>OX578282.1:73348293-73429992 GCA_951217055.1 Gerris lacustris | reverse complement strand
GTAAAATGGCCACCATTTTGGAAACGCTATATATATTGTGGTGTTTTAACTGTGTCACCAACTATAGGGGCCAAAATGAGGAGTTTACTTATATTGTACTATTTTTAAAAAATTACTGATAATTAATAATTAATAATTAATGATACTATAATATATATATATTTGTGATCCAAATTTCAATACCTTTGAAATTATACCCCACTCAAAAATTACAACAAATAAAAAATATTGTGAACAGTTTTGTTTTGTTTGCAATTGCTCGCTGATCAAAGAAATTTTGAGTGTTAAAGTTCACTATATTTTTCCTGTATTTGAGCAAAAAAGTTTAACTTGAATACCAAATTTCAAATCTCTAGCTACAAAAGGTCAGGAGATATACTCCAAGATGCCACGGACGGACGAACTACTAAAAGCATAAGGGCTTCTAGGATGACAAATTTCAAATTGGAATTTTATGACGGGAAAATATTTTAACTTTATCTACTCGATGAGACAAACATTTTTTACAAACACATTTCTTTAGTAAACCCCCAACAGCGTCATTGCTATGAAGTGATAAAGTATAGTGGTGATCCGGTCTAGGAGAAAGAGCTTATACGGGGTTTATAGCCCCCACCGGGTGACCTGTTATCGGAGTTGGCCAGGAGTTCACTCTGAGTCCGGTCCTCTTAGAGTAATGTTTCAAATATAGTTTCATAGTAGTACCAAATTAATTACGTGACATTTTATCAAGCATCCTGTCACCAATCATCGGCCCGTTACAACTGGTGGCAGCAGTGGAATTATCAAGGTAAGTACATTTAATTATTTATACATTATTATTTTTTACTTTTTCCCCTCATATTTACAATGCCTTCACAACCCAAGGTGAAATGAATTACAGGTGGGCTCATTCGGCTTAAAATTGAGAGCCTAGTAGATTTTGCCACGCCCACATTCTCGGGAGATCGTGACATAGGCTGGCTGCCCATATTCCACCGTCTGTATCTAAATACCATTTATTTTTGTTTAATTTAACCTCATGCCTCTAATTTTGCACTTAACCCTTTGAGTACTGAGTGATTTATTCTAGGTTGTTGTGCAGGCCTGAGCAAGCAATTGAGGAATGTTCCACCCTGGGCTGAGTCATTTCCTACCTTACACATTACATGTTACACACTTTTTTAATGCCATTGCCTTTTTACCCTGCCAATAATTAAGCTAATTTGTAATAATATTTTTTCACACATTCACAATATATAAACCTTATTTTACAGTAATATATTTTATAAATAATTTTTTTGAAAATAATTGTCGCAAAGTGAGTATATACATAATAATTACCGGCAAGGATTGGTGAATGAGGTAATTGTTTATACGGTTATTATTTTTTAATCTACAGTAATGTAGAAAGAATGTCTACATCGTTTTAAGAATTTATATTTTATCTTGTACCCGCAAAGCGCTTACATACATACACAAACTGAGCCTATAATGTACAGATCTTCTGCTCTAGACTCTCTCTCTCTCTTTTGATGAATTTATAATATAATATTATAATTTTTGTGAAAGCAAAAGCCCCATCCTCCTCTTTGATCCGGGCTGTGGACCGGCACTGGCGGAGTTAAACTTTTTTTTTTTAATTCAAACAATTTTTAGGGTCCGTAGGCAAAACCAAGGACCCTTATATTTCCCTGCGTGTGTCTGTCCGTCCGTCCTCTCGCGTGCTCTCACGGCTACACCTTTCGTCCGATCACTTTGAAATTTGGCATGTATGTGTTTTGTACTTGCCACATATTTTAAAAATATAGCGACTTAAAAAAAAAATATTTTTCAAACAAATTAGGGTGAAAAACTTAAGGGTTCAAATTTTTTTATTTATTTTCGACACCGTGAGGGGTATCATATGAAAGGGTAAGCCGAGCTGGTTACAAAAATATATCATTCTTTGGTTATAACTTTGATAAGGCGAGTTTGAAGCGGGTTTGAAACGTGTCTCCCCACCCCCCCCCCCCCCCCCCCCCCCCCTCTATCTCGCTTATGTGAAGTGAAAAAATCTGAAAAAATTCCTGAACATTCTTCGACCAAAAGTAAAGATACCACTTTTTGGAAATTTCGAAAAAAATATTATTTTATTTTTATTGACAAAATACGTTTTTTTTATAATTATGGTCTTTTCGATGTATTTGTATGGTTGTAGTCCAGTTCAGTGGGAAAAAAATACTTTATCAGAATGTGTTTTGGGAATATCAGACCCTTAGAATGGTTCAAAGTAAGCTTTTTAGCATTTTAAAAAAATACTGTTTATACACTTTACAGTTAAACACTATATAGCTATATGTGGCCTCGCTGTGTGCTGACCAGCACACACTTGACCTGTTTATTTTTTTTAATTTAATATGAATTTTTGGTGTGGTAAACCTCAAAACAAGGAGTCACTCAGAGAGGTACCTGGCATTGCGGGTACATTCGTACCTCGTTTCCTTCCCTATCTTGGACTTGACACATACGACCCATCTTTTTTGAGCAGCTTTTTTTCCCCCAACAGCCACAATTGAAGAAGGAAAATGCCTTTTCTTAATGGAAGTGGAGTGTCCTCTTCCGATCGCCTTTCTCCTCCTCTCGTATTTCTAGGGGCGTGGTACTTTTCAAGTAGCTGGTGAATAATGGACTTGTGAAACACCGCCAAAGATACCTTCTTCTTTGTAACTTCTCAGTGTAAAGCGTGGGCGTTCAACATTGACAAGTCCATTAAATGAAAGTACAACTTCTTATACCACTTGACTGTCTTCCGTACTGACTCTAGTGAGCTTAGTAGCGTGTCAGAACGGTCGACAGCCCCCATATTTTTATAGTACTCAGCAATACATGACGGTTTGAGAATTTTTTCTTTAGTCCTTCTTTTCTCGACTTCAACCATCTCCATATCATGACACGTAGTTAGCATCCAAACCTCTCGCTTGTCTTGCCATTTTAACGCTAGCAGCGAACCGCTAGTACTTAAACTAATTTCTCCTCGTGATAGTTTCTCCCTTAGCTGAGGCATGTACTTCCGATTTCTTCTTACTGTTCCACACGCGTTTGTCGACATTCCATGCAGCCATGAAAAAAGTGTGGGGCTGCTATACCAATTGTCGACAAACAACATGTGACCTTTACCTAAGTAGGGAGAAATCAGCGTTGAGACAATATCTCCTGACTTTCCTAAATCCAGCACTGTCGAGACGATGTCACTTACGGCTCCTGTGTACACGATGAAATCCAGGATATATCCTGTCTTGCAGTTGCACATAACATACGTTTTAATTCCGAAGCGGCTCCTCTTCGATGGTATATACTGTTTAAAAAATAAATTTCCTTTGAAGAGGAGCTAACTTTCGTCGATACACAGATTTCTAAAGGGAGAAAACGCTGTCTGAAAGGCTGTCCTGAGGTGATCTACGACGGGCCGCACTTTGTGTAAACGATCTCCGTCATTAGGCGTATTATTGTCCGAGAAATGTAGATATCGGAGAATAGAGAAATATCGATCACGGCCCATAATTTTATTAAAAAATCGGTCCGAGACAACTCAGACAAACTTTCTCATATATGAGTTTATAATTACTTAGCCCAGTGTTTCCATTTATTAGTTTTCAAATGTACATTTAAATATTATTGAACATTTCATCAAAATTTATCATAAAAATTACTTCTCCTGGTCGGGGAATGGAACCCGGGCTCTCTCTGTCCGCGTTTTAAGCAAATATCTCAGGAACTAGATTTTTCCCGGGAAAACGGCTTATATCGTTGGATTCGTATTCAAATGGACTACATTTTAGAATTTTTTAATCAAAATCGTCGGAACCGTTTTCGAGAAATAATTTTTTTTCATGTTTTTTCAGAGTTTTTGGGGGGTAGCGCCCCCAAATTTAGAGCTAAAATTCATTTCTCGATTTCGCCTCGGGGTATGATTTTTCTGAACATGTATGCCAAATTTCGTCAAAATCGGCCCAGTAGTTTGGGCTCCAGGCGTCTGCACAGACGACAGACAGACATTTTTTAAGAACCACTTTTTTGGACTCAGGGGACCTCAAAACGTGTAAATCCATCAAAATCGAATTTTCGCGCCATCACAATACTTTCTCTTTATATGAGAAAGTAAACAAGGAGTTGACAACATCACATCCTTTAAAGTCCAATACTCCTTTAAAACTCTTCCACCGCCAAAACTTTAAATTTTTACTTTCTCATATAAAGAGAAAGTATTGTGATGGCGCGAAAATTCGATTTTGAGATTTTGATGGATTTACACGTTTTGAGGTCCCCTGAGTCCAAAAAAGTGGTTTTTAAAAAATGTCTGTCTGTCTGTCGTCTGTCGTCTGTCGTCTGTCGTCTGTCGTCTGTCGTCTGTCGTCTGTGCAGACGCCTGGAGCCTAAACTACTGGTCCGATTTTGACGAAATTTGGCATACATGTTCAGAAAAATCATACCCCGAGGCGAAATCGAGAAATTAATTTTAGCTCTAATTTTGGGGGCGCTACCCCCCAAAAACTCTGAAAAAACCTGAAAAAAAATTATTTCTCGAAAACGGTTCCGACGATTTTGATTAAAAAATTCTAAAATGTAGTCCATTTGAATACGAATCCAACGATATAAGCCGTTTTCCCGGGAAAAATCTAGTTCCTGAGAAATTAGCTTAAAACGCGGATGGAGAGAGCCCGGGTTCGATTCCCCGCCCAGGAGAAGTTATTTTTATGATAAATTTTGATGAAATGTTCAATAATATTTAAATGAACATTTGAAAACTAATAAATGGAAACACTGGGCTAAGTAATTATGAACTCATATATGAGAAAGTTTGTCTGAGTTGTCTCGGACCGATTTTTTTAATCTATTTTTACTTTCTCATATAAAGAGAAAGTATTGTGATGGCGCGAAAATTCGATTTTGAGATTTTGATGGATTTACTCGTTTTGAGGTCCCTTGAGTCCAAAAAAGTGGTTTTTAAAAAATGTCTGTCCGTCGTCTGTTGTCTGTCGTCTGTGCAGACGCCTGGAGCCTAAACTACTGGGCCGATTTTGACGAAATTCGGCATACATGTTCAGAAAAATCATACCCCGAGGCGAAATCGAGAAATGAATTTTAGCTCTAAATTTGGGGGCGCTACCCCCCAAAAACTCTGAAAAAAACCGGAAAAAAAATTATTTCTCGAAAACGGTTCCGACGATTTTGATTAAAAAATTCTAAAATGTAGTCCATTGGAATACGAATCCAACGATATAAGCCGTTTTCCCGGGAAAAATCTAGTTCCTGAGAAAATAGCTTAAAACGCGGACGGAGAGAGCCCGGGTTCGATTCCCCGCCCAGGAGAAGTTATTTTTATGATAAATTTTGATGAAATGTTCAATAATAATTAAATGTACATACGAAAACTAATAAATGGAAAACACTGGGCTATGTAATTATGAACTCGTATATGAGAAAGTTTGTCTGAGTTGTCTCGGACCGATTTTTACTTTCTCATATAAAGAGAAAGTATTGTGATGGCGCGAAAATTCGATTTTGAGATTTTGATGGATTTACACGTTTTGAGGTCCCCTGAGTCCAAAAAAGTGGTTTTTAAAAAATGTCTGTCCGTCGTCTGTCGTCTGTCGTCTGTCGTCTGTCGTCTGTCTGTGCAGACGCCTGGAGCCTAAACTACTGGGCCGATTTTGACGAAATTTGGCATACATGTTCAGAAAAATCATACCCCGAGGCGAAATCGAGAAATGAATTTTAGCTCCACATTTAGGGACGCTACCCCCCAAAAACCCTGAAAAAACGTGAAAAAAAAATATTTCTCGAAATCGGTTCCGACGATTTTGATTAAAAAATTCTAAAATGTAGTCCATTTAAATACGGATCCAACGATATAAGCCGTTTTCCCGGGAAAAATCTAGTTCCTGAGAAATAAGCTTAAAACGCGGACGGAGAGAGCCCGGGTTCGATTCCCCGCCCAGGAGAAGTTATTTTTATGATAAATTTTGATGAAATGTTCAATAATAATTAAATTTACATACGAAAACATAATAAATGGAAAACACTGGGCCAAATAATTATGACCTCGTATATGAGAAAGTTTGTCTGAGTTGTCTCGGACCGATTTTTTTTCTATAAATTCGTATATTTTTTTTACTTTCTCATATAAAGAGAAAGTATTGTGATGGCGCGAAAATTCGATTTTGAGATTTTGATGGATTTACACGTTTTGAGGTCCCCTGAGTCCAAAAAAGTGGTTTTTAAAAAATGTCCGTCTGTCGTCTGTCGTCTGTCTGTCGTCTGTGCAGACGCCTGGAGCCCAAACTACTGGGCCGATTTTGACGAAATTTGGCATACATGTTCAGAAAAATCATACCCCGAGGCGAAATCGAGAAATTAATTTTAGCTCTAAATTTGGGGGCGCTACCCCCCAAAAACTCTGAAAAAACATGAAAAAAAATTATTTCTCGAAAACGGTTCCGACGATTTTGATTAAAAAATTCTAAAATGTAGTCCATTTGAATACGAATCCAACGATATAAGCCGTTTTCCCGGGAAAAATCTAGTTCCTGAGATATTAGCTTAAAACGCGGACGGAGAGAGCCCGGGTTCGATTCCCCGACCAGGAGAAGTTATTTTTATGATAAATTTTGATGAAATGTTCAATAATATTTAAATGTACATTTGAAAACTAATAAATGGAAACACTGGGCTAAGTAATTATAAACTCATATATGAGAAAGTTTGTCTGAGTTGTCTCGGACCGATTTTTTTCTTCTTCACTCGAACTTATATCAATACAAAAGGATAAAATTTGTTCACTTCACTACAAATTACTGCCACTAATTCATACGAAAAAAATAAGGTGAAAAAATCTACCTCTTTAGATTCAGGGGTGAGAGGAGACTTGTTGCCGCAGCCGCAGCTAGGTACTTCCATCGAAGGGATGAATCACGGGCTTCGATTTCTTCCTGGACCACATATTTTTTGTTGGGCGGAGTCTTCAACTTGAAAATCTTCTTCCTCGGAGTCATCTTCCTCCTCAGATTCGTCCCCAGTGGTAAAAAGTTGTTCAGGGGCTCTACTTTCTGACAGATCAGGCACAGAAATTGGAGCTGAACTAGGCCCCGCAATGTCTTGCTGCCTTTCGACATCAGAAAATTCATCGGCTGAACTCTCGTCGAAATCTTCCCCACTGTCACTTCTTGTGAGAATATCTAACAACTCCTCATCTGTCCATAAACGTCTCCTATTCCTATCTACAGGCATTATTCCGCTAATAAATAAAATGAATAATTTATAATAATAACTAAAACCGAAAGAAGTCCAAAAAAGTATGCCAGGTCAGATCGATAACGTCAATATAAACAAAAATTAAGATGAGAATTCCGAGAGTAAGCCAAGTAATTTAGGTAATATCAATAAAAGCAAGAGTTTTGAAGAGGTGTATAAGGTTTGGTGTTCGAACAAGAACGGAGGTTGTAAAAGATATTTGGCACTAAGCTCCCAACCTAACGGTACAATATTTACTAGAAAATAGGAAAAAAGGATGGTGAAAGCCGGTTAGACCCTACATAATATAATAGAGTAGGTAGAAAAGGATCCGTATTTGCTGAGAGATTGGAAAAAAGGGAACAAGGATTAAGGCCTAGAGCTCGGGTGCATGAGGTAGATGCGTTTTTTAACGTATAGGTAAATAAATTCTGATGATTTTTGTATATATATTTTATTTTATTAGGGAAAATGTTTAATACTAAAACAGTTTAAAAATAAGATTTGTGTTTAAAAATCTAAACCTTCACAAATATATGTATTGCGGTGTATCCTTAGAGGGGTATTTAATTAATTTATGTTTCTGACACATACTTTGTGTCAACTGACAAGTTGTCAGTTATAATTCATATTTATATATTGTAAATATACAGCTCAGTCTAAGATTAACCATACAATAAGGTAGTTATTCTTAAGATAGATCAGTGGCGACGAGGAAAACTGGAAAGGACACCTATCATGACAGAACAGAACGACGAACAATTGTCAAATTTGAAGAAAGCACGGACAGTCATTAAAGGACAAATGACTAGATTTTATAAAAACAGAATATCAGAATCTAACCTCGAAGAACATGACGTGACTACTAGACTGGACACACTTGAACAAATGTTAAATAAGTACCAAGATGTACAAGATAAAATTGACAAACTAACTGACAATGACGCTTTAGAAAATGAAATAGACTATCGTACACAAATTATTGAATACACTATAGAAATAAAAACCGTTATACAATCATTAAGGATAACTAATTCAACACCTAGGAATACGGATAGTACCATGACTTCTAATATAGACAAAAATAAAAATTGTTGCCAAACAACTTCAACCTTAAATTTTACCACCTATCAGGACGACGAAACATTTTCTAATTTTGTTACACGTTTTGAAACTTTCATTTACTTAAGACAATTAAAGGACCCAAAATTGAAATCATTCACTTTCTTACATGCTCTTACACCACAACTTCATCAAAAACTATACGATATACTAGCACCTGAGAACCCTACTGAACAATCATACGAGACACTTATCAAAATTTGTAAAAAACATTTAGACCCAAAACCTAGTCTTTGGGCAAGGCAACATAAGTTCATTTCAAGATCCCAACAACAACTCGAAAGTGTGTTGGAATTTTCTACGCAATTACGCAAACTTGCGACAGATTGTGAGTTTAATTGTACCTGTGGTAAACCAATTTCTGAAATTTTTCTTAGACTACAATTTATTAGGGGGTTAATTGACGCAGACATACGAACAAAATTATTACAAGATGACAAGGAGTTATCTTTTGCACAGACAGTTGACATAGCTACAACGATTGAACTAGCAAAAAATGACAACTCACTTATATCAAAAACTCAACAAAACCAAATTTGTGACCAGACAATAAATCAATTAAGAAAAAACAATACAATGACAAAACATCCGACAGAATCAAATTACTCAAAATTTCAAAAACAAAAATCGAACACATTTGATATATTGAAGGGCCGCTGTTTTAGGTGTGGCTCAATAGAACATAGGGCACAGAACTGTAGACACCTTAAGACAGTTTGTTCTCACTGTAAAAAAATTGGACACTTAGAAAGGGTATGCTTGACAAAGACAAAAGGACTTCAAATAAAACAATTAACAAAAGAAAATGATACACTGGTTGAACAAGAATTTTCGGAAAATGAGGAAAATTATGACAATGAAATCAACGTGATAACTTGTGAAAGAACTGGAAAATTTTTAGTAAAACTAACTGTTGAAGGAACAAGACTCAACATGGAGCTGGATACCGGGGCAGCCTTGAGCACAATTTCTTGGAAACAGTATAGAAATTTAGGACTGAAGAACAAACTATACCCAACTAAAGTCAAAATGAGGACCTACACAGGAGAAATAATATCACCAAGAGGGATGGCATTTGTCAAATGCGAATACGAAGGCAGAATATTTCACGGAAAATTGTACATAATTCAAGAAGATGTAACACCAATATTTGGCCGAGAATGGATACGGGAAGTAAAATTAGATTGGGCAGAAGTAAAGAACATCAATACAAAGAATGACAGGTTAGATGACTACTTACAGGAATTTAAAGATATTTTCAAAAAAGATATCGGAGTAATACCTAATGTAAAATGTTGTTTGCAGGTAAGAGACGGGGTTATACCGATATATGTCAAACCGAGACAAGTACCGTTTGCAATCAAGAAAAACGTAGAAGCAGAACTACAGAGATTAGAACAAAATGGTATAATTACAAAAATAGAAAATTGTGAGTGGGGAACCCCAATTGTACCAGTGAAGAAACCAAACGGAACGATTAGAATTTGTGCCGACTACAAGGTAACATTAAATAAAGTTATTAAGGACGAACATTTCCCGATACCTGTTATAGAAGACATATTTGCACAAATGAATGGAGGGAAGTTCTTCTGCACTCTGGACATAAGTAATGCTTATCTCCACATGGAAATGGACGAAGATAGTAAAAAGATGCAGACTCTTAGTACACATTTAGGACAGTACACAGTAAATAGATTAATGTTTGGAGTAAAAGTGGCACCAGCAAAATGGAACGAGTTCATGGCGAGAGCACTGCAAGGCTTAGAGGGAGTACAAAGCTTTTTTGATGACATAATCGTACAAGGAGCAACATATGACGAAACACTAAAACGACTAAGACAAGTTTTTGAAAGAATGCGACAGTACAACCTAAGACTAAATCGAGACAAATGTAAGTTTTTTCAAAAGAGCATAAAATATCTTGGACACATAATTGACGAAAACGGACTGAGAAAGACCAAGGAAAAAATAGAAGCAGTTATACAAGCGGAAAGACCTAAAAATGTTGCAGAATTAAAATCATTTCTTGGAATTGCAAATTACTACAACAAATTTATAAAAAATTTGGCCTCTATATTGGAACCCTTAAACAAGCTTTTAAGAAAAGGTATAACTTACAACTGGACAAAACAATGTGAAGAAACATTCAACAAGGTAAAACAAGAGATCGCAAGTGACAAAATTTTAGTACATTTCAATCAAGAACTCCCCCTTGTTTTGGCCACAGACGCATCGCCAGTGGGGCTAGGAGCTGTGATTTCCCATCGCTACAAAGACGGCACAGAGAAACCAATAGCGTTTGCGTCCCGAGCTCTGACCGAGTGTGAAAAAAAGTACAGCCAAATTGACAAGGAGGCAACAGGAATATATTGGGGTTTACGAAAATTTTTCCCCTACCTGTATGGCCGAAAATTTACACTGGTGACAGACCACAAGCCGCTGGTTTCAATTTTCAACCCAAATAGGACATTACCAGCCATGTCAGCAACGAGAATATTCAATTATGCTCACTTTTTATCTGGGTTTGATTATGAAACTGAATTTAGAAAAACCACAGACCACGGTAATGCAGATTTCTTATCAAGATTTCCGATGAAGGGGGAAGAAGGAAAAGAAGGACGTGACCAAATTACCTCATTTCAGATCGAACAGATAAACGTTTTGCCGATTACAATGGAAGAAATACAAAAGGAAACAAAAAGAGACAGTAAACTTCGCCGGATTGTAGAACATTTGGAGAATGGTACAAGTCTAAAAGAACTAGGATTGGTGGACAATGAGTGGACATTACAGGACGGATGTTTATTTAAAGGGATACGAGTAGTGATACCTGAACATCTGAAGAAAAATGTACTAAATGAACTACATGTCGGACACATCGGAATGACTAAGATGAAACTACTAGCGAGAAGTCACTGTTACTGGGTTGGTATTGATAAAGAAATTGAACAATTGGTTAGAGGATGTCAGGCATGCTGCCTAAAGCAGAATGAAGAAGCGAAAGAAGTGAACCACCCCTGGGCTCCAGTAAGTGGACCTTGGCAAAGAATACACGTCGACTTTGCAGGGCCTCTAGACGGTAGGACATATTTTATTTTAGTTGATGCCTTCACCAAATGGGTCGAGGTAGTTGAGACAAAAACAACTACAGCCAAATGGTGCATACTAACACTGAGGAAACTCTTCACAACATTTGGGCTACCTCAGGTCGTAGTAACAGATAATGGTACACAGTTTACGTCTGGAGAATTCGGAGAGTTTTTACAGAAGCAGAAAATATCTCATAAAAGATCAGCACCTTTCCACCCGTCCACGAATGGACAAGCTGAGCGGTTTGTCCAAACGATAAAGAAGGGAATAAACGCGATGAAGATGGATAGAGGAAATCACGAGGAGAAACTGCTAGAGCTAGTGAGCCGCTTGAGGATGACACCAGCCAGTACGGGGAAGTCACCTTATGAAGGCATGTTAGGTTTTAAAGTGAGAACGGTATTGAGTTTGATGAATGAGATAAAGGAGGACCAGGATAAGAGAGAAGGTACAAGACCACCAAGGAGATCGTTCGTAGTGGGAGAGAGAGTGCTGGCGCGAAATTATAGGAGTGGAGGGAAAAAGTGGATGTTCGGAACAGTGGTGGCCAAACACGGACAACTCCACTACACGGTGAAAGAGGATGGAACGCAAGTAGAACATCGGAGGCATATTGACCAGCTGCGTTCCTCGTCAATTAAGGGAGGAGGACTGACACATACTTTGTGTCAACTGACAAGTTGTCAGTTATAATTCATATTTATATATTGTAAATATACAGCTCAGTCTAAGATTAACCATACAATAAGGTAGTTATTCTTAAGATAGATCAGTTTCCATGTTCATGAGGAGAATTTGAAAAGTATTATAAATTTGTGATTGTATTAATTTAATAAATTAATAAGATTAATATATGGAGTTTGAAATATTTAAATTGAAATGTCATGTGAGTAATATGAAGTGATGGAATTAAGAAAGCTTAGTAATCCGCAATAGTTTGCAACTGTTGATGACGTCACCAAGTAAGTGTATTAATTAATTAAAAACTGGAAATTTATTGAAGTTACGTTTAATTAGAAATTTAAATTGTTGTAGAAAATTATAAAATTTTGGACCGTCAAACAAGTAGGCACGTTTTCCCATCAAGCTGGGTAATGCTCTGGACAAATGTCCATTTTAAAAAAGTTTATGTAGTTTTTAGATAATGATTTTCTCTTGTGAGAAAAAGTATGATGTAATTGGGATGTTTAAATCCATATTAAATTTTTTTAAGCACATAGGAAATTCTCCTATAGTATTAAGTCGTCGAGACCATCAGGTGTGAGGTGAGACCAACTGAGGTCTATCAGAATCATCGTCGAGTTCAAATTGCACAGAGCATTCGAAATTGCAACAGCACAGAAGATAGTAGTCTACAGGAATAAAGACTATTTCTCAGAATTCGTCACATCGGAACTCCAAGCTACTTTTTTTTCTAAACCGGGGGGAAATCTTAATCCCAGAGACATAGACCACCAGATGGGTCCTTTGAACAAACCCGGGTTGCAGAAGGTTTTCCCTCTTTTAATCCATAGACCCTCTAATCCTTCAACATTCTGATGCCTTGGCAAAATGCTATCATCTTGTTGATGGTTATTTTTCTTAGCTCCCTGACAGGAACGGTTGCCTCACCGAAGATCAGCCATCTGTGATTTAGCAGCCCGGGGCAGCGGCTAATTAGATGTAAAGGAGTTTCTTCATCCTCCCCGCACAGCCTGCAGATTGGTTCGTCCGCCAATCCAAGAAGCTGTAGGTGCCTGTTTAATCGACAGTGACCTGTTAGAAACCCTGTCAAAGTATGGCTAGATTTCTTATTTAGACTCAATATGCTTTTGGCGAGTCTTGAAGAGGGTCCACTTATAAATAATTTGGATTGTCTCATCCTGGGTGATTCATCCCAGGTTTCCTGAAACTCTCTGACCAAGGAGACTTTCAGTGCTGTCTTTATGATGCACCGAGAGATGCCCACAATGGGTTCGGGTGTCAAGGGATTTGAGCCGGAACCTTGTCTTGCTAGATGATCTGCCTTTTCATTTCCCTCGATTCCTTTGTGACCCGGAACCCAAAGCACTTGTACCTTGTTTTTGCTCGAAATAGCTTCTAGGGCTTTTTTGCAGTCCAAGACCAATTTGGGTGCAGTCAGTGCCTTTATCGCTGCCTGACTGTCGGAACAGATAAATATCTGTTTGTCTTGTTCATGCGTGTTACTCATAATAGTCTGAGCACATGCAAGGATAGCATATATCTCTGCCTGAAACACTGTAGCATGTTTTCCTAGACTTCTACTCTCCTCATAGCTGGGGTCTTTACAGTAGATCCCAGCTCCTGACAACTCCTCTATTCGTGATCCGTCCGTGTACCACACGTCTTTTCCCGCAATAGAAATATTCGTCCTGTTTTCCTCCCAATCCAGTATCGAGGGGAAGAAAGAACTCCAAGAGTTCCTAACTTGCCATCTTGCAATGCAATAATCTTGAATCATTAATGCCATAGGACACCTATCTATCAAAAGATCCCATGCCTTTTCATGGCCTCTGTGGCTATTATAGCCGCACTACAGGCCGATGCAGTGAAGCCGATAGGAGGCCATGATGGCCTCGAATCGGATATACAGGTCCAGTGGGGGAAGTCCCACTAGTACCTCCAAAGCTAGGGTCGGTGCTGTTCTCATCGCTCCTAGTATTCCAAGACACACTGTCCTCTGAAGATGCTCTAGTTGCTTCTTTGTAGTGGTCAGTAGTACTCTCGGCCACCAGACGACACAGGCATATGATAAAATTGGTCTGACCATGGCCGTGTATATCCAGTGTATCACTTTAGGCTTAAGACCCCATGAGGGGCCTAGCTCTCCTACACACCCAGAAAGCTGCCAGTGCTTTGTTGAGTTTGCTTTCAAGGTGACTAGCCCAGGTAAGTTTCTTATCTAAAATAACTCAAAGGTACTTACCTGTATCAGACAGCTCTAGACTCTTTCCTCCCAGATACAGTGTCCGAGCGCCGTCTAACCTCCTTTTCTTTGTGAAGGGAATCACAACAGTTTTTCCTGAGTTTACTCCAAGGCTGTTTCTCGTGCACCATCTTTCGATGATACTCAGAGCTCTCTGTTCGAGCTCAAAGACAGTACTAATTACTTTTCCTACGATTAGTACTGCTACATTGTCAGCAAACGCCTGAATGTAGAATCCTTCTTCCGTCAGACAATGGATTAGATCGTCCGCGACTAGGCACCAAAGTAAGGGTGACAGAACTCCCCCTTGGGGGCACCCTCTCCTGACAACTGCTTTAACGCTGGTGTTGTTCCTTTGAGCTTCGACTATCCTGATAGCCAGCATCGAATTAATCCAGTCAATCACCACTTGGTTAACGCCATGTACCCGAGCGGCTCGACAGACACTTTCGACTGGGACGCAATTGAATGCCCCTTCTATGTCTAGGAATAGACCCAATGCCAGGGATTGGTAGGTAAGGGCTCCTTCTATTTTCCTGATAAGGTGATGAAGGGCTGCTTCACAAGATTTCCCTGCCTGATATGCATACTGTTGCCTGCTTAGTATATTAGCTCCGGAATCTCTGATATATCGATCAACCACTCTCTCTAAAGTCTTCAATAAGAATGAAGTGAGACTAATAGGTCGGTAAGACTTGGCTAGGGTGAGATCTGGCTTCCCTTGCTTGGGAATAAAATCCACTCTCACCTCTCTCCATCTACTAGGAATAGTCCTGTAAATTAGGCAGTTCCTTAGGATCTTTACTAGGTCTCTAAGAATCAAGTCCATACTCTCTTGTAGCATCTTGGGACTAATTTCGTCAAGCCCTGGTGACTTAAACGGTGCAAAGCTATTAACAGCCCACTTAACCTTGCTTTCGGTAATAATAGAATCAACTGTATTCCTATCCCCCTCCGTAGGGACAACCTGACTTTGATTCCCTATATTACTTCCATCTGTGAATTCACATTCTGCTAAGTGAGTTTTCATTAGATGTTTAAGTGCCTCTTCTTCAGAGGCCGTGAAGTTATTCCCTTCCATAAGAAGGGGACCATTTCCCACTGCTGGTGACTTTGAGAGAATACGGTGAAATTTGGCTGCTGGTGCCGCCTCTCAAATCTCGCTACAGTATTTTCGCCAAGAGTTGCCCTTGGCTCTTTTTAACTCCTTAAAATTCCTACGGGCCTCTTTGTGTGCTTCCCATAAAATTTCAGAGTTTGCTCTTCTGGCTTTGTTTAGAGACTGTTTAACGCGTTTGCGTAATGACTCTAGGTGCTGAGACCACCACGGAACTGAAGACTTTCCTGACTTTGCCTTCAGTGGGCAGCTTTCTTCAAATGCTGTCCTTATCGCACTAGTTAGATTTGAAGTAAAAACCTCAGTTTCCTCCCAGCTCTCTGGACACCTCCCAATAGTGTCTAGGTTTTTTCCAAGTAATCTTCTGAATTGGTCCCAGTCTGTAGAACTAGGATTTCTATAGAAAACAGTCTGCGGAGCTGCGTCCTCCACACAGAACTGGATATTGGATATGTCTGTGGTCCGAAAGAGATTCTTCTTGGTCCACTTTCCAGTTCTTTACTCTGCACATTATATCTTGTGTGCATAGTGAGATATCCATTACCTCCTTTCTCCTCTCCGTGAAGTAGGTTGGGACCGCCCCACGGTTCAGAATATAGAGCTCAGAGTAGTTATATTTAGAGAGTTCTGGACCACGGATATCGATCCGATAAATTATTGATTTTGTATTGCATGTTTAGTCTAACCACCTCCCGTCTACTTGTACGACCCTCCCGAACCACCTCCGATCACCCCCCCCCCCCCCCCCCTCCGATATGTTTTCGATACCCTCACCTGGCCGCTCACCTGTACACGTGTACGATGTATGTTGAAGAAGTCCAAGTCCATACCTTCCTGACCATCAATTCGGCTTCCGCTCCCATCACTCTACCAACCAGCAATGCCATCGCATCGTCGATGTTATTGCCTCCTCCCTCGAGAAGAAAAAGTACTGTTCAGCTGTCTTCCTTGACGAAGCGCAAGCTTTTGACAGGGTCTGGCATGCTGGACTGCTTTGGCGACTTAAGGGCATCCTTCCCTTCACTTACTTCCTTATCCTTAATCCTTAAATCCTACCTCACTGATAGATATTTCCGTGTAAGTCTAGGATCCTCCTTTTCATCTATCTACCCTGTTAGTGCTGGCATACCTCAGGGCAGTATCCTAGGATCCCTCCTTTATTACTTTTAAACACATGATATCCCACAACATCCTTTCTCCGTTCTTGCCACCTTTGCGGATGACAAGGCAATTCTCTCCGTACATAAGAATCCTGCAGTTGCATCGGACAAAGTCACCTCCTCCTCCTTGAACCTTGGTTAAGGAAATGGAGAATAAAGATAAATGAACAGAAAAGTGTGCACGTCACCTTTGCTCTTCGCCATAGCACTTGCCCTCCAGTCATCCTTAACCAAGTTCTTATTCCTCAATCCGATACAGTCCGCTACCTTAATCTTATCCTTGACAGACGTCTCACTTGGCAAAATCACAAAAACAAAACGGACTGACATAACACGACGTTACAAGTTACTGCTTCGTCTTCTAGATTATAGGTCCAAACTCTCTCTAAATAACAAGCTAAAAATGTATAATGTAATCCTAAAGCCAGCTTGGACCTACGGTCTGGAAGTATGGGGTAGCACCAAGCCCTCTAACTCCCGTCGACTCCAAATCATCCAATCCAAGATCCTAAGAAAGATCACTGATGCTCCCTTCTATGTATCCAACCTCACACTCCACAATGACCTCAAAGTTCCATTCGTTCAAGATTTATCCATTTCCCGCTATCGTGCATTCCATGAATCCCTATCAGATCATCCTAATCCTCTAGTACATCTCCTCACTTCCCAACATATCCCAGACAACCCCCCTCGACGCCTGAAGTGACAGTGGCCAAGGGATTTATTAAACTCCTAAGTATAATCATCATCTTATATATATATATTTCTCCATCTTTATTTTATTGGTTATTTATTCGTAATATTATACTTTATCTATCTCTCGATTTCTATTTATTACTACGTTTTTATTAGCTTGCATTCTTGTTTTGTTTGTTTGTTTGTTTGTCCGGTACAAATCTGGCAATCGATTTCTAACTAACTTCCCGAATAGCTAGACATTTGAAACTTTTAGCATAGCTCAGAACACTATGACAATGCATTATTTTAATACTTTTAGCCATCTTTCAGCAGAATTTAATTAGTTTTCAGCAAATTTTGCTGTGCGGAAAGTTAGTTCGGAAAAAATCCGCAAGTTATTTTATTTGTTTTGACGTATCCAATATTTACGCAATCTTCATTTTGACGGGTCTCAAATTTGTGATAGATAAACATTGAATGACAGCAAAACAGGAAATATCGATTATATTATTTATCGATTATATTATTTCAAATATATCGATGGCACGCTTAGATTTGGTGTTGGGGAGATCCGTTGTACAAAGATTTATCCTTTTTAGGGTTTTGTAGATTCTGGGTGATGTGTCCGTCTGTCCGTCGCTCTTTGGTTCATAGGGCCCGAACCGTTTAAGCTAAAGAGCTGAAATTTGAAATACTGGTGTAACTTTTTGACCCAACCACAGGAAAAATATACAGAAGTTCAAAATTAAATATGCGCATGCGCAATTCGCAAAAATGTTGTAAACTCAAAAATGTATATTTTTTTTAATTTTCGAGTGGGGTATCATATGAAAGCTGGTGAAGAGTAGGATTCAAATATATATTTGCTTTTTTTTAAATTTTTCATTCTTTATTAATTTTATAAGTCAAAATATACCCCCAAAAATGTCCCCCCTCCCCAACCACTATATAACGGGTGGTCCTAAAATTTCGAAATAATTCATGGTTATACTTTATGGTGAAGCGATGGAAATGGTTTGAAAAAATGAATTTTTCTAGTCGTTATTACCGATGAAAAACATTGTGACTCCCCGGGGGATCGAACCCGGACCCTTGAGATCAAAGAATAAAATCATAATTACATAACGGGCATGCTTAATCTTCTACAAAACCCTAAAAAGTACTTGGACGCAAGTACTTCCCTGTGATTTTATAGGTTTAAGATCAGCTCTCTGGATGGTTGTCATTTATGTGAAGTAAATAAATTCGGAACTATTTTTTTTCCTCTAACATTATATATTATACTAGCTGAATACCCGTGCTTCGCTACGGGGTGTTTTATTTTCAATTTAATGGATTTATAAACTACCATCAAGAAACATTTAAATTATTTTACAAAGCGAGAATATCTAGATTCTATCTTTCCCCTTTATTTCGATACCCCCTCGCCCCCTCCCCTTTGATAAGATAATTTGCTAATATCCCAAATTAGTAATTCATTCCGACTAAATTTTTAAAAAGGAAAAGCAGTGGTATTTTCCTTCTGTATCCCCCCCCCCCCCCTCACCGTGTCATTTTGCATCCCTTGGTTGAAATTGGAATTATCTTTTATTAATATACATGCTTACATCCAAAATAAGAGCTCTTTCTCAAGTATTAACTTCTTAACTTTTGAAGATCGGTCTGGGCTCAATTCCCCTTCTTTTCATACTCTGTCCTTATGTTCCCCTTAGGGATAAAATTTAAGAAAATCTCTATTGGCAGTTATCAATATAATTTAGAAATTATTATACTACGTATACACTCGTAGATTTTATTTTAGAATTTTAAAGAAGTGGTCATGATTAAGTTAGTAAAGGTTTAGGCACGGTGAGGCGTGATTTATTAATCATTGCCTTAATATCTAAAAATAAATCTAAATATTTTTTGACAGTGATTGAAAAGTAATTTCTTTAACAGTTCTCCTACAGAAATTTCCTCAAAACATAAAATATGGTCAGTAGTTTCTTCTGCAATTTTGGTTAAATACATTTTTTTATGAAAAATGAAATAAGAATTTTGAAATCTATTTAGAAGCCCCGTTCTCAGCTCCATATAAAGCTACCAAATCGTTTTATATCCTTTATCACCCGCAGAATTAAGCTTAACATTGTACCCAAGAACCTCCAAAATCTATTCAGCCATTTGGACGTGATTGACGCACAGACAGACAGATATAAACTTTTCTAAACTTAAATTCGTTGTCAGGACTACTCATTCAGTGGAAATACCCCATATTCTCTCTCCAGAGCTCGGGCCTCCATGTTCTCTAGTGGAGAGATAACCTTATGTAGAGCTAAAATGTAAAATCAATAAAATAGATAAATTGATGTACTAAAATATTATTTATGGACTAATATGTTTTATTCAATAAAGGTATTTTAAAAAATAATAATAATAAATAAAAATAAATAAATGAATAAATACAAAATTTTAGCCCAATCGGATAAATGTAAAGACACAACAATTATTAGTTTTTTATACATAGATATAGATATATTTTTCCATTTTACCCCCCTAAATATACATAACAATAATTGTACAGCACTCTACAGCACTCTTAAAGAGCTTTTCAACGGTATGCATCGTGAAGGGTTTTCATTACTTTGACATTTGTACCCCGTACCCCTATGTACCAAAATCAAAATTTCGGAAATGCATGAAGTCAGTGACCTTTCCCTTTTCCCCTTGCTTTGAAGGTCAAGTGTGCAAATTTTCATTGATATCGGAATAAAACCGTAGATTTGAATAAAGAACACTCACACACGCGCCCGTTCGCGAGCGCGCGCACACACACTTACGTTGACATTGCCTTTTTACCCCTCTCATAAATGAAAATAATGACAAAAACGTACATTACAATTACTTTTCTTTTAAAGAGCCTTTCAACGATATGCATCATAAAGGGTACCTATCAATTACTTTGACATTTGTACCCCGTACTCCTGTGTACCAACATTTTAACTTTATAATCTCATGTAAGCAGTACACTCATAGACACTCTTCATTTATATTAGATAAAAGAAACTCATTGACACTCTTCATTTATATAAGATGTAGTTATACATATTTTTCCATTTTACCCCCTCCTAAATGAGAATATGACAAAACTGTACATAACAACAATTACTGTACTTTTAAAGAGCTTTTCAACGATATGCATCATTAATCATTAAAAGTATTCATTACTTTGACATTTGTACCCCGTACCCCTGGGTACAAAAATAAAAATTTCGCAAAATCCTTTCTTTGTGGGTGCCTATGATATGAACCGAGTATATCCTCAAAATTTCAAGTCTCTCGGTTAAGCAGATTTTGCTGTGCGTTGATTCTATGTCAGTCAGTCAGTCAATCAGGACATTGCCACTTATATTATAGACTAGCTGGGTACCCGTGCTTCGCTACGGAGTGTTATTATAATTAGATAAGTTTATAAACAACCATAATGAAACATATAAATTAGTTTACTATGCAAGAATATCTAGATTCTATCTCTCCCACCTATTTCTATACCCCCTCCTCTCCTCTTTGATAAGCTAATTACAAATATCCTAAATTCGCCCCCCCTAAATTAAAATACGACTAAACTGTACATAAAATCTATTACTGTACTCTTAAAGAGCTTTTGCATCATGAAGGGTATTCATTACATTGACCCCGTATTCATTACTTGTACCATACCTCTGTGTACCAAACTTAAATTTCGAAAATTCATGTAGGCTGTAATTTATTCCTTGCTTTGAAGGACAAGTGGGCAAATTTTTATTGACATCGAACTAAAACTGTAGATTTGTATAAAGAACATACTCACACATACGTTGATTTTTATATATATAGCTATAAATTTCCATTTTACCCCCTCCTAAATAAAGTTGTACATAACAACAATTACTTTTCTCTTAAAGTGCTTTTCAACGATATGCATCATATGAAGGGAATCCATTACTTTGACACTTTTACACCGTACCCCTTTGTACCAAAATTTAAATTACGAAAATTCATGTAGACAGTGACCTCCCCCTTGCTTTGAAGGGAAAGTGAGTAAATATTCATCAAATTGGGATAAAACTGTAGATTTGTATGGGAGTTCGATTGTATACGCCGTGGAGTAAACATCGCTCTCTTTTCAATTCCATTTTATTCTAGTTATAGCTATTATTTTCCTAAGATTTTTTGCAGATGTGTTCATTTTATTTTTGTTTTTATTTATAAGAAGTTTTGTTTTATTTTATGCGGTAGATTTTTAGTTTAAAAGAAGGAAACTTTTCGTAGTTTTAAGGTTTAGAAGCGACATTTGGAGGAGTGGGGGAGTCACGGTCTCCGAGTCCGTGCAGTTCCTCGAGTTGGACCTTAGGTCCAAACCCGACTCTACAGAAAGGTATATCAAAACATTGATTACTACTGTTTACAAACACCGACAAGGCGGGTCATTGCCCGCTATTTATGCATTTAAAGATCTATCTCTATTTATTTAATGGAGGGATCTAAGACTGTGTCAGAGCCCACTTTTTCTGACTCACAATCGGAGATATATTCTGAAACAGAGTTTCTTATGCCTAAAAAAAGAGCAAGAGATAAACGAAAGCAAAAAATAGAGGAAAAGAGAGTGCGCTCCAAAACACAATCACCACCGAGCAAAAAAGAGCGCAAACGTTCTAAAGAAGAGGTCTGCATAAAAGAAATTAACATGGAAGTAGGCACAACTTCTTCTGATAAAACCAATAATACTATTGTACCCGACAAACAGATAAACTCAAATAGTATTAATAACTCTACCGCGAACACATCCACCTTTTTTACACCCAATCCGTATGCACCCATTGCGCCAAGTGATAGTGCTGAGTTAGAATCAACGAGAGATATCTACAAACCTCCACCTATTTATGTTAAGCAAGTTCAAAATTGTTATCAGCTGTGCCAAGCTTTAGAAAATAAAGTTGGGAAAGATTCGTTCTCATGTAAATCTAGACCCTCAGAAATTGTTTTCTTCTTTAAAACACCACTATTTTATAAAGAAGCTATCCATTATTTGAAAGAAATAAACGCACCGCACCACACTTATCAACCTAAGGAACAAAGAGCGTTTCGCGTAGTATTAAAAAACATCCACCCGTCCACTCCGGAGAATGTGATAAAATCAGAGCTAGAGACCTTAGGTTATTCAGTGCGATCTGTAATCAATATAAAACAGAAGGGCACTAAAGAACAACTCCCTATATTTTTTATCGACCTGGAACCTAGAAGTTCTAACAACAAAGATATTTTTAATTTAACAGAGCTAGTTTATACTAAAGTGAAAGTTGAAGAACCTCACGTAAGAAGAGAAATAATACAATGCGTTCGATGCCAGGAATACGGACATTGTAAAACTTACTGTAATTACACAATTAAATGTGTAAAATGTTCCGGAACTCATGAAGCAAAGAACTGTCCCCTTCCGAGAACTACATCTTGTACTTGTGCCCTATGCGGCGGAAGTCATCCGGCTAACTATAAGGGTTGCTTAAAATATAAGGAACTCCGAGACAAACAACGCCTTCGAAGACCGCGGGACGGTACCAGTACAGGTCAAAGAATTTTAAACCCAAATTCTGTAATAGGAAGAGACCAAACTACAAGAAATCCGTTCACGTCAAATAATAACGACTTTTCTTCACTTCAGGCATCAAATGTTACAGAATCTACTGAACCCCAATCAGCTCAACCTCCTCAGGCATCTAGAAACTACGCCAGTGCAGTCCGTGGCCACAATTCAACCTACAATATTCCTCCACCCTCTTCCTCAAATGATCTTAATTCACTCTTCACTACAATAGGTAACATATTTAATGAAATAAAAAAAATAATATCACCCATAATTCCAATTTTAAAAACCCTGCTATCTACCTTTATTCCTGCGTGTATCCCTACATAATGACCCAGAACAGTTTCCTATCAATCCTTTTGTGGAATGCCGACGGCTTGAATCAGTTCTCTCACAGGGACGAATTAGACATTCTTTTACACGATAAACGCATAGACATAGCACTCATCACAGAAACTCATTACACAACACGTTCACATGCACACATTACTGACTACACTGTTTACAGGACAGATCATCCAGATAACACAGCACACGGAGGTACCGCACTCTTCATTAGAAACAACATTTCTCATCACCTAATCCCTACCCAACCTACTGAATCCCTCATGTCCACAGCCGTTAAAATAAACTCATCACACTTTAACTTTTCTGTAGCTGCCGTATACTGCCCGCCCAACAAAGTAGTCTCCCAAGTCCAACTTTAATCCCTTTTTACATCTCTAGGTCCTATATTCCTCGCTGGTGGTGACTGGAACGCGAAGCATCAACAATGGGGATGTAGAGCCGGAAATCAGCAAGGGCCGATGCTGCTCGATACCGTCTCAACCTTAAACCTTACAGTAACCACACCTAATGAATTCACCTATTGGCCTTATGACAACACAAAATTGCCGGATCTCCTAGATTTCTTCGTTTCCTCTCGACTATCTCACCTCCCTTATGATATAACTGTCCTAAAAGACCTTTCCTCCGATCACCTTCCTGTAATCCTTAACCTTGATGTACAACCTTTTCCAAAACAATCCAAACCTTCTCTAATAACTGGACCTGTAGACTGGGAAAAGTTTAAGTACTTACTTGACAGCAAAATCAACTTAAAAATACCACTGAAAACGCCCAGACAGATTGACTCAGCAGTTGACGCTCTTACAAGTAATATACAGCAAGCAGTTAGAGATTCAACAGGACCCGTAACACGAACTGACCGACATTCAAATTTACCCCTAAAAATCAAGACGCTTATAACGAACAAAAGACGAGCTCGAGCTAGATGGCAAATAACAAGAACCATGACTGACAAACTAACTTACAACAGACTCAACAGACAACTTACTTCCATCCTTAGACAGTATAGGGCAGACAAATTTGACGCATATACGGAATCTCTGACTACTGAAAATAAATCACTATGGACAGCGACAAAGAGAATCCTTTCCTACAAACCAATATCCTCTCCCCTTCGTCTTGACAACGTTTCTTGGGCGCTGTCAGATGAAAAAAAGGCTTCTTCATTTGCCAACCACCTTTCCTCAGTTTTTACTCCTCACCCTGATGTTTTTGATCCGAACCATGATAATTCTATCCATGACGAATTGTCTATACCTCTACAATTATCTCCTCCTCCTCCCGCTTTTCATCCCTCTGATGTGTTATCTATATATATAAAAGTCAACGTATGTGTGTGTGTGTGTGTGTGTGTGTGTGTGTGTGTGTTTGTTCTTTATACAAATCTACAGTTTTAGCCCGATTTTAATGAAACTTTGCACACTTGACCTTCAAAGCAAGGAAAAAAACAAGGTCTACATGAAATTTCGAAATTTAAATTTTGGTACACAGGGGTACGGGGTACAAGTAATGAATACGGGGTCAAAGTAATGAATACCCTTCGTGATGCATATCGTTGAAAAGCTCTTTAAGAGTACAGTAATTGTTGTTATGTACACTTTTGTCATATTTTCATTTAGGAGGGGGGTAAAATGGAAAAATATAGCTATATCTTATTTGTTCTTTATAGAAATCTACAGTTTTAGTCCGATCTCGATGAAAATTTGCACACTTGATCTTCAAAGCAAGGGGAATATCAAGGTCTACATGCATTTTTGAAATTTAAATTTTGGTACATAGGGGTACGGGGTACAAGTAATGAATACGGGGTCAAAGTAATGAATACCCTTCGTGATGCATATCGTTGAAAAGCTCTTTAAGAGTACAGTAATTGTTGTTATGTACACTTTTGTCATATTTTCATTTAGGAGGGGAGTAAAATGGAAAATATAACTATATCTATACATATATAAAAAGAAGAGTAGGTATCTATATAAGGGGGTGTCTTTTATACAATTCTACAGTTTTATCCCAATTTGGTGCATTTTTACACTCCTTTTCTCCCAAACAAGGTGAAGGTCACTGCCTACATGATTTTCTGAAATTAAAATTTTGGTACACAGAGGTACGGGGTACAAATATCAAAGTAATGGATACCGTTCATGATGCATATCGTTGGAAAGCTCTTTAAGAGTACATTAATTGTTAAGTACGTTTTTGTCATATTTTCATTTAGGAGGGGGGTAAAATGGAAATGTAAATCTATATCTATAAAAGTCAACGTATGTGTAAATGTGTTTATGTTCTTTATACAAATCAACAGTTTTAATTTGATCTAGATGAAAATTTGCTCACTTGACCTTCAAAGCAAGGGGAAGATCTCTTTCTACATGAATGTGTTATGAACGAAATTATATTTTTGGTACACAGGAAATACGGGGTACAAATGTCAAAGTTGAAAACCCTTCATGATGCATACTGTTGAAAAGCTCTTTAAGAGTACAGTAATTGCTTTTACTTGCATTCAGAGGGGTAAATGGAACAATATATCTAAAATGTTCTTATAGTTTTAGTCCGATCTCGATCAAAAAATGCACACAAGGAAGAAAAAATCAGTGTCTACATGAATTTTCGTTATGTACAGTTTTGTCATATGTATTTTCATTTAGGAGGGGGTAAAATGGAAAAATATAGCTATATCTTATAGAAAAAAGAAGAGTGTCTGTATGAGGGTATGTCTTTTATACAAATCTACAGTTTTATCTCAATTTGATGAATATTTACTCACTTTCCCTTCAAAGCAAGGGGGAGGTCACTGTCTACATGAATTTTCGAAATTTAAATTTTGGTACAAAGGAGTACGGTGTAAAAATGTCAAAGTAATGGATTCCCTTCATATCATGCATGTCGTTGAAAAGCACTTTAAGAGAAAAGTAATTGTTGTTATGTACAATTTTATTTAGGAGGGGGTAAAATGGAAATTTATAGTTTATAGTAGCTATATATATAAAAATCAACGTATGTGGGTGTATGTTCTTTATACAAATCTACAGTTTTAGTTCGATGTCGATAAAAATTTGCCCACTTGAACTTCAAAGCAAGGGGAAAATGACAGCCTACATGAATTTTGGAAATTTAAATTTGGTCACAGGGGTATGGTACAAGTAATGAATACGGAGTCAATGTAATGAATACCATTGATGATGCAAAAGCTCTTTAAGAGTAGAGTAATAGTTTTTATGTATTGTTTTGTCATATTTTACTTTAGGGGGGGGGGGGGATTTAGGATCTTTAAAATTAGCCTATCATAGAGGAGGGGGTATAGAAATAGGTGGGAGAGATAGAATCTAGATATTCTTGCATAGTAAAATAATTTATATGTTTCATTATGGTTGTTTTTAAACTTATCTAATTATAATAACACTCCGTAGCGAAGCACGGGTACCCAGCTAGTATATCATAAAGTCACTTAAGAAGAACAAGGCCCCAGGATCCGATTTAATAACAGCTTCAATCCTTAAAAACCTTCCTAAAAGAGCCCTCCTTTTACTCACCTACATTTTTAACTCTGTCCTTCGTACTACATACTTCCCTGCCCATTGGAAACTGTCTATTGTTATAATGATACCTAAGCCCCATAAACCTGCTCACCTTGTCTCATCCTACCGCCCTATTAGTCTTCTTCCAGTTATGAGTAAAATCCTCGAAAAACTATTACTACGTCGTATTTTTCCTATCCTTGAATCTCATAATATACTTCCAAATCACCAATTCGGTTTTCGAGCAGCACACTCAACTCTACACCAATGCCATCGCGTTGCAGACACCATCGCTACCGCTCTTGAGAAGAAACAGTATGTCTCCGCAGCCTTTCTCGACGAAGTGCAAGCTTTCGATCGAATTTGGCATCGGGGATTGCTGTGGAAACTTAAGAGAGTCCTTCCTCCGACATACTACCTAATCCTATCCTCTTACTTGAGAGACAGATTCTTTAAAGTCTCTCAAGGATCCTCTGTTTCCAACTCCTTTCCCATCCTTGCAGGCGTGCCTCAAGGTAGTATTCTTGCTCCTTTCCTATATTCCCTTTACACAGCTGATATCCCAGTACACCCAAATACTATCCTAGCCTCCTTTGCCGATGATAAGGCCATCCTCTCGACCAACTCAGAACACCAATTAGCATCCCTATCCCTCCAAAACCACCTCTACAGCGTCGAAAAATGGGCAACGAAATGGAGGATAAAATTTAACACCGAAAAAAGTACTCACGTAACTTTTACCCTAAGACGAGCTACCTGTCCTCCCGTTATTCTAAACGGATCCCATCTTCCTGTGGCTAGTGAAGTGCGGTACCTAGGACTTTTTTTTGACAGAAGACTGACTTGGAACATGCACACACGACACAAACGAACCGACATGAAACGACGCTACAAATTACTTCTAAGACTTCTCGACTATAGGTCTAAACTCACATTAAACAACAAACTAACCATATATAACACCATTATAAAGCCTATCTGGACCTACGGACTTGAACTGTGGGGAACTACCAAGCCGTCTAATTCCTACAAAATCCAATCCCTCCAATCAATTATCCTTCGCAAAATCACCAACGCCCCATCCTACGTAACCAACCTAACAATCCACAATGACCTGAATGTTCCTTTCGTCCATGATCTTGCATCCTCCCGCTACAAATCCTTCCACTCCAAGTTTTCTACTCATCCTAATCCCCTCATCCAAAATTTATCTTCAATCACACTCCCAGATAACCCCCGCAGACGCCTCAAGCGTAAGTGGCCACGTGACCTACTGCAATAATGAGACACTTAATTTAAGCAAAAACCGTGAGTGTCACTACTGAGTGAACTTACTCACATCAAGCGATTCAAGCTCTTTTGTTGTTATTATTATTATTATTATTATTGTTACTATTATTATTATTATTATTATTATTATTATTATTATTTTTGTTATTATTATTATATCTTATAATTATGATTATGCTTTTGACAATTATTTTTGTTATTATTATTTAATTACTTTTACTATTGTACAATTTTTAAAATTGCACTCAGTCGCTTGTTACGATTGTAAAATTGTAGTTGTGACTAAAGAAATAAAGAAAAAAAAAAAAAAAAAAAAAAAAAAGATTTGTATAAAAGACATACCCTAATACAGACACTCTTCTTTTTATATAAGACTAGCTGGGTACCCGTGCTTCGCTACGGGGTGTGTTATTTTCAATTTGATAGGTTTATAAACTACCATCAAGAAACATTTAAATTATTTTACTAAGCAAGAATATCTAGATTCTATTTCTCCCTCTTATTTCTATACCCCCTTCCCTTTGATAAGATACTTTGATAGTATCCCAAATTAGTAATGGATTCCGAGAACTGAAGAAAAATTCTTAAAAGATGACTTTTCGGGAAAGTTATCTTTTACCCCCCCCCCCATGCCTTTAGCCATCCCTTGGTTGAAATTGGAATTATCTAAGAAGATTGGTCTGGGCTCCATTCCCCTTCTTTTCTTACTCTGTCCTTATATTACTCTTAGGGATAAAATTTTAGAAAATCTCTATTGGCAGTTATCAATGTAACTTAGAAATTATTGTACTATGTGTACACGATTTTATTTTATCATTTTAAAGAAGTGGCGATGATTATGTTAGTAAAGTTTTAAGCACGGTAATGTGTGATTTGTAAACTATTGTCTTAATATCTAAATATTTTTTGACAGCGATTGAAAACTAATTTCTTTAACAATTCTTCTTTCAGAAATTTCCACAAACATAATAATTGTCAGTAGTTTCTTCTGTGATTTTGGTTAGATAATTTAAAAAAAAAAAATAAAATTAGAATTTTGAAATCTATTTAATAGCCCCGTTCTCCTCCCCATATGAAGCTACCAAAACGTTTTATAGCCTACATTACCCGCAGAATTGAGCTTAACATTTTACCCAAGAACCACCAAAATCTATTCAGCCGTTTGGACGTGATTGACGCACAGACAATTCGTTGTCAGGACTACTCATTCAGTGGGAATACAAAATTTGATCGGATAAATCGGATAAATGTACAGACACTACACTTATTAGTTTGTTATACATAGATATAGATATATTTTCCATTTTACTCCCCTAAATGTACATAACAACAATTACTGTTCGGAACCGTAAGTGCCAGGTGTATTGATGTATAATATTTAGTTTAACTTTTGTTTAATTCGTTTCTTTGTGGAAAAAGATATTTTTTTAAAAAATAAATGTATTTCTCTTAAAGGGTCGTCATTGTTGTAGCGACAATTACTGTACTCTGAAAGAGCTTTTCAACGATACACACACCGTACCCCTATGAACCAAAGTTTTAATTTCGTAATCTTATGTAGGCGACCTTGACCTTGTTTTGAAGAAAAAATGTGTAAATATTCGTCAAATTGAGATAAAACTGTAGATTTGTATAAAAGACATACCCTCATACAGACACTCTTCGTTTTATATAAGATATAGCTATATTATTCCATTTTACACCCCCTCCTGAATAAAAATATGACAAAGCTGTACATAACAACAATTACTGTACTCTTAAAGAGCTTTTCAACGATATGCATCGTGAAGGGTATCCATTACTTTGGCATTTGTACCCCGAACCCCTGGCAACCAACATTTTAACTTCATAATCTCATGTAGGCAGTGACCTTCCCTTGTTTTGAAGGAAAGTGTGTAAATTCATCAAATTGGGATAAACTGTAGATTTGTATAAAAGACACTCATAGACACTCTTCATTTATATAAGATGTAGTTATACATATTTTTCCATTTTACCCCCTCCTAAATGAAAATATGACAAAACTGTACATAACAACAATTATTGTACTTTTAAAGAGCTTTTCAACGATATGCATCATTAAAAGTATTCATTACTTTGACATTTGTACCCCGTACCCCTGGGTACAAAAATAAAAATTTCGCAAAATCCTTTCTTAGTGGATGCCTATGATATGAACCGAGTATATCCTCAAAATTTCAAGTCTCTCGGTTAAGCAGATTTTGCTGTGCGTTGATTCTATGTCAGTCAGTCAGTCAATCAGGACATTGCCACTTATATTATAGATATAGCTATATTTTTCCATTTTACCCCCTCCTAAATGAAAACACATATGACAAAACTATACATTACAACAATTACTGTACCCTTAAAGAGCTTTTCAACGATATGCATCACGAAGGGTATTCATTATTTTGATCCCGTATTCATTACTTGTACCCCGTACCCCTGTGTACCAAAATTCAAATTTCGAAAATTCATGTAGACCTTGATTTTTCCCTTGCTTTGAAGATCAAGTGTGCAAATTTTCATCGAGATCGGACTAAAACTGTAGATTTGTATAAAGAACAAATAAGATATAGCTATATTTTTCTATTTTACCCCCCTCCTAAATGAAAATATGACAAAAGTGTACATAACAACAATTACTGTACCCTTAAACAGGGCCGATTTAACTATAGGGGCACGATGGACACGTGCCCAGGGGCGCAAGAGGTTTGGGGGCGCAAGAGGTTTGGGGGCGCAACTCAAAAGGTTAGAGGGGGGGGGGGGACACGGCTAAACCTTGTAAGAGCAAAAAATATAAATGGGAATGTGGTTAATGTAAACTAAATATCCTTTATACATAACCTTAGCATATGCCTAACTCTCCCAGTAACCAAGTGGCGAAGAGGAGCTTGGCAGCTCTTAACAGAATAAAATCAGTGAATAGGTCTACAATGCGTAATGACAAGCTGAACAGTTTACTTTTACTATAGCTTATTTTCACGCAAAGCGACATAACGCTAGAAATAAACTAAAACCATGTAATCGACGATTTTGCCAGAGCAAAAACATACTGTTATCTATAATGTATACAGACGGATACGTGTGTCGATCTGCTAGCTGTGACTGTAAACCAACCTTAAGCTGGGTTACTATAGAACCTTCCAAGTGAAGAGAGAGTCCCTCACGGCACTGCTGTCAACTCCAATCATCCTTTTAAACTATAAACTCGTCATGATTAACTATTCATTTGCTTAGTATTAAATATTTATTGCAATTAAGCTCGCTTCGATGATAAACCTACGCGATGCTTAGTTAATATAATACAATTATTTAAAATGCATTCAACAGGTGGCTGCTTCAACAAAATCAGATTTATTTTCATCAATATCTTGATTTTTCCCAGGAAAACGGCTTATATCGTTAGGTTTGTATTTAAATTCACTTAATTTTAGAATTCTTTAATCAAACCGTTGGAAATGTTTTCGAGAAATAATTTGTTTTCACGTTTTTTAAAGAGTTTTTGGGGGATAGCTCCCCCAAATTGGGGCTAAAATTCATTTCTCGATTTCGCTTTAAGAAATTATTTTTCTGAACATATATGCAAATGCCAAATTTCGTCAAAATCGGGCCAGTAGTTTAGGCTCCACGCGTCTGCACAGACGGTAGACAGAATTTTTTTAAAAACCATTTTAACCTCCTTTTTTTCTAAAAGTGGAATATTTACTATAAAAGATTTAATAACAATATTATACCATTATATTATTATATTAAACATATTATTTGTATATTATAGTAAGTAATATTTTTAGTAAATCAATTTATAAAATATTTATTAAAAAAGGGGGAGGAGGGGAGGGGGGGGGGGGGGCACATCGTGACGGGGTGCCCAGGGCGCAATGAACGTCTAAAACGGGCCTGCCCTTAAAGAGCTTTTCAACGATATGCATCATGAAGGGTATTCATTACTTTGACCCCGTATTTATTACTTGTACCCCGTACCCCTGTGTACCAAAATTGAAATTTCTAAAATTCATGTAGACCTTGATTGTTTCCTTGCTTTGAAGGTCAAGTGTGCAAATTTTCATCGAGATCGGACTAAAACTGTAGATTTGAATAAAGAACAAACACACACACACACTCATACGTTGACTTTTATATATAATATAGACTAGCTGGGTACCCGTGCTTCGCTACGGAGTGTTATTATAATTAGATAAGTTAATAAACAACCATAATGAAACATATAAATTATTTTACTATGCAAGAATATCTAGATTCTATATCTCTCCCTACCTATTTCTATACCCCCTCCTCTTTGATAAGCTAATTTTAAAGATCCTAAATTCCCCCCCCCCTCCAAAGTAAAATATGACAAAACAATACATAAAAACTATTATTCTTCTCTTAAAGAGCTTTTGCATCATCAATGGTATTCATTACTTTTACCATACCTGTGTACTAAATTTAAATTTCCAAAATTCATGTAGGCTGTCATTTTCCCCTTGCTTTGAAGTTTAAGTGGGCAAATTTTTATCGACATCGAACTAAAACTGTAGATTTGATAAAAGACATATCCTCATACAGACACTCTTCTTTTTTTTATAAGATATAGCTATTTTTCCATTTTACACCCTCCTAAATGAAAATACATATGACAAAACTGTACATAACAACAATTAATGTAATCTTAAAGAGCTTTTCAACGATATCCATCATAAAGGGTATTCAGTCCTTTGACCCCGTATTCATTATTGTACCCTGTTCCCTGTGTACCAAAATTTAAATTTCGAAAATTCATGTAGACACTGATTTTTTCTTCCTTTGAAGGTCAATTGTGCATTTTTTGATCGAGATCGGACTAAAACTATGGATTTGTATAAAGAACATACACACATACGTTGACTTTTAGATATATTTTTCCATTTACCCCCCTAAATGCACGTAAAAACAATTACTGTACTCTTAAAGAGCTTTTCAACAGTATGCATCATGAAGGGTTTTCAACTTTGACATTTGTACCCCGTACCCTTCTGTACCAAAAATTTAATTTCGAACTTTCATGTAGACAGAGATCTTCTCCTTGCTTTGAAGGTCAAGTGAGCAAATTTTTATCGAGATCGAATTAAAACTGTTGATTTGTATAAAGAACAAACACATTCACACATACGTTGACTTTTATAGATATAGATATACATTTCCATTTTACCCCCCTCCTAAATGAAAATATGACAAAACGTACTTAACAACAATTAATGTACTCTTAAAGAGTGTTCCAACGATATGCATCATGAAGGGTATCCATTACTTTAACATTTGTACCCCGTACCTCTGTGTACCAAAATTTTAATTTGGAAAAATCATGTAGGCAGTGACCTTCACCTTGTTTGGAAGAAAATGAGTGTAAAAATGCATCAAATTGGGATAAAACTGTAGATTTGTATAAAAGACATTCTCTCATATAGATATACTCTTCTTTTTATATGTATAGATATAGTTATATATTCCATTTTACCCCCCTCCTAAATGAAAATATGACAAAAGTGTACATAACAACAATTACTGTACCCTTAAAGATGTACCAAAATTGAAATTTCTAAAATTCATGTTGACCTTGATTGTTTCCTTGCTTTGAAGGTCAAGTGAGCAAATTTTCATCAAGATCGGACTAAAACTGTAGATTTGTATAAAGAACAAACACACACACACACACACATACGTTGACTTTTATATATATATATAGATAACAATAACAATTATATTATCAACATTACATACAATTCAACAGAAAATTTAAAAACGTAGTATATAAAAAGTTCTTTTTATCTTGAAATTATATTTATTTATTTTATCTCTAATCTCTAATTAGAAATGGTTTTTTTTATTATGTTTCATCTATTTATTAATTAACTAGCTGGGTACCCGTGCTTCGCTACGGAGTGTTATTAAAATTGCATAAGTTTATAAACAACCATAAAGAAACATAAATTATTTTACTATGCAAGAATATCTAGATTCTATCCATCCCACTTATTTCTATATCACCTCCTCTTTGATAAGCTTATTTTCAAATATCCTAAATTTACCCCCCCCCCCTAAATGAAAATATACAAAACTGTACATAGGAACAATTACTGTACTCTTAAAGAGCTTTTGCATCATGAAGGGTATTCATTACATTGACCCCATATTCATTACTTGTACCGTACCCCTGTGTACCAAAATTTAAATTTCGAAAAATTCATGTAGACAGTGACCTCCCCCTTGCTTTGAAGTAAAAGTGTGTAAATATTTATCGAGATCGGACTAAAACTGTGGATTTGTATAAAGAACATACACACACTCATACGTTGACTTTTAAATATAGATATACATTTTCATTTTACCCTCCTCCTATATGAAAATATGACAAAAATGTACATAACAACAATTACATTCCTCTTAAAGAGCTTTTCAACGATATGCATCATGAAGGGTATCAATTACTTTGACATTTGTACCCCGTACCCCTGTGTACTAAAATTTTAATTTCTTAATCTGATGTAGGCAGTTACTTACACCTTGTTTTGAAGAAAAAGTGTGTAAATATTCATCAAAATGGGATAAAACTGTAGATTTGTATGAACGACATACCCTGTTATACAGACACTTCTTTTTATATACGATATATCAATATTTTCCATTTTACCCCCTCCTAAATGAACATATGACAAAACTGTATATATCAACAATTACTGTACTTTAAAAGAGCTTTTCAACGATATGCATCTTGAAGGGTATTCATTACTTTGACCCCGTATTCATTACTTGTATACCCTGTACCCATGTGTAGCAAAATTTAAATTTAGAAAATTCATGTAGATAGTGTTTTCCCTCTTGCTTTGAAAGTCAAGTGAGCAAATTTTCATTAAGATCGGACTAAAACTGTAGATTTGTATACAGAACATACACACACAAATATACAAACACGTATATATATAGATATAGCTATATTTTTCCATTTTACCCCCCTCCTAAATGAAAATATGACAAAAACGTACTCAACAACAATTAATGTACTCTTAAAGAGCTTTTTAACGATATGCATCACGAAGGGTATTCATTACTTTGACCCCGTATTCATTACTTGTACCCGTACCTCTATGTACCAAAATTTAAATTTCGAAAATTCATGTAGACCTTGATTTTCCCCTTGCTTTGAAGATCAAGTGTGCAAATTTTCATCGAGATCGGACTAAAACTGTAGATTTATATAAAGAACAAATAAGATATAGCTATATTTTTCCATTTTACCCCCCTCCTAAATGAAAATATGACAAAAGTGTACATAACAACAATTACTGTACTCTTAAAGAGCTTTTCAACGATATGCATCACAAAGGGTATTCATTACTTTGACCCCGTATTCATTACTTGTACCCCGTACCCCTGTGTACCAAAATTTAAATTTCGAAAATTCATGTAGACCTTGATTTTTTTCTTGCTTTGAAGGTCAAGTGTGCAAATTTTCATCAAAATCGGGCTAAAACTGTAGATTTGTATAAAGAACAAACACACACACACACACACACACACACACATACGTTGACTTTTATATATATAGATTAATTTATTTATTTTATACTTTACTTATATATCATGCTCAAAAATATTCAATAAACATTTTTCTTTGACTTTAATTATGAGCTTAGATAGAAATATAATGTAGTTTGTGATACTAAATATAATTTCTTTCTTATTTCGATGTAATTTGTCGGGAGTTTAATAAAAAGTCCAGTCATGCACCATGACTTAATGAGCGAATTTTCAAAGAAATCTGCGTTTTATTGGCTTATGACAATGTAGGAAAATTTTGGTTTAGAATTTGCTCGGGTGAAAAAAAAAAATTGGTACACAGGGGTACGGGGTACAAAAGTCAAAATAGTATTTACCCTTCAAGATGAATGTCATTGGAAAGCTCTTTAAGAGTACAGTAATTGTTGTTATTTACACTTTTATCATATTTTCACATAAAAGGGGGGTAAAATGGAAAAAACACGTTTTTTGACCCTATATGGTCAAAATTTGACCCCTAAATGGACTCCAAAAATTCTGGCCAACGAACTCATCCTTTCTTTTGATATTATTGACATTTTAAAATTTGTTTGAAATTTTTAAGTACATCCTAAGGGGAGATATCGTCTGGAGTGACACATATATACATATATACATACATATATACATACATACATAAAAAAAAGTGTTAAATTTTAGGAATCGATTCAGAATGGTCTAAAACGGATTTCCATGGAAAAATTTTTCAAATATTCGCATTACAAAAATTTTGAAGCCATTGCAATAGCGTAATTTTCTTTGAAAATTCGCTAAAAGGCTTGTCCCAGCAATCGGTCGCGATTGTTACTTCACAATAGTTACCAAGAATTTTGCTGCACTGATTGACTGAGGGGGTATGTCACACAACAATCCTCTTCAAAAATCATGGTGCGTACGTTTATTAAAAGTCACAATAGTTACCATTAATTTAAGTACTTAAAAGTGAATTGAAGGCGGTACCCCATAGTATACAGAAAAATCCCGTCAAGTACTTGCCAGCAAGTTACTGAAAGGGTTTCTTCGGTCATAAGAAATCATAAGTACATGATTATTATTGTTTTTTTTTAACAAAAATATGTTTTATTTTTTGGGAGGTAAAATGGCCGCTATATTGGTAACACGATATATTTTTGTGAACTAAATTTCAATACCTTAAAAATGATAACCAACTTCGAATATTCAAATAATAAAAATACGTGTGGTGTCGCGGGACACCCGGTAGGAACGAAGTTCCTTACATTTTTCATTAAATATAAATTATAAAATCACACTGCAAAGTACGTATACATTGCTAACTACTTACATGGCGGAGTTAGAAAAGAAACAAAATTGAAAGTAACGAACCGTGTTTGACCTAGCAGAGTTAAGGCAAAATTAAAAGAAAATCATTGAAGCGAGCTTCTTACATTCAACGAAATATGCATCTTTTCTGTCTGTCTGTCTGTCTAAAACTATTAAAGCGGACCTAAACGTTTAAAATAGAGAAAACAACCTTTTTACCGATATCTTACGTTCTAACGTAAAGATTTTAATCAAACTTCATGTACATCGTCTGGTCGGGTCCGAGTTGGTAGACTGATGGAAGGGATTGTCGAGGTGGTTTGTTCCCCCACTCTTCTCGAGCGCCCCTACAGTCGGCCTTTGGAACCTCGCCAGTTGCTCTCTGAGACCCTTCCGAGTAAGAGGGCTTCTCTCCCTGTTATATGTGTGACATTCCAACCAATAAACCATGCCTCACATTGTGATTTAAGCTAATCCTTAAATATGTTTCTTTTATTATTAATCATACAGTCCTAACCTCCGAAATGTGTGCGCCGCACACATAAATGGTTCTTTGAACCGAAATGGATTAGCGAACAGTTTGTTATCGTTTTAAGTAAACAGTTTAATTTAACAGTTTTTATAAAAGTTTAATTTGACAGTTTTATAAAAAGTTTAATTTAAAGTAAGTTTTGTAAATTTAATCCATCCACAAAGTTTAATTACGACATTTGTTTCAGTTTTAATAATGTTTATTACGTATTTCTTAAAAATAAGTTTATGTGTTTTAAAGTAAAGATGGAAGAAAAACTATCTACCGATCAAAACTTATACTTAATTTAATTATAATTGTTATTAATTTAAAGTGATTTACAATAAAACTTAATTTATTAAAACCAATTCCAAAGTAAAACTTCGTCATAAGGTTTGTTGCGAACGAGGTAATAGAGTGAAGAGTGAAGTTTGTGTAGTGTAGGGAAGCTCGACGTATGCTGTACAGTCTGGAGAGTATAGTCAGTGACTGGAGTGACGTGTTACTGTGTTACCCGCCTTGCAGTATTACAAGGTCCTAGCTCCTTGTTTGCAGGTTTACTCTGGCATTCATTCTTCAACCGATTCTTCGAAATTATTTTATCGCATTATCTCTTTGTCTCATTTCTTTGTTAAAACATAAATATCTAATTTCTAACAAATTATTTCTTTATAATTTGTTTAATTTAATCTTTAAATATTATCTTTCTATGATTTTAACGAGTAAAATAATTATTAAAAGTCAAGTAAAAAGAATTACTTTAATAATTATAAATTGCCTAAATATAATTTTTAATTTTATAAAAAATTATAATTGCCGTAGTAATGTGTTTATAATTATAAAAATCACAGGGAAGTACTTGCGTCTAAGTACTTTATAGGGTTTTGTAGAAGATTAAGCATGCCCGTTATGTAATTATGATTTTATTCTTCGATCTCAAGGGTCCGGGTTCGATCCCCCGGGGGGTCACAATGTTTTTCATCGGTAATAACGACTAGAAAAATTCATTTTTTTCAGACCATTTCCATCGCTTCACCATAAGGTATAACCATGAATTATTTCGAAATTTTAGGACCACCCGTTATATAGTGGTTGGGGAGGGGGAAATTTTTGGGGTATATTTTGACTTATAAAATTAATAAAGAATGAAAAATTTAAAACAGCAAATATATATTTGAATCCTACTCTCCACCAGCTTTCATATGATACCCAACTCAAAATTTTAAAAAAATAAAATTTTTGGCACACTTCAAATTTTCGCGCCCAAAATTGGCAATTTTTTAAAATTTGGGATGAACTCCCGGAATTTTCATCGCCCCACAATAAGGCATTAGCATGAATTATTTCGAAATTTTAGTACCAGCCGAAGTATAGTGGTTGGGGGGGGGGAAAATTTTTTGGGTATATTTTCATTTTTTTACCCAATAAGGAATGCAAAATTTACAAAAGCATATATATATTTGCGTCCTACTCTTCAGCAGCTTTCATTTGATACCCCACTCGAAAATTAAAAAAAATATAAATTTTTGAGTTTACAACATTTTTGCGAATTGCGCATGCGCACATTTAATTTTGAACTTCTGTATATTTTTCCTGTGGTTGGGTCAAAAAGTTACACCAGTATTTCAAATTTCAGCCCTATAGCTTAAACGGTTCGGGCCCTATGAACCAAAGAGCGACGGACAGACGGACACATCACCCTCGGCATAAGGGTTTTGAGAAGAATCTACAAAACCCTAAAAACAATAAGACATTTTGTCTGGGAAAGTTTATGTATGTTTTATGCAGGCAGCTATAATTCTTAATTTTATTTATAATTTTTGTGTTCTAGTTTTAATTAGTTTTTCGTTACCGTTCCAATATGCCTCCCAAAAGATGTTTAATAACTCGTAAAAACCAATTGATTGCCAGTTTAGAAAGAGTGGAAGAGTTTATTTTAAATTACAATGAAGAGGAAGAAAAATATCAAGTCCAATCTAGATTAGATCGCCTTCTCCCGATGTTAAATAAATTCGAGGAAACCCTCGAAGAACTTGAGGCTAATAACTATATGAGTAGTGATGATGCTACTCTAGAATTAACTAATTTTGGAAAAAGATATTTTAAGGTTGAATCGCAATGCCGAGGCTTATTAAAACCTATGATATTTAATCCTAAACCACCTAACCCTACCCAAAATAATTTACCCAATGTACCCAGGAATAATACTTTTACCAAGGCTATTAAACTTCCACCAATTGAAATGCCAGCGTTCAACGGTGATTTAAGATCGTTTATTTCATTTAAGGATAATTTTGTTTCATTAGTCCATGATGATAAGCAATATCCCAAAACAATGAAGTTCCATTATTTAAAATCTTGTTTAAAAGGGCAGCCTTTGGATTTGATTGATAACCTACCTCTAACTGAGAGTAATTATGACGTAGCGTGGAACCTAATTATCCAAAGGTACGACAATTCGAGACTTATATCCGATAGTCATGTCGAGTCTTTATTAGCCATCCAAAAAATAAAGTCCGAAAACTATAAAGAATTGTCAGAAGTAACCAATGAATTCTTTAAGCACGTTAGAGCGCTAGAGTCTTTAAATCATAACATATCCGAATCGGAATTTATTCTTGTTCCTCTGCTTATGAGCAAACTTCACCCGAGGATTATAAAAAGATACGAGGAAACTCTTGGAGAAGAAGATAAACCGACTTTAGACAGCATCGAAAATTATTTAATTAAACAATTAAATATTTTATGTGTGTCTTATGGTCAGAGCCCAAAACCAAATATTACCAATAACGCTAGTTCTTCCAAACCCTTAACCAATTCCAATAATTACCAATCCACTTGGAACAAATCAAAAGAAAATAATAAAAATTATAGTAATGCTAGTAAAGATAGCAATACCAATAAAAATACTAACCAAAGAAATATGTCCCACTCTTCTAGTTATAATTACCGAACCACTTCTGGTGCACCTACCAGTTCTAAAAGTCCGCCCAAGATGAAGAATCCTAATTCTACTTCTAAAATCTATCCTTGTCATTTATGTCAACAACTCCATAGATTGTATATGTGCCCAACATTTCTATCCATGACTCCCCAGAAGAGATGTGAATTTGTTGAAGCTAAAGGTCTCTGCTTAAACTGTTTTTCCTATTTCCATGTAGTCACCGCTTGTAACAATAAGTTTAGATGTAAAACGTGTAAAGCAGTTCACCATTCCTTACTCCATAGAGAACAACCTTCCTCTTCCGAACCACTTTCCGTAACCATGCATTCCAGCTGCCAAAAGACATCCAAAATTTTGTTAGCTACAGCACTGGTTGACGTTGTAGGATCCAATGGTACTACAGTTACTGCCCGAGCGCTTCTTGACAGTGGCGCTTAAGGAAATTTCATATCCGAATCCTTAATTCAAAAATTAAAATTACGAAAAATGAAATGTAGTACTCCGGTTTATGGTTTAGGTGAATCCCAAGCTCCTATTACTTACCAAGTGAATTCCAAGATAAAATCCAGGGTTACTAATTTTGAATTTTCTTCATCCTTTTATGCTATAAACAAGATAACAAGCAGCCTACCTCAATCATCAGTTAATATTGATAATTGGCATATTCCGTCTCACCTGAAGTTAGCCGATCCAACTTTTAATATATCCCAACCTATAGAGGTTCTTTTAGGTGCAGAATTCTTCCTAGAAATCCTAATCCAAGGTAAAATTGTTTTATCCGATTCACTGCCTATCCTGCAGAATACTCAGTTTGGCTGGATTCTGTCGGGAAGGTATATATGTTCCCCTTCTATACCTGTTCCTGTTCCTAACCAAGTACATTCCGACGTAAGTCAAAATTTTCTTATAAATGCCCAATGGAAAATTCCAGTAACTTAGACAAAATGCTTACCCAGTTCTGGAATATTAAAAAGTGCCAAGAATCCAAACCTAAATCTAGTCAAGATAAGGCCATAGAAAAATTATATCAGGATACCACTGAGAGATTAGATTCGGGGACCTACCAAGTAAGATTACCTTTTTTCGATAGTCTATCCAAGTTAGGTATCTCATATGAGACTGCTGTAAAATTTCTTTATTCCCTTGAAAAGAAATTCACCAAAAACCCAGACTTATTTAAATCCTATTCTGATTTCATGACAGAATATGAAACCTCAAACTTTAAACCATATGGAAGAACATTCAATGCAGAACATAAGATCGGGTTTATGCATTTTGCCCAAAAAGGTCGGAGATTGGACTCGCTGGAGAAAATTGAGATTATATGTAGCCAGCATCGCAAGGGTTCGGATGGAAACGTCAATGAGAGGGGTGACGCGTCATCTCTTCTGAAGGTCATGGCCGGAGCCTGAGCACGGATCAGTCTTGTGCCAGCTTCTGGCTTCGCATGACTCACCCATCCCTATGAGCCTTTCTAGTTGATTTATTTTTCCAGCTTCTTCGGTATGATCTTTTATTTCTCTCTTGTTAATTTTTCTTTACTCTCGGTTTTAGTCTTTTTTTTAATAAAATCACGTTATTTATTTGTTATTCAATTTTATTTATTTTTATATTGTTTATTTTATTGGTGACATTTTCTTATAGTCCACAGGCCACCATAAGAAGTGAGTCGCTGATTGATAAAGTTTTCTTACCTTATGGAATCGCTTATTTATGCCTTGTCCACCGATGAATTGGGTATATGGCAACTGGGCGCTGGGCCATTTCTTTTTTGTTGACACGCCAAACTTGCCCTTCTGCGGGAACATTGAAAAGAGATAGATAAAGTTTTGATTTTCACAGGATCGTTTAATTAAATTATTTCAAAAACAGTGGTAAAGGTGGCCACCGATACGAGTGGGCCGTTTTCTTTTCAACGTCCCCGCAGAGCGATATGTTTGGGGCGGTGGCCATCCCTAACGGCCCACTCTTATCGGTGGCCACGTGTACTACTGTTTTTGAAATAATTTAATTAAACGATCCTGTGAAAATCAAAACTTTATCTATCTATTTTCAATGTTCCCGCAGAAGGGCAAGTTTGGCATGTCAACAAAAAAGAAATGGCCCAGCGCCCAGTTGCCATATACCCAATTCATCGGTGGACAAGGCATAAATAAGCGATTCCATAAGGTAAGAAAACTTTATCAATCAGCGACTCACTTCTTATGGTGGCCTGTGGACTATTAACTTAGTTACTGTGATGTTAGTTTTTCTTATTGTTAGACCGTTTTTTTTTGGTTTTTTTTGGTTTTTATTTGCTATGACTATTGTTTCGTTTTTATCTTGTCTCGGTTTTCTTTTTGACATTTTTATTAGTGTTTCGATTACTGTTTGTTTAGGCACTGAAGATGGCCTTATAGAGGCCGAAAGCCGCTTTGAATAAAACAAATATTTTACGTGGAGAGACTGTTTCTTCTTCTTTTAATTATGAACTCCACTAACGCTCCATCATATCCTGTCTTACATATGGAAGAAGTTCCTCTTGTAGAGCTTGAATCCATCTTGAAAAAACCCTATTACTTCCTTCCGCACCATTCTGTTTTCCGTGAGAGTAGCTTAACTACTAAATTAAGAGTAGTATTCAATGCCAGCATGCCAACTAGTTCTGGATTATCTCTCAACGGCCTCCTAGCTATTGGCCCACAGCTATTAAACGATTCATTCGAAATTCTAGTCCATTTCCGGGGATATCGATATGCGCTTAACGGTGATGTCGCAAAAATGTATAGGCAGATTAGAGTCCATAGTGCTGACACTCCTTTCCAGTTAATTCTTTGGCGGAACCATCCCACTGAACCCATTAAGGTTTATCGTTTGCTGACGGTTACTTACGGAACAGCTTCCGCACCTTACTTAGCCATCCGAACCACTAGACAGTTAGCTTTAGATGAGTCACCCAACTTTCCTCGTGCATTTAAGGTTATCTGTAAAGATGTTTATATGGATGATTTGGTTTCTGGAGAAAAATCAATTCCTGACTTGATATCCTTAAAAAATGAACTCATAAATGTTTTCCAGAAAGGGGGCATGGAACTACGCAAGTTTTGTTCAAATTACCCAGATCTTCATTGCGCTGACGACAAAGAGTTTGTTTCTCTATCAGTTGATAATACAGTCAAGACTTTAGGGCTGTATTGGCACCCTCGTGAAGATGCATTTAAGTTCCATGTTGAATTTCCCAACCGTCAAACGCCAACCAAAAGAGAGATTGTCTCTGATATTTGTAGAATTTTCGATCCGCTTGGATTAATTGGTCCTATGATAGCCTATGATTGGTGTTATGAGAGCCAAATTATTTATACGAACCCTATGGCTTGAACACATTGGGTGGGATGAGGAGCTACCATCTGCTCTCCAAAGAGAATGGCATGCATTTTCATCTAACCTGGATGTTATAAATGATCAAGTCATTCCTAGATATGTGTGCTCTATCCAAGATCCGATTGTCTATGAGTTGCATGGATTCTGTGACGCCAGTCACCTTGGTTTCGGAGCCTGTGTTTATTTAAAAGGTTCTCAAGGTAATACTTCTAGTGTACACCTATTATGCTCTAAAAGTAGAGTCGCTCCAACCAAGGTTCAATCAATACCACGCTTGGAATTATGTGGAGCCCTCCTACTGAGTGAACTCCTTCTTAAGGTAAAAAATTCTTTAACTAATGTTAACTTATCCAATTGTTATTTATGGACTGATGCTATGATTGTCCATCACTGGCTTTCATCCGATTCTTGTCGCTGGAAGATATTCATTAGCAACCGTGTTTCAAAAATCCAAGATATGACCGAAGATTGTACGTGGCTTTATGTTCCATCTGAAGACAACCCCGCGGACCTTCTTAGTCGTGGAACTAATGAACTTACGTCCCAATGGTGGTGGTGGTGTGGACCTTCATTTTTACTTACCCAATCAATCCTGTTCCTGTTCTGAGTAAAAATGAAAACCTTCCAGAAGAAAAAATTGTTAGTGTGTCTAATGTTGTCTCAGTTGAGCCTCCGCTTCAGTGTCTTAATGTGTCTAGGTATTTCTCGTGGACTAAATTAATAGATACCGTTGCCTTTATTCTTAGGTTTATTAAGAATACCAACCTTCCACCTCACTTAAGAAAGTTAAGTGCGCTTTCGGTTAAAGAGTGCTCACTAGCTATATGTACCATTCTTCGACTTGCCCAAGAGGAAATGTTTAAAGAAGAATTAAAAATCCTTAAGAGTAATCGACCACTTCCTCAATCCAATCGACTAACTCCTCTTTGTCCGTTTATTGACAAAGACGGTCTACTGCGAGTAGGGGGTAGACTTAAAAATTCAAATCTTACCTTTGACCAGAAACACCAAATTTTGCTTTCCTCTAATCTTCCTATTACTACTTTGATTGTTCAATATTACCACCATATCAGCTTACACAGTGGCCCTCAGGGACTTTTATATGCTGTTCGTCAGTCATTCTGGCCTATAAAAGGAAAAAACCTGTGCAAGTCCATTGTAAAAAAGTGTGTTACCTATTTTAAAGTTAAACCAACTGAAGCTCAATACCAGATGGGAGAACTTCCTTCAGGACGAGTCTCAGTCAGTAAACCATTCACCCATACGGGATTAGATCTTGCTGGTCCAATCCAAATCAAGCAATCTCTTAGTCGTAAGTCTCCCTTGATCAAAGCCTATTTTTGTGTCATGGTGTGTTTTGCCACTAAGGCTATCCACCTCGAAGTAGTCAGTGACTTAACCACAAATGCGTTCATAGCTGCTTTCAGACGTTTTGTAGCTAGACGAGGCTATTGTCAACAAGTGTATTGTGATAATGGCAGGAATATTGTCGGTGCTAAGTCTACCTTAGAAAAAATAGATAAAAATATTGATATTTACCAAATGGAAGATTCCTTAAAGTCGTCTTTTAATCATGTAGGAATTCATTTCCATATGAATCCTAGCAAGAGTCCTGCCATGGGAGGAATTTGGGAGTCCTATGTGAAACAAGTTAAGCACCATCTTCGCCGAACGATGGGTCTTAGTCATTTTACATTTGAGGAGTTATCTACAATATTGACTCAGATAGAAGCTCAGCTGAACTCCCGACCTCTGACACCTTTGTCCGATGATCCAAACGATTTAACCGCGTTATGCCCTTCGCATTTTTTAGTAGGAGAACCCTTAACTGCTGTTCCTAGTGATCCTATACCTGAAAAGTCCTTATCCCTATTGTCTAGATGGCAGCGGGTTCAACTAGTTCAACAACAATTTTGGTTGAGATGGACAAAAGATCATTTAGTGTCTCTACAAAGTCGTGCCAAATGGCGTCAATCTTGCCAATCTATTAAATTAGGAACTTTAATTTTACTTATGGAAGATAACCTCCCTCCACTAAAATGGTCCCTAGGCAGAATAACCCAATTGCACCCTGGAAAGGACAATATTGCCCGAGTTGCTTCCGTGAAAACTTCAACCGGAACCACCCGCAGAGCTTTGAATAGACTCTGCCCTTTGCCTATTGAAACTAATACTGATTAGATTTTGTTTGTTTAATTTTTTTTTTGTTAAACTTAAGTAATTGTTTTCTTTCTTAGCTACCACTACCTGATTGATTTTCTGATGCTAATTGTATCTTTAAAATGTTTAAATTATTGTAACATTTTTTATTGTTATTTCAATCCTAGTTCTTAAGTTAATTTTTGTAACTAGTTTTTAAGTTGTCCTAAGCCACTTACAGTGGAAAGATTTTTCAATCTTTCCACAGGAGGCGGCATGGTCGGGTCCGAGTTGGTAGACTGATGGAAGGGATTGTCGAGGTGGTTTGTTCCCCCACTCTTCTCGAGCGCCCCTACAGTCGGCCTTTGGAACCTCACCAGTTGCTCTCTGAGACCCTTCCGAGTAAGAGTGCTTCTCTCCCTGTTATATGTGTGACATTCCAACCAATAAACCATGCCTCACATTGTGATTTAAGCTAATCCTTAAATATGTTTCTTTTATTATTAATCATACAGTCCTACACTCCTAAATGTGTGCGCCGCACACATCGTCTAAAGTACAATTGAAACAAGTATGTAAAATTTCAACTTGATACAAGCAGTAGTATTTGAGTAATGAAGTGATACATTTATAAGATTAGTTTAAAAGCTATTACGGGTGGTTAAGATTCTTGTAGTCGTGTTGTGTGTAGGTTTGTTTAGGAAGTAAAGCTTTGTACCAAGTACCCCCACTCTGCTCCACACTACCCTCTTCCACATATCTTCAACTATGACATTCACCATGATTAACAAATTTCAATACTCAGTATTTTATTGCAATACCCTCGCTTCAATGATAGAGCCACGCGATACCTAGTTATTTATACTTTTGATAAACAGGAATTTTCGATTCCCAAAGTTAATTCATGATTGGGTCAATTTTTTGTGAAATATTTATGGTGGCCTTATTTTCCCATCCATTACATATTTGAACTCATTCTTACTGCTTAAGCATGTTCTGTAAACGGATTTTTGAAATTAGACTCTTAGGGGATAAAATGAGGGGAGGTCTAAAAAGAGAGTCAAGCCCGGCCCAAACCGTTGTTACTAGGAATTTTATTGAAGCTAGCTTCTTACATTCAACGAAATATGCATCTTGTCTGTCTGTCTGTGTAACGTTTACGTCTCCGACGATAAGTTGAGTAAATGTTGAACGATTTAGTTAAAATTTGGTATACATGTTCCTCTTACTAATGCTCAGGCTAAGTTCGTTGGACAGCGTGATCCGTCCAAGAGTTCGCGCGCAACGCCGGCGTAAACGAGAGGTTCAAAAATTAAATTGGAATTTCAGAACGGGAAAATATTCTATCATCACCTATTCGATGAACTATTAAAGCGGACCTAAACGTTTAAAATAGAGAATACAACCTTTTTACCGATATCTTTCGTTCTAACGTAACGATTTTAATAAAACTTCATGTACATCGTCTAAAGTACAATTGAAACAAGTATTTAAAATTTCAACTTGATACAAGCAGTAGTATTTGAGTAATGATGTGATACATTTATAATTGAAGCGAGCGCAAGCGAGCTTCTTACATTCAACGAAATATGCTTCTTGTCTGTCTGTCTGTCTGTCTGTGTGTAACGTTTACGTGTCCGACGATAACTTGAGTAAAAGTTGACCGAATTAGTTGAAATTTGGTATGCATGTTCCTATTACTAATACTGAGGCTAAGTTCGTTGGACAGCGTGATCCGTCCAAGAGTTCGCGCGCAACGCTCGAGTAAACGAGAGTTTCAAAAATTAAATTGGAATTTCAGAACGGGAAAAGATTCTATCATCACCTATTCGATGAGACGAACATTTTTTAAATAACATTTCTTAGTAAAACCAACAACGACACTGCTATAAATTAATAAAGATCGCTAAAACTGAAAGCGGACCTAAACGTTTAAAATTGAGAAAACAACCTTTTTACCGATATCTATCGTTCTAACGTAACGATTTTAATAAAACTTCATGTACATCGTCTTAACAACAATTGAAACAAGTATGTAAAATTTCAACTTGATACAAGCAGTAGTATTTGAGTAATGAAGTGATACATTTATAATAGTAGTTTAAAAGCTATTGCGGGGGGTTTAGATTTTTGTAGTCGTGTTGTGTGTAGGATTGTTTAGGAAGTAAAGCTTTGTACCGAGTACCCCTCCTCTACTCCACACTACCCTCTTCCACTTATCTTCAACTTTGACATTCATCATGATTAACAAATTTCAATATTCAGTATTTTATTGCAATACGCTCGCTTCAATGATAGAGCCACGCGATGCCTAGTAATAATTGAAAAGGAGATGTGTGGTTAGAGGAATAGTAAGAATGCAGGGTGGTTCCCTTACTACTAGCCGCTGTACATCTACTATACCCATTATCTATCAACTCATCATGATTCATGGTTATCTATTTTTTCAATATTCAATACATATTTATTACTATACGCTCGCTTCAATGATAGAGCCACGCGATGCCTAGGTTTATGAATGGCTACTCCTTAAAGCATAAACACATAGTAAAAAGGTTCTTTCACTCAACAAAATATGCATCTTGTCTGTCTGTCTGTGTATAACGTTTACGTGTCCGACGATAACTTCAGTAAAAGTCGACCGATTTAGTTGAAATTTGGTATACATGTTCCATGCTCCTTTTACTAATGCTCAGGCTAAGTTCGTTAGACAGCGTTATCTGTCCAAGAGTTCACGGGCAACGTTCGCGTAAACGTAAGCTTCAAATGTAAAATTGGAATTTCAGAACGGGAAAAGATTCTATCATCACCTAGTCGATGTACCGAAATGATGACCTGGTAGTTGTGTTTTAATGAATAGCCTATAGACCAAGTGAAGATAAAATACATTTTATGAGTTGAAATGGAATGGCCGGGACATTTAGGCGAGTTAAGGAAGAGCAGAAAAACCCTTCTCCCCCACTACACGGCTCTATTCACACACAAACATATTCTTTAAACATCAACTCATCATTATTAACTATCTTATATTTATTGCATTACGCTTGCTTCGTTGGTAGAGCCACGCGATACCTTGTCTAACTCGAAGGGGGTAACTCGGGAAAGGGAGAGAAAAAGAAGACGATTAAGCACAAATTTAGAAATGAAGGGAATTTAAAATAGTTTTTGATTAAAAAAAAAGAAATCGGGTAAATTTTAATGATTCACTAGTCAGTGTAAATGTTTCTCTGGACAGAAAATAAATTGTATATTAGTTAAACAATGTGTATACAGAAAATTTAGATATGGTTTGGTTGATGGGTCTCTTGTGGGTTCGCTTGCTTCACTATTCATTCTTCTCTTCATCCTGTCTGTAGGGGCATGTATTACAGTCCGCAGGATTGATCCTCACATTTTTTCTCCGTTCTAGCTTACTTTTGCAAATTTGGCCCTCTGGAGAGTCTTCGAAGCATTCAACCTCGACCATCTCGATAGCTCCTTTAGTGACGGCCCACTCGGCACAAAGGTCCGAGTAGATCGCAGCCAGTGTGACGCCGTCCTGGTCTCGCAGTCTCTTCAGCATCCTGGCTCCCTTCTCATACGGCATAGGAGATTTCGACGCTATCACATAGTCGGGATCCCGATGTCCCGCCCAGGACCAGTCCGAGTCGTCTCCCAATTCCACAGCAAGTTTAGGTGGTTCAGGCACGTAATTGTAGACGAGTTCCCAATCTTCAAAGACATTTTCGTCTTCTTTAACGATGCCTGCAGCCTCCTGTTCTTTTCTCTCGTGAAGGTCTTCTTGTACGGTGAGGATGAAGTCTCGCTGGTCGAACTCCGCTTCTCGTTCTCCAGGAGGAAACACCCACCTGATCCCACTGAACATCATGGCAACCCCGTTATTCCACCATTTCGCTACAATTGTGCCGACAGTGGAGATCTGGTCAACCTTTAACAGCAATAATTACGTACATATTACTAGTGGGGTACCCGGCTTCATTTTATATTCGTCTTTGGAGGATATATTGTTGAAAAATTTACATAAAAGTTAATTGCAGCGACACCTTACATTATAAAGAATATGCTCAGTGTCTGTCAGTAGCGTTCAACTGTCACGACAACTTGTAAAGTTTGAGCCATTTAGTTAAATTTGGTACACATCAGGCTAACAGTGTTATCCATCCAAGTAATGACATGACATACAGACAATTTTATTTTATTTAATGTCATCACTTGTATGTATTTTTTCAAGGCTTTTGTAGATCCCACAGAACGAGAAAGTCGGAAACGAGAACTTTTTTTTTACGTGCACCCCCGCTTAGGGGTGACATCGGAAAATTTTTCTTTCGCCGTTCAGAAAACCGGAGATATTTGGTACGTAGTGTCGTATATCGTTGGAAAGCCCTTAGGAAGAGTACAAAAGTGATGCAAAAACATTTTGAAAAATTTCTCGTTTCAGGCCCTTTAAAGCGAAAAAACACTTTTTACCACTTTTCAAGGGTTTCGTTGGTAAAACCAAAAAAAGAAACCCTTATAGTTTCGTTCATGTGTCTGTCTGTCTGTCTGTTTGTCACTCTGTACGGTTCTAATTACTTTTTAATAAAAAGAGATAGAAACACGAAACTTTCTAATATTAAAGATCGTTTTGACGCGCACACAGGAAAAATAGACTGCTAATTAGTGTGGCACATAGCTTCCTCGTATCCTATCACGTACTTTATTGTTATATTACCATTAAAATTATAGTTATATTGTTTATTGTTTAAAAACTATTAATAGTTTTGGGTCATTCCATGCCAAATCACCTAGGCCTCCTGCTTCAATATCATGGATTTTTCTGATTTTTTTTCTAGCAAAGACCTCTATGAAAGAAGCCCAAAATATTTTTTTTAGATTTTTTAATTGAAAATTGTACCCGCAAGAATTTTTTGAAAGTTTTGATTTTTCCCCGAATTTGGTGTTCCGGGGTTACTACTTATTTCACTAAAATCTTAATAACTCCCGTGTTTTTTATGATATCATCACCATATTGGTATCAAATTAAAGCTAAATGTTTACTCTTTAAGAAAATATTAAGACATATTTAATTTTTATTTTTTTAAATTTTGTTTTCTTGCCCTAAATGTTGAAATTAAGGTTGTATATATGTCATACGATATCTCAGAAGGACCAAAAAATTAACAGTTGTTAATTTTTTAACAAAGCCTCCTAACCTACTAGTTAATACAGAAAAAAAATCAAGAGGGTGTTCTTTTTAGTTTTTAAATTATAATTTTTTAAAGTTCTCCCGTTTTTATGCTTTTTTCGTTCTAGCCGGCACTCATAAAAATAAAATAATTTCCTTAATTAAACATATTTTCAATTATTTGCTATAGAATACATTAGAATCATTAAAATACATCTATATATAATACAATAATCTAAAAAAAAAAATAAAAAAAAATAAATTAAAAAAAAAAAAAATCTATTATATACAGGGTACATCCGGATCTACTTAACTATAGGTGTAAATGCAAAAAGAAATTATATTTCGAAAAACAGTAATTCTTTATTAAGTCTGCTGCATGTTTTGAAATGAAGATCTATCGCATCAAAAATTTCGTACCATGCACCCTGTACCCAAAAGGTACAAATTTCTGAAATTGGTCAAGAGAGAAATGGTCTTATTTTTGATTTTTCGAGAAAATTTTATTCTTTATAAAAATAAGTATTTTCTATTCTAAGATAATTCTTGAAATAAGAAAATTGAAAAACGGTTGTAAAAAATCCCCCCCCCCCCGGTTCGAGACAACTCAGACAAACTTTCTCATATACGACTTCATAATTATTTAGCCTAATATTTCCATTTAATAGTTTCGTATGTAAATTTAATTATTATTAAACTTTCATCAAAATTTAACATAAAAATAACTTCTCCTGGGTAGGAAATCGAACCCGGGCTCTCTATTTTCTCAGAAACTAGATTTTTCCCGGGAAAATGGCTTATATCTTTAGGTCGTATTTAAATGGACTACACTTTAGAATTTTTTTAATCAAAATCGTCAGAACCGTTTTCGAGAAATAATTTTTTTTTACGTTTTGTCAGAGTTTTTGGGGGGTAGTGCCCCCAAATTTGGAGCTAAAATTCATTTCTTGATTTCGCCTCAGGGTGTATACTATTTTTCTGAACATGTAAGCCAACTTTTGTCATAATCGGCCCAGTAGTTTAGGCTCTAGGAGTATGCACAGACGACAGACAGACATTAAAGTCACAACTTTAAATATTTTTCAATATTGAAGGGGGGGGGGGGGGGATTTTTGACATCCATTTCAATTTTTTTATATCAAAAATCATCTTAAAATAGAAAATATTTATTTTTATAAAGAATACCATTTTCTCGAAAAATCAAAAATAAGACCACTTCTCACTTGACCAATTTCAGAAATTTGTACCTTTTGGGTACAGGGTGCCTGGTACGAAATTTTTGATGCGATAGATCTTCATTCCAAAACATGCAGGAAACTTTATAAAGAATGACTTTTTTTCGAAATATTATTTCTTTTTGCATTTACACCTATAGTTAAGTAGATCCGGATGTACCCTGTATATAATAGATTTTTTTTTTAAATTTATTTATTTATTTTATTATTTTTTTTTTTTAGATTATTGTATTATATATAGATGTATTTTAATGATTAAACTAATGTATTCTATAGCAAATAATTGAAAATATGTTTAATTAAGGAAATTATTTTATTTTTATGAGTGCCGGCTAGAACGAAAAAAGCATAAAAACGGGAGAACTTTAAACAATTATAATTTAAAAACTAAAAAGAACACCCTCTTGATTTTTTTTCTGTATTAACTAGTAGGTTAGGAGGCTTTGTTAAAAAATTAACAACTGTTAATTTTTTGGTCCTTCTGAGATATCGTATGACATATATACAACCTTAATTTCAACATTTAGGGCAAGAAAACAAAATTTAAAAAAATAAAAATTAAATATGTCTTAATATTTTCTTAAAGAGTAAACATTTAGCTTTAATTTGATACCAATATGGTGATGATATCATAAAAAACACGGGAGTTATTAAGATTTTAGTGAAATAAGTAGTAACCCCGGAACACCAAATTCGGGGAAAAATCAAAACTTTCAAAAAATTCTTGTGGGTACAATTTTCAATTAAAAAATCTAAAAAAAATATTTTGGACTTCTTTCATAGAGTTGTTTGCTAGAAAAAAAAATCAGAAAAATCCATGACATTGAAGCAGAAAATTTTCTGAAATTGGGTGATTTGGCATGGAATGACCCTTTTAGCGATCTTTAACACTTCATAGCGGTGTCTCTGTTGGTTTTACTAAAAAATTGTAATTGAAAAGAATGTTTGTCTCATTGCATAGATGAAGTTAGATTTTTTTTCCGACCTAAAATTTCAATTTTAAATTTGAAGTTCATGTTTACGCGAGCGTTGCTCGTGAACGCTTGGACGGATAACGTTGTCCAACGAACTCGTCCTGGGCATTGGTAAAATGAACATGTCTGCCAAATTTCATCAAAATCGGTCGACATTTACTCAAGTTATCGTCGCACGTTTCATTATTCGCGGACACACAGACCGACAGACAGACACGAGACCAAAAATGTTCCCTGATGTCTGAAACGGATTTCTGTCTTGGAATTTTTAAAATCGGAGGCATAAAAGTTTTTCGTTCCCAAAAGTGAACACAATGCTTCCACGACATTCACACGATTTATGTCACACGACATTTTTTTTTAAAATTTTGTGTGGGGTATCAAATGAAAGGTATTGAAGAGTATATTACAAATATATATACCACTTAGGAAAAGTGTTTAATTTTCCCCTCCATTTTTTCAAAAAACATCAAATTTTTGCGTGTCCCCCCTCCCCCCTAAAACTATATTTCCGCTCTTACTAAAAATATAAAAAATGTGTGGTCTGATGGGCCAAAGAAAAAACAAGAATAGCAACTTTGTCGGATTAACTGGGAATCCAAGATGGCGGCTGATTGATGTCACGGGAAAAAAAATATTTTTTAAAAATTTTGAGCGAGGTATCAAATGAAAGGTGTTAAAGAGTAGATTACAAAAATATATAACACTTGTAGAAAGCGTTTAATTTTCTACGCGATTTTGTCAAAAAACATCAAAATCTCCCCCCCCCCCTTACTAATTTCATGTTTACAACACCAACGAAACCCTTTTTACGTGAGACTTCACGCACCACCAATTTATTTCTAACGTTTTTCTACATGGTTCACATATCTCCTCCTAGGGCTTTTATACTACGCTATTGGGCTTTTGAGCCTTAAAAGCCTATGAAATGCTGCTCACCACGTTTTACTTTTAAACTCGATGGTACTTATACTTTTTGAGATATTGTACTTTAAATTCCGAGGTACAAGATGGTACATACGCGGTACGTACGGAGAAAAAAAAAAGTACTCTTCTACTCTGCTTCTTATGCTTTAAAAATGTCTTTTTAAAGGGGTAAGCGCAATCCCCTTTCTTTAGTACCTTCGAGGGGGGATGTCGAGTACCTCGGCAAAAAACACACGAAAATCGTGTTTTCCCGAAAATTCGACTTTTACCTTCTGTACCGTTCGCAATTTTAATCGGACGGGGTTCAAAAGGGTATTGGACTTAAGGTCAAATTGTCCTCTTTAATAATCTGGTTTGTTTTTATATTTCCGATTCCTACTTCGGGAGCTCCATCTATGTGAAGGACGTCCTCCTTGGGTAGCCGCTACCAGAAGGGGACGTTGTAGCGATTTGTCGAGAGGTATTGTTGGAAAGGCCTTTCAAAATGTACCAAGTGTGTGCAAAAATATTTTTGCAAAAATGTACTTGATTGGTACTTTAGTACCCTTTTGTACTTTTAGAGTGCCGGGTAGGGGGTAGGTTACCCCACTCTGGAGCTAATAGCGTCGAGGGATTGATCAGCTCGAAAATTTCCTTCGGTCAAAAGTTGCGCCAAATAATACTTGAATGCACTGTACCCTTTTCGTACCTGTACCTTTGCGGGTTCGGGTACAGAGGTACTTTAAGTACCACGGTAGTCGTAGGGCGCACTGTAAAAAAAAAAATGAAAAAAATGCAGCTATTTACTCAAAAGTGTGTGGGTATTATTGCTTTTGTACCCTTTTTTTTTTTTATATATATATACTTATTTTTGTACTTATTGTACCGGTTTGGAAAAATCGGTCGAAAAACGCTACTTTTTAGTCTTTGTACTGTAGCGTTTTTGCATTTCATAGGTTCGGGCTGAAACTCATATGGTATTTAGTACATTATAGTAGTAAAGTGTACGTGAAAAGAAACCCTTAAATTTATTACTATACCGGGTACATGAGGGGTGCAAAGGTGTGTACCTCTGTTTAAGAAAAGGAAAAAATAGTAGCTGGCCGGCCGTGTTTGGTATCGTTGGAAAGCCCTTAAAGCGTACTTTAAAAGGTACAAATGATTATCTAAAAGTCACGTTTCCGAACCTTTTTTGAACCATAAATATAATGAGCGAGGTCTCCTGTTTACAGAACTTCTAGTATTTTAAGATACGACCTAAAACATCAGGTGGATCTATTGTGCGGCAATCAAAGCAAAAACATCTATCCCATATAATAGTCCAGGCAAATTAGTAAAAAAATCAGCAAATGGAGGAAATAATTTATAAAGTTTTGAAACTTTGTGCAAACACTCTTAAGGGGTGTAGTAGTAAAAAACAGTAATGTTCCCCCCTCTTAAGGGGGCGCGTTCCCCCTCCCCCTCCTTAAAGTCCAAAATTATTTTTATTTTCTACTTTTTACGCAAAACGGTTTATTTTTTAAAGAGAAGTGTTATTACCAAAATTATTTCTCACATAATTCTGCACAAAAAAGGTCCTATGCATGTTTGAAGTGAGACATACGGTTTTCGAGATATTGTAGTTGGAAAGAGATAAAACGTATTTTTGCGAACCAAGATATCTAAAAAACAACACTTCCGATTTTAATGAAATTGGGATGGTAGGTTATACTTAGCCCATTGTTGATCCCATATAAGTTTCAACCTTCTGCGCCCATTATTTATCCTCCACATGCGCACAAACATACATTTATTTAGACCTATATTTTCAAAAGTACTCAACTGATTATTATAAAATTTGGATGGTTTGTCGAAAGTAGTCCGCAGATAGCCCCAAATTAATTTCAACCGTCTGCGCTCTTTAGATTTTCTAAATTGGTTCCTTTTCTGCCTGTCTGTTGATTAATTTTTGTCTGTCTGTTATGAATTATAGTATCAATTTATCAAAATCTAAAGAGTGCAGACGGTTGAAATTAATTTGGGGCTATCTGCGGACTACTTTCGACAAACCATCCAAATTTCATAATAATCAGTTGAGTACTTTTGAAGATATAGGTCTAAATAAATGTATGTTTGTGCGCATGTGGATGATAAAATAATGGGCGCAGAAGGTTGAAACTTATATGGGATCAACAATGGGCTAAGTATAACCTACCATCCCAATTTCATTAAAATCGGAGTGTTGTTTTTTAGATATCTTAGTTCGCAAAAATACGTTTTATCTCTTTCCAACTACAATATCTCGAAAACGGTATATCTCACTTCAAACATGCATAGGACCTTTTTTGTGCAGAATTATGTGGGGAATAATTTTGGTAATAACACTTCTCTTCAAAAAATAAACCGTTTTGCGTAAAAAGTGGCAAATAATTAAATTTTGGACTTTAAGGCGGGGGGAGGGGGGGTCGCGCTCCCTCAAGAGGGGGGAACTTTACTGTTTCTTAATACTACACCCCTGAAGAGTGTTTTCACAAAGTTTCAAAACTTTATAAATTATTTCCCCTATTAATCATTTTTTTTTTCTGGACTATAACTCGCTATAAACTTTCTCATATATGAGTACATAGTTACTAGGTACAGTGTTTTTAATTTGTTAGTGTTTTAAGTTTTCGTAATTACATTTAATTATCTTGAACATTTTATCCAAATTTACCTCAAAAATTAACTCCTCCCTGTCTAGGATTCAACGTAACCTCTCATCCTTGAGTTTATAGCTATTTTCTTAGAAACTAGATTTTTCTCTAATTATACTACGTATATGAGAAGTAAAAATCGCACTTGGGAGGTCATAGGGCCGCTACTGAAAGGTCAAAGGCTTTTACATAGGCCACTTTTATCAGAAAACTGTTAATATTTCGTTGTCTTTTTTGTACCACTCACAAAAATTTAAAGTTCAGTGATGGGCAATTTATTGTGAATTTTTCTCCTCAAATACAAAAATCGATAACTAGATATCGACGGGTGTTCGGGAGACGGGGAACTGTAAATTGCACCATTTTTCTTTTAACGAAGTAAATCAAACTATGTAAATTGCACTACTCCAATTTAAAACAAAGTAAGTCAAACCATGTAAATTGCACCACTACCTCTTGAAACGAAGTAAGTAAAATAGTGTAAATTGCCCCACTAAATGTCCCTTTGTCTAGCTTAATGATTGGACTAATGGATTTTGCCACGTTTGTTACATAAGTGTGATATTCCTTTGTCCCAAAATACATTGGACTAAATGTCCTTTTGTCTTATTCGATTGTATAGGCTAACAGATATTGTCACTTTCAATTACAGAAGTGTGATATTCCTTTGTCCCAATGTTCATTGTACAAAATTTCTAAATTTTAAATCTTTGTTTATTGCTCCAATTTCTGAAATATATATGTATGTACATAAATATATAAAATATACCCTATAATTTTACTTACTATGGAACCATTGAAAAGAGGTTGAAAGGAATTGGTGCAATTTACATAGTTTGATCTACCTCGTTCTGGAAGCAGTGGTGCAATTTACACTACTTTCCTTACTTCGTGAAACATTCTTTTTTTTCTGCTAAAAAAAGGTGCAATTTACACATACCCTTCGAGAAATGCGCACGAACTTGTTTTGATTATTTTATAATCTCTGCAGTACAGACCCGCATCACATGTCAATGCGGGTTGCTGAGTTTAACCTATCATATTATATTATCATGTACTACAGTTTGCCCTGCCTCGAGTCTCAAGCACTTTATTGAGTCGATGGTAGAGGGGCAACTGTGTTGTTTGTCCTCCTCCCACTCTTTTCCAATAAATAGCTATTTCCGATTTACTTACAGTATTGTCAGGGTCTTCGAGAACAGAATCTAGGGTAGACGACGTCGGCTCCCAGATGTGAAGCCTGTATGAGCCGTAAACCAGACCGAGGAAAATAGCCAGAGCTGTAAGTCTAGTCAACCTATAGAGAGCTTTCTCTAAGGCTGAGGGGTATTCTGGATCGTAGCACGGAGGAGCAATACAGTGCTGCAGACATCCTCGACGACAGATATAGAGGTCCCCTGACTCCATGTTGAACATCCGACGCTCCGGTGCAGTTTTCTGCGAAAACCTGATAACCATAATCATATTATTATATAGTCTCTAATCGCACTACGTAAACAAAGTTGGTTATTTATTTTTTAAATATATATAAAATATCCTCTCACGTACATATGGGAAATTTTGGGAACTAGAGGGGTTTTTTTAAGAGTGAGGGATTCACTCAGGATAGTTAACAACCTTGGAATTAGATTAACACACAAACCACACGAAAATCTCCATAAATAGTTTTTTTATTGTTAAAATAACATAACTGGCTTAAACGTGAGCTTAAAAGTGACGGGAAAAGATTTGATTATCATTTATTCGAAGGGACGAACATTTTTTTATTAAAACCAACTGCGACACCGCTATGAAGTGATAAATATTGTTTAAACTATTAAAGTGGACCATAACGTTTAAAATAGAGAAAAAAAAGTTTTTACCGATATCTTATGTTCTAATATAACGATTTTTCTGCGTTTATTCCACTGCGTACTGCATTATATAAAAACATTGAATGATATTGTTTTAATTATTTAATTAGTTATTGAGCCAAATAAAATAATCTATCAAATGCAGTTTCTTAAAAATAAATTGGTAGTGCGTGAAGTCTCACGTTAAAAGGGTTTCGTTGGTGTTGTAAACATGAAATTAGTAGTTGGGGGGGGGGGGGATTTGGATGTTTTTGACAAAATGGCGTAGAAAATTAAACGCTTTCCACAAAAAATTTTAAAAAAATATTTATTTTCGTGTGACATGAATTATCCGCCATCTTGGATTCCCAGTAAATCAGATCAAATTGCTAATCTTATTTTTTTTATGGCCCACCAGACCACACATTTTGCATATTTTTCTATATTTTTAGTATGAGCGGAAATACGATTTTAGGGGGGGGGGGACACGCAAAATTTCGATGTTTTTTAACAAAATGGCGCCGAAAATTGAACACTTTCCCTAAGTGATATATATATTTGTAATCTACTCTTCAATACCTTTCATTTGATACCCCACTTAAAATTTTAAAAAAATATTTTTTTCGCATGACGTGAGTTATCCGCCATTTTGGATTTGAACAGCTGATAATTTTGAGTTCGCTATATTTTTCCTGTGTGCGCGTCAAAACGATCTTTAATATTGGAAAGTTTCACGTTTCTATCTCTTTTTATTCAAAAGTTATTGGAACCGTACAGAGTGACAGACAGACAGACAGACACATGAACGAAACTATAAGGGTTTCTTTTTTTGGTTTTACCAACGAAACCCTAAAAAGCGATGCGGAGTTACATCTCCCGATGGGTAAGTTTATAATAAATATGATCATGGCGGGATTCAAACAAATTAATGTAATATGAATTTTAACCCATGAATAAAATTTAAGATTAAAGTGCACGCTCAGTTCAATATTGCAAGTAGACAACTGCATTGCACACCTAGTAATATTATGGGTATATTGATATAATCGATTATCACTCATACACAATATTTATTATTGAAATGGGATGTTATAACTTTTATGTACAAAAGTGTGATATTTCATTGTCCCATCGTTTATTAGACAAAATATCCCTTTGTCGTTAAACTTATTTAGACAAAGGAATAAATAAAGAAGAATTTATATACCTTAGTCTAACTAGCTAATAACACAAAGGTATTTTCATTCTAATATCCTTTGGGACAAAGGAATATCATATCACACTTTTTTACAAAAAAGTTATATTCCTTTGTCGCAATGTACATTTAACTTAGACATACCTTCGTCGTAATAGTTATTTAGACAAAGAAATATGCAGGAGAGTTTATATACCTTAGTCTAACTACCTAATACCACAAAGAGATATTCATTTCAATTTGCTTTGGGACGAAGGAATATCACACTTTTATATAAAAAAGTATGGGTAAATTTGCACTTGAGCACCCACTTATTTATAATTGTCCGATTGACTTCGGGTTTTTTTTAAACTGTTCCTTTTTACATTTTAACAACTATTTACCATGTACCGTGTCGATAAAATCAATAGTTTATTTTTAAAAAAATATATAAAATATCCACTCACGTACATACGGGAAATGTTGGGAAAATAGGGGTTTTTAAGGGTGGGGGATTCACTCAGGATAGCTAAAAACCTTGGAATTGGATGCCAATTATAAAAAAAGACAGTATTCTTCGTAAATAAATGTTTTATAATGAAAAAAATACATCGTTAAAACACTCAAAAAATCTTCGTCGGCCATTATATACAATGTTATTAGTAGATAAGATAACAGTGACTATCGATATAATAAGAAAATATATATCGATATCGAAACGTGTGTTCAAATAGTCATCAGGTTTGTAGCGGTACATTTAAGACTCGTCACATCAAGAATTCTCCTTCTGTTTCTCTTTATGCTCAAATCTTCAGCACTTTCTTATACAAAAGTGTGATGTTCCTTCGTCCTAAAGCACATATAAATAGATATCCCTTAGTCCTAACCACCTCTAACCACCTCTAATGTATTGTTAGATTAAGGGTAATAAACTTTCATATTTAAATTCCTTTGTCTTAATGCCTATTAAGACAAAGGGATATTCAGTCTAATGTACATTGGGACTAAGGAACATCACACTTTTGTATACAAAAGTGTGATGTTCCTTAGTCCCAAAACACATAGAACTGGATATCCCTTAGTCTAAAAGATTGTTTGATGATTAAGGGCAATAAACTACTCTTTATATTCCTTTGTCTTAATGACTATTAAGACAAAGGGATATTCAGCCTAATGTACATTGGGACTAAGGAACATCACACTTTTGTATACAAAAGTGTGATGTTCCTTAGTCCCAAAACACATAGAACTGGATATCCCTTAGTCTAAAAGATTGTTTGATGATTAAGGGCAATAAACTCTCCTCTTTATATTCCTTTGTCTTAATGACTATTAAGACAAAGGGATATTCAGCCTAATGTACATTGGGACTAAGGAACATCACACTTTTGTATACAAAAGTGTGATGTTCCTTAGTCCCAAAACACATAGAACTGGATATCCCTTAGTCTAAAAGATTGTTTGATGATTAAGGGCAATAAACTCTCCTCTTTATATTCCTTTGTCTTAATGACTATTAAGACAAAGGGATATTCAGCCTAATGTACATTGGGACTAAGGAACATCACACTTTTGTATATAAAAGTGTGCTCTTTATTGATATGTAAATATCGATCTACAAGTAGTAATCGATTAATCATATCAATTGTACAATGTCTGGGAATAGCGTATGTATGCGAGTGTTCTTGTCTGCTGGATTTAAAAAAAACGCAAATTATTCTTCTTTTTAATGAAGAATCCGAAGAATTGTTTTGTTTACATGATGAGTTATAACATCGTGCCATCACAATTATACAATATGCATTGAATTATTTATATTATTCTATAATTTTATGTTGCTATTATTTTGTTTTACGTGTTTATACCACCAGTTTTGGTGTTTTAAGATATCTTGAGTGAATCCCCCACCCTTAAAAACCCCTATTTTCCCAACATTTCCCGTATGTACGTGAGTGGATATTTTATATATTTTTTTAAAAATAAACTATTGATTTTATCGACACGGTACATGGTAAATAGTTGTTAAAATGTAAAAAGGAACAGTTTAAAAAAAAACCCGAAGTCAATCGGACAATTATAAATAAGTGGGTGCTCAAGTGCAAATTTACCAAAGTATGTATTCGGTTGTCCGAAAGTATATTATTAGATTAAATATGGTGTTTGTATTTGAATAAATAAATAGATTACCTTATCATAAGAGCGCAGGCGTACTCCTCCTCTATATCCCTCCATGTTTTGACCTCCTTACACCCCGAGGGCTCCACCCAGAAGTAGCTGGGGTCCTTGACGGGGAGTTCGGTGGGCTGCCTGTACTCCCTCTTCTCTTTGGCGCTGCAGACTCCTCTCCTACCCACTACCCACCTCACACGATGGCCCATCATTTTTACATTTTATGCATTTTTTTTTCGTTTTAGCTTGTGTCTATTTTTTAATCTTCATAAAAGTTATTTGTCGTGTCAAAAAATGTCAGATTTTTAATTTTTTTGTTCTTTATTAAAATGTCTATTTATTATTTGACTGTACGTTTAAGGTCTGTTTACACGTTCCAAGTATGCTAGGACAAAGTCAACTTTGACCCCACTTGGATCCAGTGACGGATTAAGCCCTTGCCGGGCCCTAGGCCAAAAGTCACCCCAATTGCGCACGGCCCGGATTTTGCCAATGGAATTAAATTCATTAAACACTATACCGGCCCGATTGCCGGCAGGGCCCGCATTTTGCCTATGTAATTAAATTCATTAAACACTATACCGGCCCGATTGCCGGCAGGGCCCGCATTTTGCCTATGTAATTAAATTCATTAAACACTATACCGGCCCGACTGTCGGCTGGGCCCGAATTTTGCCGATGGAATTAAAGTCATTAAAACTATACCGGCCCGATTGTCGGCTGGGCCCGAATTTTGCCGATGGAATTTAAGTCATTAAACACTTTACCGGCCTGATTGTTGGCCGGGCCCGGATTTTCCGATGGAATTAAATTTATTAAACACTCTACCGATCTGACTGTCGGCTGGGCCCAGATTTTGCCGATGGAATTCAATTCAATAAATACTATACCTGCCTGACTGTCGGCTGGACTTGGATTTTTGCCGATAGAATTAAATTAGGAAGCATTATTAAGTCGGCCCAATTGCCGGCTTGGCCAGGATTTGTGTCGATGAAACTAAAACTATTAAACACTATAGCGGCCCGATTGTCGACTAGGCCTTGATTTTTGCCGATGGTACTAAAAACATTAAACTTGATTGACCCGATTGCCGGCTGGGCCCGGAATGTTGCCGATGGAATTAAATTAGGAAGCATAAACTAAGTCGGCACGATTGTCGGCTGGGCCCGTATATCTATGCTTATGGAATTAGATTCATTGAATTAAATTAGGATGTATAAACTTAATCGGCCCGATTACCGGCTGGGCCCGATTTTTCGCCGATTGAATTCAATGATTTTTTTTGTGGTTTTAGTGCCGTTTAATAGATTAGGTCATTTCAGGACAGCTTCTATTCATTACGAATCCAAATTCAACGAATTGAATTAGGATTCGTAAAAATAGACTGCCCCGATTGACAGCTAGACCCGGATTTTTGGCTGTAGAATTAAGTGCATTAAATTGATTAGGATGAGTATAATGAATCGGCCTGATTGCTAGTGGGCCCGGATTTTGTTGATGGAAATAAATGCATCAAAATAAATAGGGATGCGTTCAATATTAGACCCGATTGCCGGCTCGACCTAGGTGTTAAGCACATTAAATTAAATGAGGTCCGAGTCAACTCGAACTTTTGCGGATGGAATTAAATTAATTGGATTAAAATATGCACACTAGACTAGCTTAAACGGGAAAAAGATAGGATAAGGGAGTTGTGGATTTCAGTAGCAAATTTTTGTTTTGGACCAGGATTGTGTGTAGAACCCTACGTGGGTCCTTTTGTCTATGCGGCATTTCCCAGGCTTGCTGACTCTTGTCGGACAAGTGTTGGTCGACATTAAATAAGAAACCAGAGGCAATATAAATAAATCGGTTTACCATTTTGTGAAAAAACTGTTTCATATTACACAGTATAATAGTAATTAAAATTCAAAAACTCAAAAAGCGTTCAGAAAACATTTGATGTTAAATGTCCCATGTAATTACCTTGCGAATGAGTGAATGGTTCTTTCGTTTTGCAATAAGTATTTCATTTTCTTAGAGAAAAATTCTTTTAGATAGAAATTTAAAATTCGTATGTGCTCCAAATCTACGTTTGATTTTGCTGTTTGAACCACGTTTTGCTTCCGAGCTTACCAAAAGAAACGGAAGATATGTGACAGTTCTGAAGAACAAACAATTTTTATGTCTCCGATTTCAAAAATTCCATGACAGAATTCCGTTTTAGACATCAGGGAACATAATAATTTAAAATTTACTTTATTTTAAGGCGCCACGGCAAAAAACAAAAAAATAATTATACCCCGACTCTTGATTTTCGGAAAAATTTTGAGTTGGTAATGTCAAAATCGGTTAGGAACCTTAAAAATCGCTTGACCAAACATTGGGTATGGGCAGTTTTAAACCACTCCTTAAGGGTAAACATTAGCCTTAAAGGGCGAAATAGGGTGTTTTTTGGATTTTTGTACTGATGGGTGTGTTTGTCGTAGAGACATGACGTTTTCTGAAAATTGTTAAGGTTATAGTTATTTTTAAGAAAAAATTCTATCTGTCAGGAAATTTTCCGGGAAATGGGTTTATTTTCAATGGGAAATCGTCTACGGTCAAAAAGGGCATTTTTTTTAACACATTTTTACGTATAACATTTGAAATAATTGAAAATTTTAATTTTTTTTTCAAGGCTTTTGTAGATCCCGCAGAGGACCATAGCCGGTAACGAGAACTTCTTTTTTATGTGCACCCCCGCTTAGGGGCGACATTGGGAATTTGTTTTTCGCCGATCAGAAAACCGGAGATATTTGGTACGGGGTGTCGTATTTCGTTAGAAAGCTCTTGGGAAGAGTACAAAAGTGATGCGAAAACATTTTAAAAATATTCACGTTTCAGGCTCTTTAAAGCGAAAAAACACTTTTTACCACTTTTTTTCAATAGTTTTTCTACATGGTTCACGTATCTTCCTAGGGCATTTATACGACGCTATTGGGCTTTTAATCCTTTAAAGCAGGGCCGGCTTAAGGCAAAATCTTTACCCGGGCAAGAACCTATTAGGCCGCCCTATCAGGGGGAGTGGGGGTATTCTATGCCCCCCAAGAACTAAGGGGGGGCCTCCCCTGGAAATTTTCGGGAAATTAGATGCACAATTGTGGGTTTCGTAGAGTTTTAGGGGTTGTTTTAATTTATTTATTTGTTGTTGTTATTTATTTGTGATGAATATACTATACCTCTATCTATATCGTTCCCCTTATACCGACGCCACTGTAATATATTTTGCTTTCAAGCTACCGAAGGTAACGGCCAATAAGCTATGTGATCGTTTCGAAGAACCAAAAAACTTTATGTCTCAGAATTCAAAAATACCAAGACAAAAATCCGTTTCTGACATAAGGGATCATATTTGGTCCAGTGTCTGTCCGTCGGTCTGCCGGTCTGTACTCAATTTTTGCGAACCAGCCCATCTTACCAACTACTCGTTCAATTTCAATGAAATTTGGATGGTAGGTCATAATTAGCGCATTGTTGGTCCCATTTAAGTTTTGCGCTTATTAGTTGCTCTTCTACAAGCACACAAACATACATTTATTTACACTTATATCTTCAAAAGTACTCATCTGAATTTCATTAAATTTGGATGGTATGTCGAATGTAGCCACACACAGATGGGCCCATATTATTTTAAACCGTCTGCGATATTTAAAATTTGCTAAATTGTAACTTTCACTGATGTAAAAAAGCAAAACAATTTTGACAGATTTAAAATGAAAGGATAGTCTAAGATCCGTTATAATAAATATATACCCTCATCTGTTATTTAATGATAATAAAGAATATATGATAGAGAATATATAGATTGATTCATCGCAAATAGGTTGCCTAGCTCAATCGCGTACCGATGATGTTAAATAAAAAAATGTTTACTTAACTTCCCCTTACTTCAACTTCCCTCGTGTGTTATTTATGAAAATCAAACATTAGCTGAGAGAATTAACCCCAAGGAATTAAAAAAATATGGGTTGCCTACTATCCTCTCTGGTCAACTATGGAGTTGCCAGGTAGAAACAGGTGAGTAAACGTAATTTATATACCCCTCATCAGTTATTTAATCGATTTATATATCAAATGAAAGGTAATTTTATTCCCAATCCAACCGTATTAGGTTGCCTTTAATTTTAAATTAAAATTCTAAATTTTAGATCTAAAATCTTGACAACCATAGATTCAACCAACTTTTTGATAAAGGCACTTAGCACTAGGACTTTTTGGGGACTTTTACGGTTGATCGGGGAAGTTGAAGTTAATAAACATTTTATTATTTAACATCATAGGTACGAAATTTAGCTAGGCAACCTATTTTTGGTGTACTAGAAGTTCTGTGAACAGTAGATCTCGCTCGTTAAAATAACAAATCGGGCTTTGAGCTTAGGTTAAAAAAAAATACAAATATTTAACCGAAAAAAATGTTTCAACATAAAATATCTAACACGTGAAAAAGTACAAAATGTTTTTATACAACTTTAGAGTAATCTTAAAGGGCTTTCCAACGATACCAAAAACGGCCAATCAGCAACTATTTTTACCATTTCTAAAACAGAGGTACAACACTATGTACCCCAGGGTACAGTCATAAATTTAAGGTTCTTCATTCGCGCACACTTTACTTCTATAAAGTAGTAAGTACCATATGAGTTTCAGCCCGATCCTATGAAAAGCAAAAACGGTACAGTAAAACATATAAAAAGTAGAGTATTTTTCCGTATTTCGACAAACCGGGACCAAAAGTACCCTTTTATGTACAGAAATAATTTTTTTCAGTACAACCGCATTATAGTAGGCCTCAGTACAGTGACGGATCTAGGCTTTCCGGCGCCCGGGGCAAGAATATTTCGGCGCCCCCCCCCCCCCCCCCCCGATCTCCTTTTTTTGTGTTTAGTCCCGTCAGCTTAGGTTTTTTTTACGACGTGAAAAAAACATCCAATTAAACCTATTAAAAAAAATGAAATATATTTAAAATAATATATTAAATAACACTGATCTCCAAATTACGGTGATTTTGCAATAAATATTCCACAATCGTAAATGTTATAATAACCAGTCATATTATTCATAAAGCTACCCCTCCCTCAAAGCAACTGTTTCCTAATTGAAAAGGACAACATCATAGGAGAAATTGAAATTTGAATAATTCTATTGTCTTCTTAACGTCATACTCTTCTCTCAATCCTGCTCCTTTGCTTGTAAGAGTTACCCTTCTAATCCTTAGAGAGTACTTAGGATGTGGTCTATTATTTGAAGAAGCATTATTTCAAACCTCGTCATTCAATACTTTCATCTTTACATATTTCATCAGCTATCCTTTTCTTTTTCGTTTACGCACCTCTTTAAATTGATGATCTATGTTAAGGCCTCCAGCTATGGTCTTAGCTTCAGTGACTGCATCTCTTGCATTATTATCCCTAGTTTCCTCCTGTATGAGGCGGTTAATGTGGAGAACTGATTGAGCAATTGCGATATCTTTTTTCTGGAGGAGTTTGTTGACAATGCCAAACCTAGATAGCTCTTTGAACCAGAAGCAAGAAAATATCACAAATTCAAAAATGCTAATACTTTATAAAGACTCCAAGCTTCTGGTTTTGTTTCAGAACTTGAAGTCAAACTTGCTACCATATTATCATTTAAAGCAGTAATAATTCCTCCAAGATGCTTGTAAATAACTATTACAGCTTCCCGCTTTGTTGACCACCTAGTTCCGCTCTGTAGCTTGAGAGAGATAGGTATGTTTTTGAGCAAAACTTCCCCACTTATTAGTTGATGCTGCTAAGAATGAATAAAGACAATTTAAAACTCCAAAGTTAGTTTCTGCTTCATGAGTGATGCTCGCAGCATTTACCCCAATTAATTTTAGTGAATGCTCAGCACAGGGTACGAAGTAAGCAAGAGCATTATTTTTCTGCAAACGGGTTTGAACACCTTTGTACTTTCCATCCATGTTAGCACCATTGTCATATAGCTGCCCACTACAGTTCTTAAAATCCAAACAATCACTTTTGAATTTTTTGGTTATTACTTCAGAAAGTGCAACCCGTCTTCTCACTAACTGTGAAAAAAATCAATAAAATTCTCGCAAATCTCTGGCCCGCACTTAATTTTACGTACCTAATGACTTGAGACATCTGCTCCAAGTGGCTAACATCAGGGGTACAGTCAAACATGACAGAGAAATACTTTGCTTCTCTTATGACACTCAGAATTTTTCCTCTTACTTTTGTTGCAATGATATCCAAAAACTTGTTGGATATTGTGCGAAAAGTAGCTGACCTGAACTTTTTTAGGGCGGATAATGTGTTCTCGTAGTTGGAGTGTGGTATCGAGAGAGTAAGTCAATGGTGTTTAAGAGCTTAAAGTAAGTCACGCTAAGAAGAAGATTAAGTCACGCTGTTTAAGATCTTTCCACTACTGGGATCACCAAAGTCAAGGCTTTCATCCGATCCTCGAAAAGCACTGCCTTGATAGGCCAAATGCATAATTACATCAAGAACGGCATATAAAACTGTCGTCCAGCGATTCTCTTCCTGCGATATTGGTTCCTGTAATTCCTTGTCAATTCCTCCTTAATTTAGAGAAAGCTCTAATGTTTTCCAAGAACAAAAACTTTTTTTGTAGCTTAAGGATTTTTCGTGTTCTGGAATTTTTTTTATTTAACTTCTTCCACTGCTTGAGACCTTTCTCCTTAGCCATATAGGAATATAGGAAAAAGCCTGCTCGGAAAATAATTTGCACGAATTGGTGACTAGAAATTCCCCTTTACCAATTGTAATCCTTTCCTTTCTGCGAATTATTCTATTGTAATAAAATCCTTATTCTAATCTCCTCAACCAAAGCAAGTTCCTCCGTTTTACCGCCGACAGAGTTATACCCCCATCCTCGTTTACCTGCTCAAACCAACCACTCCCCAAGATATACAGAATATGTATTATGATATTTCTTTTTTTTGCGAATCCTCTGATAAATTATCCATTTTGGAGTCACATCAAAAATTAAAATAGAAAAAAAAAAATCATTGAAGTCTAAGTTCAATGCATGTGCAAATGTGAAATTACTATACAAGGTTTTGAATCAATACAGTTTTGACTTTTAATGTATAAATTTACTGTGGGTTCCAAACATTTTTAATTCTTGGCGCCCCTGCAGGTTTCTATTGCACCAAAGGCGCCCTTTGCAAAACATAACAGCATAACAGCAAACATAACAGTGAATACATAAATGAAATATTAATTTTATTTATTATGGAAACATTGGTTTCCAAACATTTTTTTCCCCCTGCTGCGCCCTTACTGATTTCCTGTTGCTCCAGGTGCGCCCTTCGTCATATTCATTTAGTAAACTTTAATAGGTGTTTAATTAACCCAATCAATTGCATTATATTTCAAACATTTTTTATTTCTTGGAGGCCTATATATTTCCTCTCGCTCCAAAGGCGCCCTACGCAAGACTATAATAATAACAGCTACACACTTTTTAAGTATTAGCGAATATATAAATATTTCAGTAATTACTGGATTTATTGAGATGGGTTTCCAATCTTGTTTGATACTGGGTGCCCTCGATAATATCTGTTGTTCTAATGGCGCCCTTTGTCAAATTCATTTAGTCGACTTTAGAAGGAGTAAATTAATCCATTCAATTTGAATTATTTTTCAAATATTATATTCCTTGGAGCCCTTGCTCAAAAGGCGCCCTACGTATGACTATAACAATAACAGCTATACACACTTTCCAAATTTCTGTTGTTCTAATGGCGCCCTTTGTCAAATTGTTAAAAAATTGAAAAGTAAAATGAAATAGAGAATACTTTTAATATTTCGTCTGGCTTCCTTTCTGGGGGCGTTTTAGCGCAAATTTTAGCACTTGCACTTCACGGTTTTTTGCCGTGGTGCCTTAAAATAACGTAAATTTTTACCCCCCCCCCCCCCCCCCATTCGACGGACAATAGAGTGGCGTCCCCCCGCCCCACATCACAGCTCGGTCGGCCTGCGGCCTCCCTCGCAAAGACAGTCGATTTACAAAAATTAAGAGAGAGACAGACACACAGACGAAATGCCAAACGGTCGAGTTAAAACGGAGACCTCGCTTCGCTCGGTCAATTATATTTCTGATTCCTACTTCGGGAGCTACGTCTATGTGAAGCACGTCCTCCTTGGGTAGCCGCAACCAGAAGGGGACGTTGTACCGATTTGACAGAGGTATCATTGTAAAGGTCATTTAAAATGTACCAAATGTGTGCAAAAATATATTCGAAAAAATGTACTAGGATGAAACTTTAGTACCCTTTTGTACTTTTAGAGTGACGTGTATGGGGTATGGGGTAGGTTACCCCACTCTGGAGCTAATAGCGTCGAGGGATTTATCAGCTCGAAAATGTCCTTCGGTCAAAAGTTGCGCCAAATAACACTTGAACACACTGTACCCTTTTCGTACCTGTACCTTTGCGGGTTCGGGTACAGAGGTACTTTTAATATCACGGTAGTTGTAGGGCGCACTGTAAAAATAAAAAATAAAAAAATTGCTGCTTTTTACTCAAAAGTGTGTGGATTTTATTGTCTTTGTACCTATTTTATTAAAATTTATTTTTTCATTCTACTTATTTTTGTACTAATTGTACCAGTTTGGAAAAATCAATCAAAAACGCTACTTTTTAGTCTTGGTACTGTACCGTTTTTGAATTTCATAGGATCGGGCTAAAACTCATATGGTATTTAGTTCTTTATAGTCGTAAAGTGTACATGAAAGGAAATCATTAAATTTATCAACATGCCGGGTATATAAGGGGTACAAAGTTGTGTACCTCTGTTTAAGAATTGGTAAAAATAGTAGCTGGCCGGCCGTGTTTGATATCGTTGGTAAGCCCTTAAAACACACTTTAAAAAAATACAAATATTTATCGAAAAAAGTCACGTTTCAGACTCTTTTGAACGATAAATTGTTTTTTGGCTCTCAAAAAGTGCGAGGTGAGTCCACTGTTGACCACTTTGCTCCAAAGATTATTCTGTGACAAGATTGTCCTTTTAGAACCTAATACAGTATAATATTGTACAACCCAAGATGTACATTTAATTTAAGTACCTTTAGTACTTTGGTACAAAAGGTACTTAAAGTTTGGGTACTGTGCAGATTAAATTTTTAATTAAATGTGTTTTCTAAAGGTATCATTATGCAGGCATTTAGTAGGCCTACTGAGGCAGTGACGAATCTAGGGGGGGGGGGGGGCAGCCAGCCCCGGGCGCCGGGTTAGAGGGGGCGCCCGCGCCGAGCTAGCCTATATATATATATACTAGTGATGCGGTGCATAAAGAACTCGCGTAGAAATGTGCTTTTGTATCAGCCATACTATGTTCTCTATAATGATATCAGGATAATATTTCAGTAAAACCTGACATTCTTATTTAACCTGAAAAGATCATTAAAATGATTTTGTCCATTATCTTTATTTAATAATATTAACGCAGGCTCGCTACGCTCGCCTCTTGATTCAGCATTTCTAGTAAATATGTATTAAATAAAGTTATTGCAGGCTCGCTACGCTCGCCTGTTGATTTAGCATTTGTAGTAAATATGTATTAAATAAAGTTATTGCAGGCTCGCTGCGCTCGCCTGTTGATTTAGCATTTGTAGTAAATATGTATTAAATAAAGTTATAGCAGGCTCGCTACGCTCGCCTGGTGATTTAGCGTTTGTAGTAAGTATTTATTAAATAAGGTTATTGCAGGCTCGCTACGCTCGCCTGTTTACATAGGAAATATAGTAATTATTTTATAAAATAAAGAAGGCTCGCTATGCTCGCCTATTTGATTCAGAATTTGTAGTAAAGATTTATTAAATAAAGTTATTGTAGGCTCGCTAAGCTCGCCTGTTTATACAGTTAATATAGTAATTATTTAATCAAATTAAAGAAGGCTCGCTACGCTCGCCGGTTTGATTCAGAATTTGTTGTAAATATTTATTAAATAAAGTTATTGAAGGCTAGCTACGCTCGGTTTTTATACAGTAAATGTACTAATTATTTAATCAAATAAATTAAAGAAGGCTCGCTACACTCGCCTGCTTATACAGTAAATATAGTAATTATTTAATCAAATTAAAGATGGCTCAAAATAAAGTTATTGTATGCTCGCTACGCTCGCCTGTTTATAAAGTATTTGTACGTAATCATTATTTAATATAATTAATTCAGGCTTGCTGCGCTCGCAAGTTTATACGGCATAACATTATCCAGAAATACTAAATAAATTGGTGAGTGCAGCGAACCTTCAATATATACCCAGTCAAATGAAAACTAATTTTAAATGCTGTCTATACAGGGCGAGCGCAGCGAGCCAACAATAACATTATTATAACTCCTGTATAAACGTGCAATCATAGCGAGCCTGCAATACCTCTATTAAACAACGTTTAACTAAATTTCCAGTTTAAACTGCTTAGTATGCAATAATTATACTAAATAATAATTATCTACAATTGGTTGAAAATATATAGAGTGAAATTTTAATAGTTATTTACTCTTTTCTTACTTCTAAACCCTTTAAAACGATGTATAAAATGCCATACTGGCGAAAAATGTTTTGTCATTCGCCTTATTGGCCGCCATCTTGAAAATAAAATTTAAAAAGTTATTGACTCTATTCCTACTTTTATAGACCTTTAGATTAATGTATTACATGCCAATGATTAATGTAGTCCGCCATATTGAAAATATTATGTGTGACATTTTTAATACTTAGATATTCCTTTCCTAAACTTCAAGACCTTTAAATTGATGTATAACATGTGATACTGACTAAAAACTTTTTGTTTAGTCGTCCGCCATATTGGCCGTCATCTTGAAAGTGTGAAGTATTGAATTTTATCAGTTAAATATTATTTTCCTCCTTTTTAAGGCCTTTAAAACGATGTATAACACATTAAGCTGACTAAAACTTTTTATCTTAGTTGTCCGCCATATTGGCCGCCATCTTGAAAATATGAAGTGTGAAATTTGATTAGTTACATATTCTTTTCCTTCTCTTAAAGACCTTCAAAACGATGTATAACACATTATGCTGGCTTAAAACTTTTTTTTTAGTCGTCCGCCATATTGGCCGCCATCTTGGAAATGTTTAGTGAGGAATTTTCAAAAACTATACAGTTCTCAAAAATGCTGAGATGCACCTACGTGCCAAATTTCGCTGAAATTGATCAATTTTTACTCCAGTTATCGTTAGACAAACAAACAAACAAACAAACTTTTCAAATCCCAAGTCTCTGAAATGAAGAACTCACTACGCTCGTTCAATAATCTCACGATAACCCCGTCGAGACACCAGAAAGCCGTTATGAAGCTACGGTAGCAAAGGCCGAACGATTACGTAACCTCGGTTATGAGGTTATTGAAAAGTGGGAATGTTGCTTCCGTAGGGAATTACAAACCGATAAAGCAATATTAGATTACGTAGAAAAACACCCCCTTTTGACCAATCTACCCCTCAATCCTCGTGACGCCTTCTACGGGGGTAGAACTGAGGCAATGAGACTACATCATAGGGTTGAAGATAACGAGAAGATTAAATATATGGACATCTGTTCGCTGTATCCCTAAGTTAACAAATACAGAAAATACCCGATAGGGCATCCAGAGGTATTTGTGGGAGAAGATTGTAAACAACAAGATCTAAACCAGATCGAAGGACTCATCAAGTGTAAAATATTACCCCCACAAAACCTTTACCATCCTATACTAGTGATGCGGTGCATAAAGAACTCGCGTAGAAAGGTGCTTTTATATCAGCCATACTATGTTCTCAATAATGATATCAGGATAATATTTCAGTAAAACCTGACATTCTTATTTAACCTGAAAAGATCATTAAAATGATTTTGTCCATTATCTTTATTTAATAATATTAACGCAGGCTCGCTACGCTCGCCTCTTGATTCGGCATTTCTAGTAAATATGTATTAAATAAAGTTATAGCAGGCTCGCTACGCTCGCCTGTTGATTTAGCGTTTGTAGTAAGTATTTATTAAATAAAGTTATTGCAGGCTCGCTACGCTCGCCTGTTTATACAGGAAATATAGTAATTATTTTATAAAATAAAGAAGGCTCGCTACGCTCGCCTATTTGATTCAGAATTTAAAGTAAATATTTATTAAATAAAGTTATTGTAGGCTCGCTACGCTCGCCGGTCTATACAGTTAATATAGTAATTATTTAATCAAATTAAAGAAGGCTCGCTACGCTCGCCTATTTGATTCAGAATTTGTTGTAAATATTTATTTAATAAAGTTATTGCAGGCTCGCTGCGCTCACCTGTTGATTTAGCATTTGTAGTAAATATGTATTAAATAATGTTATAGCAGGCTCGCTACGCTCGCCTGTTGATTTAGCGTTTATAGTAAGTATTTATTAAATAAAGTTATTGCAGGCTCGCTACGCTCGCCTGTTTATACAGGAAATATAGTAATTATTTTATAAAATAAAGATGGCTCGCTACGCTCGCCTATTTGATTCAGAATTTGTTGTAAATATTTACTTAATAAAGTTATTGCAGGCTCGCTGCGCTCACCTGTTGATTTAGCATTTGTAGTAAATATGTATTAAATAAAGTTATAGCAGGCTCGCTACGCTCGCCTGTTGATTTAGCGTTTATAGTAAGTATTTATTAAATAAAGTTATTGCAGGCTCGCTACGCTCGCCTGTTTATACCGGAAATATAGTAATTATTTTATAAAATAAAGAAGGCTCGCTACGCTCGCCTATTTGATTCAGAATTTGTAGTAAATATTTATTAAATAAAGTTATTGTAGGCTCGCTACGCTCGCCTGTTTATACAGTTAATATAGTAATTATTTAATCAAATTAAAGAAGGCTCGCTACGCTCGCCTATTTGATTCAGAATTTGTTGTAAATATTTATTAAATAAAGTTATTGCAGGCTCGCTGCGCTCGCCTGTTGATTTAGCATTTGTAGTAAATATTTATTAAATATAGTTATTGAAGGCTCGCTACGCTCGCCTGTTGATTTAGCGTTTGTTGTAAATATGTATTAAATAAAGTTATAGCAGGCGCGCTACGCTCGCCTGTTTATACAGTTAATATAGTAATTATTTAATCAAATTAAAGAAGGCTCGCTACGCTCGCCGGTTTGATTCAGAATTTGTTGTAAATATTTATTAAATAAAGTTATTGAAGGCTAGCTACGCTTGGTTTTTTTACAGTAAATGTACTAATTATTTAATCAAATAAATTAAAGAAGGCTCGCTACGCTCGCCTGTTTATACAGTAAATATAGTAATTATTTAATCAAATTAAAGATGGCTCGCTACGCTCGCCGGTTTAATTCAGAATTTGTAGTAAATATTAATTAAATAAAGTAATTGTATGCTCGCTACGCTCGCCTGTTTATAAAGTATTTGTACGTAATCATTATTTAATGCCCTCGCAAGTTTATACGGCATAACATTATCCAGAAATACTAAATAAATTGGTGAGTGCAGCGAACCTTCAATATATACCCAGTTAAATGAAAACTAATTTTAAATGCTGTCTATACAGGGCGAGCGCAGCGAGCCAACAATAACATTATTACAACTCCTGTAAACATGCAATCATAGCGAGCTTGCAATACCTCTATTAAACAACGTTTAACTAAATTTCCAGTTTAAACTGCTTAGTATGCAATAATTATACTAAATAATAATTATCTACAATTGGTTGAAAATATATAGAGTGAAATTTTAATAGTTATTTACTCTTTTCTTACTTCTAAACCCTTTAAAACGATGTATAAAATGCCATACTGACGAAAAACGTTTTGTCATTCGCCTTATGCCGCCATCTTGAAAATATAAATTATGAAATTTGAAAAGTTATTGACTCTATTCCTACTTTTATAGACCTTTAGATTAATGTATTACATGCCAAGCAGATTACATTTTTTTTAATAGTCCGCCATATTGAAAATATTATGTGTGACATTTTTAATACTTAGATATTCCTTTCCTAAACTTCAAGACCTTTAAATTAATGTATAACATGTCATACTGACTAAAAACTTTTTGTTTAGTCGTCCACCATATTGGCCGCCATCTTGAAAGTGTGAAGTATTAAATTTTATCAGTTAAATATTATTTTCCTCCTTTTTAAGGCCTTTAAAACGATGTATAACACATTATGCTGACTAAAACTTTTTATTTTAGTTGTCCTCCATATTGGCCGCCATCTTGAAAATATGAAGTGTGAAATTTGATTAGTTAAATATTCTTTTCCTTCTCTTAAAGACCTTCAAAGCAATGTATAACACATTATGCTGGCTTAAAACTTTTTTTTTAGTCGTCCGCCATATTGGCCGCCATCTTGGAAATGTTTATTGAGGAATTTTCAAAAACTATACAGTTCTCAAAAATGCTGAGATGCATCTACGTGCCAAATTTCGCTGAAATTGATCAATTTTTACTCCAGTTATCGTTAGACAAACAAACAAACAAACAAACTTTTTAAATCCCAAGTCTCTGAAATGAAGAACTCACTACGCTCGTTCAATTACCCGCTAAAATTAATAAAAAGTTAATGTTTCCTTTGTGCAGATCGTGTTGTATCGAAATGCAAAACGGGAAAGAATGTGTTCATGAAGAGGATGAAAGATCATTAACAGGTACATGGGTCATAAGTGAAGTCCGTAAAAGTTTAGAAAAAGGTTACAAACTATTAGACGTTTACGAGATATGGAAATACGAGGTTGTTCAGTACGATAAAGAGTCTAAAACAGGAGGTCTCTTTTCAGAGTATATCAGTAAATTTTTAAAAATGAAGCAGGAAGCGTCCGGCTGGCCCTCCAGCTGTCATACAGAGGAAGATAAGACTAAGTACGTTAACGACTACTTCGAAAAAGAGGGTGTAAAACTCAACCCCGAGGCGATATCTTTTAACCCCGGCCTACGACACCTCGGGAAAATGGTGGTCACGAGTTTCTGGGGGAAACTAGGTCAAAGAGAGAACCAAAGTAAAACATCTATCATAAATGATCCGGGTAAATGTTTTAAACTGATGACCGACCCCGCCATTAATATAAACACCATACTCCCTGTAAACGATACAACTCTAATTGTAAACTGGGAGTATAAAGAGGATTCTTACGATATCCTGTATACCGTAAATGTTGCACTCGCTGCGTTCACGACTGCGCATGCCCGACTCGAACTGTACAATTACCTGGAAAGACTTGATGATAAAGTACTATACTGCGATACCGATAGTGTTATTTATGTGTCAAGGCCAGGCGAATACGATGTAGAAACGGGAGACTTTCTAGGTTGTATGACCGATGAATTAGTCGAGTACGGTAAAGGTAGTTATATCACAGAGTTTGTTTGAGGGGGTCCAAAAAATTATGCTTATAACGTATACAGTCCGGAAGAAGATAAAAATGATCAAACCTGTAAAGTTAAAGGAATTACAATAAATAAAGACAGTAGTAGCTACGTAAATTTTGGAAAGTTAAAAGATATGGTATTACAAGACGAACAACCTGTTTATATATGTTCCAAAAAAATTAAAAGGACAAATGAACACCAAATTATTACCCGAGAGGAGAAGAAGGTGTTTAGAGTGCAATTTAATAAACGAAAACTAGTCGAGTCTATAACTCAACACCTTGGGGGTTTAAAAAATGTAAAATTTAACATTAAACTGTATTTTTATATAATTAACAATGTACATCAAGTATAAATTATAATTTTGTATTATATCGAGTTTTCAATGTTTTTAAGCTGTGTTAGTTTAACCGTAGATGTTCTATATTATCAATCAATGTAAAAAAACCGAGAAGTTAAACACTAATTTAAGCGATGTAAATAGTCATTATGTAAGAAACTTATCATGTAAAATATAATGTATTAAATTAACGTTTTTATTCCCGGTTTCAGTTTTCTATATTATCAATCGATGTAAAAACCGAGAAGTTAAACTCTAATTTAAGCGATGTAAATACTCATTATGTAAAAAATACATTGACTTTGTGTAAAATATATAAAATGTATTCAACTAACATGTTTTTTTTATTATTATTTTCAAACTATTCCTGGTCATAGTTATAATTAACAATAGCTGAAACACCTATTCGCACATAAATATACGATAGGTTATAGCTTAACTCTGATGACATGCTCTGATGTATGACGGAAAAATTGTACAGAATTCAGCATGGTAGTGTACATGATACTTGTCCGAACAGGGTCCCCTAAACGATCAACAGACCCGTTACAACAATCAACAGACGTGTTTCAACGATTAACAGACCCGTTCATTCGTTCCGTTAACCCTCAACAGACCGTTTAAACACCCGTTAACCCTCCAACAGACCTTTTAAACACCCGTTAACCCTTCAACAGACCGTTTAAACACCCGTTAACCCTTCAACAGACCGTTAAACTCCTAACAACCCTAACGATCTATCCGTTAACACTTACTCGGTGTATAAATAGAGTCTAAAACATATTGCTGAGTCGTATTACATAGAGTCTTACAAGGGTGAATTTAGGTTAACCTTCCACCGATTACTGTTGGTTGTTTACACCAACTATAGTCCTTTGTTTACATTCCTTAGATGATGGGGATCCGTGTATACTCCTCTCTCAGTATGCATCGAGACACCGCCTGTGCAGGATCTGCCGGTAAGTATAGTGGGGAAGGTATCGGTGGTGGGGATGAGGACAGATAAGAGGACGTGACATCTTGCAGATACATGTTGTACGTGGTGGGGATACACATACATCTTAACTTAACGTGGTCAGGGGCTGAATACTTACACACGTGCACGTAGACGAGGGACACCTGTGTAACACAAGTGGAGGGGAGCGTAGACGACACTGATGGTTTACACCAACTATCTTCGTATGTTGTTTACATTCCTTGGATGATGGGGATCCGTGTATACTCTCTCTCAGTATGCATCGAGACACCGACTGTGTAGGATCACACTTTATATTGTCGGTAAGTATAGTGGGGAAGGGACTCTGGTATAAGTGTATTATTTTAAAAGAGGTATCGGTGGTGGGGATGTAACATCTTACAGATTATTTTAAAAGAGGACAGGGGGATACGAATATCTTGCAGGTAGGATACTCATACACGTTTACGAGTGGTGGGGATAGACAACCGTGTAGACATACACGTAGACGAGGGACGTGGGTCTCAAGAAGGTAGATGTGGATACGGTGGTCAGGGGCGTGGTTTAGGTGGTCGTAGACGTGGTTAACATCTTACAGGTGGTTACGCATACACATAGAGACGTGGTGGGGACACCACGTCTCTATGTGGGGACACCACGTTTAGAGGTGGTGGTTAGAGGTGGTGGTTAGAGGTGGTGGTTAGAGGTGGTGGTTAGAGGTGGTGGTTAGAGGTGGTGGTTAGAGGTGGTGGTTAGAGGTGGTGGTTAGAGGTGGTGGTTAGAGGTGGTGGTTAGAGGTGGTGGTTAGAGGTGGTGGTTAGAGGTGGTGGTTAGAGGTGGTGGTTAGAGGTGGTGGTTAGAGGTGGTGGTTAGAGGTGGTGGTTAGAGGTGGTGGTTAGAGGTGGTGGTTAGAGGTGGTGGTTAGAGGTGGTGGTTAGAGGTGGTGGTTAGAGGTGGTGGTTAGAGGTGGTGGTTAGAGGTGGTGGTTAGAGGTGGTGGTTAGAGGTGGTGGTTAGAGGTGGTGGTTAGAGGTGGTGGTTAGAGGTGGTGGTTAGAGGTGGTGGTTAGAGGTGGTGGTTAGAGGTGGTGGTTAGAGGTGGTGGTTAGAGGTGGTTAGAGGTGGTTAGAGGTGGTTAGAGGTGGTTAGAGGTGGTTAGAGGTGGTTAGAGGTGGTTAGAGGTGGTTAGAGGTGGTTAGAGGTGGTTAGAGGTGGTTAGAGGTGGTTAGAGGTGGTTAGAGGTGGTTAGAGGTGGTTAGAGGTGGTTAGAGGTGGTTAGAGGTGGTTAGAGGTGGTTAGAGGTGGTTAGAGGTGGTTAGAGGTGGTTAGAGGTGGTTAGAGGTGGTTAGAGGTGGTTAGAGGTGGTTAGAGGTTAGAGGTGGTTAGAGGTGGTTAGAGGTGGTTAGAGGTGGTTAGAGGTGGTTAGAGGTGGTTAGAGGTGGTTAGAGGTGGTTAGAGGTGGTTAGAGGTGGTTAGAGGTGGTTAGAGGTGGTTAGAGGTGGTTAGAGGTGGTTAGAGGTGGTTAGAGGTGGTTAGAGGTGGTTAGAGGTGGTTAGAGGTGGTTAGAGGTGGTTAGAGGTGGTTAGAGGTGGTTAGAGGTGGTTAGAGGTGGTTAGAGGTGGTTAGAGGTGGTTAGAGGTGGTTAGAGGTGGTTAGAGGTGGTTAGAGGTGGTTAGAGGTGGTTAGAGGTGGTTAGAGGTGGTTAGAGGTGGTTAGAGGTGGTTAGAGGTGGTTAGAGGTGGTTAGAGGTGGTTAGAGGTGGTTAGAGGTGGTTAGAGGTGGTTAGAGGTGGTTAGAGGTGGTTAGAGGTGGTTAGAGGTGGTTAGAGGTGGTTAGAGGTGGTTAGAGGTGGTTAGAGGTGGTTAGAGGTGGTTAGAGGTGGTTAGAGGTGGTTAGAGGTGGTTAGAGGTGGTTAGAGGTGGTTAGAGGTGGTTAGAGGTGGTTAGAGGTGGTTAGAGGTGGTTAGAGGTGGTTAGAGGTGGTTAGAGGTGGTTAGAGGTGGTTAGAGGTGGTTAGAGGTGGTTAGAGGTGGTTAGAGGTGGTTAGAGGTGGTTAGAGGTGGTTAGAGGTGGTTAGAGGTGGTTAGAGGTGGTTAGAGGTGGTTAGAGGTGGTTAGAGGTGGTTAGAGGTGGTTAGAGGTGGTTAGAGGTGGTTAGAGGTGGTTAGAGGTGGTTAGAGGTGGTTAGAGGTGGTTAGAGGTGGTTAGAGGTGGTTAGAGGTGGTTAGAGGTGGTTAGAGGTGGTTAGAGGTGGTTAGAGGTGGTTAGAGGTGGTTAGAGGTGGTTAGAGGTGGTTAGAGGTGGTTAGAGGTGGTTAGAGGTGGTTAGAGGTGGTTAGAGGTGGTTAGAGGTGGTTAGAAGGTGGTTAGAGGTGGTTAGAGGTGGTTAGAGGTGGTTAGAGGTGGTTAGAGGTGGGTTAGAGGTGGTTAGAGGTGGTTAGAGGTGGTTAGAGGTGGTTAGAGGTGGTTAGAGGTGGTTAGAGGTGGTTAGAGGTGGTTAGAGGTGGTTAGAGGTGGTTAGAGGTGGTTAGAGGTGAGTTAGAGGTGGTTAGAGGTGGTTAGAGGTGGTTAGAGGTGGTTAGAGGTGGTTAGAGGTGGTTAGAGGTGGTTAGAGGTGGTTAGAGGTGGTTAGAGGTGGTTAGAGGTGGTTAGAGGTGGTTAGAGGGGTTAGAGGTGGTTAGAGGTGGTTAGAGGTGGTTAGAGGTGGTTAGAGGTGGTTAGAGGTGGTTAGAGGTGGTTAGAGGTGGTTAGAGTGGTTAGAGGTGGTTAGAGGTGGTTAGAGGTGGTTAGAGGTGGTTAGAGGTGGTTAGAGGTGGTTAGAGGTGGTTAGAGGTGGTTAGAGGTGGTTAGAGGTGGTTAGAGGTGGTTAGAGGTGGTTAGAGGTGGTTAGAGGTGGTTAGAGGTGGTTAGAGGTGGTTAGAGGTGTTAGAGGTGGTTAGAGGTGGTTAGAGGTGGTTAGAGGTGGTTAGAGGTGGTTAGAGGTGGTTAGAG
>OX578282.1:73011562-73348093 GCA_951217055.1 Gerris lacustris | reverse complement strand
CCACCTCTAACCACCTCTAACCACCTCTAACCACCTCTAACCACCTCTAACCACCTCTAACCACCTCTAACCACCTCTAACCACCTCTAACCACCTCTAACCACCTCTAACCACCTCTAACCACCTCTAACCACCTCTAACCACCTCTAACCACCTCTAACCACCTCTAACCACCTCTAACCACCTCTAACCACCTCTAACCACCTCTAACCACCTCTAACCACCTCTAACCACCTCTAACCACCTCTAACCACCTCTAACCACCTCTAACCACCTCTAACCACCTCTAACCACCTCTAACCACCTCTAACCACCTCTAACCACCTCTAACCACCTCTAACCACCTCTAACCACCTCTAACCACCTCTAACCACCTCTAACCACCTCTAACCACCTCTAACCACCTCTAACCACCTCTAACCACCTCTAACCACCTCTAACCACCTCTAACCACCTCTAACCACCTCTAACCACCTCTAACCACCTCTAACCACCTCTAACCACCTCTAACCACCTCTAACCACCTCTAACCACCTCTAACCACCTCTAACCACCTCTAACCACCTCTAACCACCTCTAACCACCTCTAACCACCTCTAACCACCTCTAACCACCTCTAACCACCTCTAACCACCTCTAACCACCTCTAACCACCTCTAACCACCTCTAACCACCTCTAACCACCTCTAACCACCTCTAACCACCTCTAACCACCTCTAACCACCTCTAACCACCTCTAACCACCTCTAACCACCTCTAACCACCTCTAACCACCTCTAACCACCTCTAACCACCACCTCTAACCACCACCTCTAACCACCACCTCTAACCACCACCTCTAACCACCACCTCTAACCACCACCTCTAACCACCACCTCTAACCACCACCTCTAACCACCACCTCTAACCACCACCTCTAACCACCACCTCTAACCACCACCTCTAACCACCACCTCTAACCACCACCTCTAACCACCACCTCTAACCACCACCTCTAACCACCACCTCTAACCACCACCTCTAACCACCACCTCTAACCACCACTTCTAACCACCACCTCTAACCACCACCTCTAACCACCACCTCTAACCACCACCTCTAACCACCACCTCTAACCACCACCTCCAACCACCACCTCTAACCACCACCTCCAACCACCACCTCTAACCACCACCTCTAAACGTGGTGTCCCCACATAGAGACGTGGTGTCCCCACCACGTCTCTATGTGTATGCGTAACCACCTGTAAGATGTTAACCACGTCTACGACCACCTAAACCACGCCCCTGACCACCGTATCCACATCTACCTTCTTGAGACCCACGTCCCTCGTCTACGTGTATGTCTACACGGTTGTCTATCCCCACCACTCGTAAACGTGTATGAGTATCCTACCTGCAAGATATTCGTATCCCCCTGTCCTCTTTTAAAATAATCTGTAAGATGTTACATCCCCACCACCGATACCTCTTTTAAAATAATACACTTATACCAGAGTCCCTTCCCCACTATACTTACCGACAATATAAAGTGTGATCCTACATAGTCGGTGTCTCGATGCATACTGAGAGAGAGTATACACGGATCCCCATCATCCAAGGAATGTAAACAACATACGAAGATAGTTGGTGTAAACCATCAGTGTCGTCTACGCTCCCCTCCACTTGTGTTACACAGGTGTCCCTCGTCTACGTGCACGTGTGTAAGTATTCAGCCCCTGACCACGTTAAGTTAAGATGTATGTGTATCCCCACCACGTACAACATGTATCTGCAAGATGTCACGTCCTCTTATCTGTCCTCATCCCCACCACCGATACCTTCCCCACTATACTTACCGGCAGATCCTGCACAGGCGGTGTCTCGATGCATACTGAGAGAGGAGTATACACGGATCCCCATCATCTAAGGAATGTAAACAAAGGACTATAGTTGGTGTAAACAACCAACAGTAATCGGTGGAAGGTTAACCTAAATTCACCCTTGTAAGACTCTATGTAATACGACTCAGCAATATGTTTTAGACTCTATTTATACACCGAGTAAGTGTTAACGGATAGATCGTTAGGGTTGTTAGGAGTTTAACGGTCTGTTGAAGGGTTAACGGGTGTTTAAACGGTCTGTTGAAGGGTTAACGGGTGTTTAAACGGTCTGTTGGAGGGTTAACGGGTGTTTAAACGGTCTGTTGAGGGTTAACGGAACGAATGAACGGGTCTGTTAATCGTTGAAACACGTCTGTTGATTGTTGTAACGGGTCTGTTGATCGTTTAGGGGACCCTGTTCGGACAAGTATCATGTACACTACCATGCTGAATTCTGTACAATTTTTCCGTCATACATCAGAGCATGTCATCAGAGTTAAGCTATAACCTATCGTATATTTATGTGCGAATAGGTGTTTCAGCTATTGTTAATTATAACTATGACCAGGAATAGTTTGAAAATAATAATAAAAAAAACATGTTAGTTGAATACATTTTATATATTTTACACAAATTCAATGTATTTTTTACATAATGAGTATTTACATCGCTTAAATTAGAGTTTAACTTCTCGGTTTTTACATCGATTGATAATATAGAAAACTGAAACCGGGAATAAAAACGTTAATTTAATACATTATATTTTACATGATAAGTTTTTTACATAATGACTATTTACATCACTTAAATTAGTGTTTAACTTCTCGGTTTTTTTACATTGATTGATAATATAGAACATCTACGGTTAAACTAACACAGCTTAAAAACATTGAAAACTCGATATAATACAAAATTATAATTTATACTTGATGTACATTGTTAATTATATAAAAATACAGTTTAATGTTAAATTTTACATTTTTTAAACCCCCAAGGTGTTGAGTTATAGTCCTCGACTAGTTTTCGTTTATTAAATTGCACTCTAAACACCTTCTTCTCCTCTCGGGTAATAATTTGGTGTTCATTTGTCCTTCTATTTTTTTTTGGAACATATATAAACAGGTTGTTCGTCTTGTAATACCATATCTTTTAACTTTCCAAAATTCACGTAGCTACTACTGTCTTTATTTATTGTAATTCCTTTAACTTTACAGGTTTGATAATTTTTATCTTCTTCCGGACTGTATACGTTATAAGCATAATTTTTTGGACCCCCTGAAACAAACTCTGTGATATAACTACCTTTACCGTACTCGACTAATTCATCGGTCATACAACCTAGAAAGTCTCCCGTTTCTACATCGTATTCGCCTGGCCTTGACACATAAATAACACTATCGGTATCGCAGTATAGTACTTTATCATCAAGTCTTTCCAGGTAATTGTACAGTTCGAGTCGGGCATGCGCAGTCGTGAACGCAGCGAGTGCAACATTTACGGTATACAGGATATCGTAAGAATCCTCTTTATACTCCCATTTTACAATTAGAGTTGTATCGTTTACAGGGAGTATGGTGTTTATATTAATGGCGGGGTCGGTCATCAGTTTAAAACATTTACCCGGATCATTTATGATAGATGTTTTACTTTGGTTCTCTCTTTGACCTAGTTTCCCCCAGAAACTCGTGACCACCATTTTCCCGAGGTGTCGTAGGCCGGGGTTAAAAGATATCGCCTCGGGGTTGAGTTTGACACCCTCTTTTTAAAGTAGTTGTCTGATTTCAATGGTATTTATTTATCGTTTCAACTTTACAGCAAGTGAAAGTCGATGTCAGACCGAAAAATATGAGAAGTTGACGTAGTTATCTTGAAGACACCGCAAGAGCTACACGAGAAATTGTTTCATATTACTAGGCATCGCGTGGCTCTATCATTGAAGCGAGCGTATAGTAATAAATATGTATTGAATATTGAAAAAAAAGATTATGTATTGTGAATCATGATGAGTTGATAGATAATGGGTCTGGTAGTAGTGCAGCGGCTAGTAGTAAGGGAACCACCCCGCATTCTTACTATTCTTCTAACCACACATCTCTATTTCAATATTTATAATTTGTATCTCTTTGCTATAAACAAACTACTGCATGTATCAAATTGAAATTTTGCATACCTGTTTCAATTGTGCATTAGATGGTGTATATGAAGTTTTATTAAAATCGTTTCGTTAGAACGTAAGATATCGGTAAAAAGGTTGTTTTCTCTATTATAAACGTTTAGGTCCGCTTTAATAGTTTTAGCGATCTTTATTAAGTCATAGCGGTGTCGCTGTTGGTTTTAGTAAAAAATGTTATTTGAAAAAAATGTTCGTCTCATCGAGTAGATGATGATAGAATCTTTTCCCGTCCTGAAATTCCAATTTAATTTTTGTACCTCTCGTTTACGCGAGCGTTGCGCGCGAACTCTTGGACGGATCACGCTGTCCAACGAACTTAGCCTGAGTATTAGTAAGAGGAACATGTATACCAAATTTCAACTAAATCGGTCAACTTTTACTCAAGTTATCGTCACACGCGTAAACGTTACTGACAGACAGACAGACAGACAGACAGACAGACAGACAGACAGACACGGAGCATATTTCGTTGAATGTAGGAAGCTCGCTACGCTCGCTTCAATTATAAATATAAAGTCGTTTAAGTCATATCCAGAAATCTGTCTTCCATTCTTAACATTGTGGTGCCGTAAGCTGTTGATTGGAACCTGGGTGAGAAAAAGATGGCAGCGAACAGCGCAGAAGTTACGAAGCATAAGAAATCTCGGACTGCATATAGGAGTTCTTTCACCAAGAAACATAAAGCTCTGAGGGAACTATTGAAAGCTGAGGAGGTTAATTCAAATCAGGTATTATCGGACCTCGCTCAACTTGAGACGAGACTTAACGCTATTACTGACATAGACCGGCATATTTTTGAATTATTAGTTAACGACTTGACGACGGACGAAACATTATTGGAGGAGGAAATAGATTCATCAAATGATTATCAATCTAAATTTAATTTAATCAAAATTGAAATTGACAAATTAGTTGACAGTGACAAATCCGAAATTTCAATGAAAACAAAAATAAAACGATTTGACAGACAAATGAAACTTCTGAAAATTAAATTTAGACAATTTAATGGGGATCTACTTTCCTGGCTTCCTTTTTGGAGTCAATTCCAACATATCGATGAAGATGAAAAAATACGGAAAGTAGATAAATTTGAACTTCTCCTTCAATGTATGGTGGAAAATTCTAAGGCTTATCAAATAGTTGCTAGTTTCCCTCCAACCGGTGAAAATTATGAGAAAGCTCGCGATAGTTTGAAATCTAGGTTCGGAAATAAAGATTTATTGGTTGAGGTGTATGTAAGAGAACTTCTCAAGCTTACCCTCTCTAATATTGAGGAACGCGTGTCTCTCAGTAGTTTATACGATAATTTAAGTTCTCAGATAAGAGCTCTTGAGTCATTAGGTGTGACGTCAGAGACGTGCTCCGCAATGCTTTTTCCTCTGGTGGAAAGTTCTTTGCCAGAAGAACTCCTTAGAGTATGGCAACGTAAGCCAATGGTAGCAGGGGAGGATAACTCTATTAAGAAGAGGTTAGAAAATATTTTAGAGTTCTTAAAACTAGAAGTTGAGAACGAGGAGAGAATCGCGCTGGCTGTAGGGTCGTTTGGTAAGACGAATGTAGGAAAATCGGTTCCATCTGCTTCAGGTTTGACAAATACGAACAAATCTCAAACTGGAAAACCGATAAAAATAAAATGCGTTTTCTGTCAAAACATTGACGTAGACCATGTGCCAGAAAAATGTCCCGCCGCTTCTATAATGACAATAGAACAAAAAAGAAACTTGCTTTTAAAAAATGGGCTTTGTTTTCTTTGTTTTCGCGGAAAACATTTGAGCAAAGATTGCAAAAAGTGGTTGCAATGTTCTAAGTGCAAGCGTAGGCATTTTGAAATTATGTGTCCAGGGAAAGGGTCGGAAACGGAAAAACCGGAAAATAAAGATTCTTCACCTGAGTGCTCGTTATCTAATGGCACAGAAGGGACAATATTCTTACAGACCCTAGCAGTAAAGATAAGAGGGGAGAAAGGAGAAACTAGGATACGAGCTATGATCGACTCCGGATCCCAACGGTCATACGTTCAAAAATCTCTAGCGGAGGAATTGGTATACACTTCATTAGGTACGGAAGAATTAGTTCATTGTTTATTTGGTGGAATCTGTACCGAGAAACAAAGACACCAAGTCTATAAGGTTAGATTGGCGAAATTAGATGGTTCCTATTCTTGTAACTTTTCGGCTTTAGACCAAGAAATTATTACGAATGCAGCTCCGAAGGTGCATAACGGACCTTGGTCTAAAGAATTAAAAAATTTAGGAATAGAAATTTCAGATACTATTGAAGGTCCTATACAAGTTTTAATAGGCTCAGACATTTTGGGAAAACTTGTAACGGGTAAAAAATATGATTTGACTTGTGGTTTAGTTGCACAAGAGACTCTGTTAGGATGGACTCTGACAGGGAAAACTTACGATAACCTAAATATTAATAGTCTTGTGTTAGATAGTTTAAGTTGCACGAACTTTTCAGCATCTATTTCTGATCTTTGGTCCTTAGACGTGCTGGGAATTAAAGACCCAGGTGAAAAGAAAACAAAAGAAGAGACTGAAAGGCGGGTCCAAAATCATTTTGATGAAACAGTTGATTTTAAGAACGGTAGGTATGTCGTTCACTTACCGTGGATTGAGGATCACCCTTCACTCCCTAGTAATAAAGATTTAGCTCTGCAAAGAACTAAAAACCTGGTTATAAGGCTAAAGAAGGAAGGTTATTTTGAAAAATACGATAAGGTGTTTGAGGAATGGCTCAACGAAGGGGTAATAGAGTTTGCACCACTTATTAGTCCTGATAGTCCTCAGCATTATTTACCTCACAAACATGTGATTAAGCTAAGTAGTAAGACAAGTCCTGTGAGACCAGTATTTGACGCCTCTGCTAAGAGCAAAGGTTGTCCTTCTTTAAACGATTGTTTAGAGAAAGGAAAAAATCTTATTGAAATGATCCCTCCACTTCTAATTAGGTTCAGAATGAATAAAATTGGTGTAGTTTCGGACATAAGAAGGGCTTTCTTACAAATTAGTTTGTTCGAAAAAGATAGGAATTTTTTAAGATTTTCTTGGGTTATAAAAATAGGTTGGGATGAACCACTTAATGACGAAATGTGTCAAAAATTTACTAGCTGGTATAATGAACTTTCGATGTTAAAAGACCTTAGTATTCCGCGGTGGATACAAGGACCGATGGAAGGAAAAGTAGATTATTCCTTACATACTTTTACTGACGCAAGCGCGCATGCGTATGCCGCTGTTATATTTTTAAGAATATCTAGTAGTGCAGGAACTTATTTAAAGTTTGTTCAGGCTAAAAATAGGGTAGCTCCCACACTGAACTGGGACGAAATTACAAATTTTGGTCAAGACAAACAAATTAATTGGATTTTTTCGGCTCCAGCCGCACCCTGGTGGGGTGGGTGGTGGAAAAGGATGGTAGGGTTAACCAAAATTTTATTAAGAAAGAATTTAGGTAGGGCTTCACTAAATTACGAAGAATTATACACGGTTTTGACATTGCGAAAATATGTTAAATTCGAGACCGTTGACCTACGTACCCGACGACAAACCCGATTTAGAACCTTTAACGCCAAAGAAATTTATTCAGGACTTACAACCTGACGGAAAAGTTGATTTGGATTTGATTGACTAACATTTTAGATCGACGGGTTAGGTACCGACAGACGGTGATCGACTCTCTGAAGAGCAGGTTCCGTACCGAATACCTTGGACAACTCAAGTTGTTAGTTTATTTTGTTATTGTTTTGTTTATTAATTTCATTTGTTTCATTTTTGTTGGGAACTTTTGAGAAAAAATGAAAATTTTTGCTGAACTTGGATTAAAGAAGTTGAAGATCACGGATCACCACGGACTCCAAGAAAACCTGGTGTAAACCCCAGGTGTTCCCGGGGGAGAATGTCTGATTTCAATGGTATTTATTTATCGTTTCAACTTTACAGCAAGTGAAAGTCGATGTCAGACAGAAAAATATGATAAATTGAGGTAGTTATCTTGAAGACACCGCAAGAGCTACACGAGAAATTGTTTCGTATTATTATAAATATAAAGTCGTTTAAGTCATATGCAGAAATCTGTCTTCCATTCTTAACAGTAGTCGTTAACGTACTTAGTCTTATCTTCCTCTGTATGACAGCTGGAGGGCCAGCCGGACGCTTCCTGCTTCATTTTTAAAAATTTACTGATATACTCTGAAAAGAGACCTCCTGTTTTAGACTCTTTATCGTACTGAACAACCTCGTATTTCCATATCTCGTAAACGTCTAATAGTTTGTGTAGGATATTATGTATTGAAGTCCATCAGATTGTCATTTGTCATTTAAGATGATTGACACCTTTTTGTAAATAATAAATATAATTCATTCTTTGGGTATCCGACAAAGTGGCGACGAGGATCAAAAAGAAACAAAAATGAAGCGAGGGAGGAAAACAAAACAACAGAATATTGACGAGGACCAGGGACCTAGTGATCTCATAACAGGTGGGGCAAAGGTTTCTTCACAAAACAAATTATTTACGTTAAAATTTGAAGGGTTTGACCCTGAAAAGGAAGAATGGGTTAACTATAGTAACAGATTCGAACTAGAATTAGATCTCAGAGGGATTGATATTATAGATAATGAGGAATATTTAGGGAAGTTGTTGCTTACTAAGGTAGGCCCAGACATTTTTAAATTTATTTCGGACCATTTTTCCCCAAAATGTATAAAAACCATTCACTACAGTGAAATAAAACAAATGCTAGACTCACATTTTAAGAAAGAAATTTTTGTTTTGGCAGAGAGGAGGGCGTTTGCTTTAAAAACTCGGCAAGAAGGAGAAACTACTAGGGATTTTGTTCACGGATTAAGAACTTTGGCAGGGAAATGTGAATTTGGAAAGACAATAGAGGAAAAATTAAGAGATCAGTTAGTGATAGGAATAAATGAAGACAATTGGCAGCAAGAGCTCATCAGGCGGTTTCCTAAAAATACTACCACTTATCAGGAAGTATTAGATGCGGCACTATTATTGGAGCAAGCTGAAATACAACAAGCAAGGCTGAAATCGCTTAACAGGCAAAGAGCGGGGGAAGAAGTCAACACTATAAAAATAAAAGGAAAAATGCACAAAGAAGAGAACAACGCATCGAAAGAAGCAATCAGCACAAGAGAAAACACATCAAGAGAAAAAGGTAGAATTTACACTTTGGTTAGGGGTCGAGACTGTTTTTCGTGTGGATTCAAATTACATAAGAACAGAGGGATTTGTAGTGCCAGGGAACATGTATGCAGAGAGTGCTCAGGGAAGGGACATTACGAAAAAGTGTGTCTAATAAAAAAAAGAGCAAGGATTATTGATGAAGACAAGGTACGAATCTTAGAGGGCGATTCCAATTCAGTAAAGGATTACTGTAATCATTTGACATATTCTTTGTGCTCCACAGAAGTTCAGCAGGGAAAAAAGGTATTACTAAATGTAAAAATTAATTGCAATCCAATAACAATGCTTTACGACCCGGGGGCATGCATTTCAGTTATAAATAAAGATATATGGACTAAAATAGGCAGACCTAAATTGTCACAAACGAACGACCTTAAGGCTTATACAAATGTACCGGTAAAAACTTTAGGCAAGACTACAGTAGCAGTAAGGGCATTTGGAAAAGACTTAGACAATATGACGGTGACTGTTATCGAATCACAAGACATACCACTCTTTGGACTTGACTGGTGCTTAAAATTTGACTTACCCCTTCCACCAGGAGCGAGGCTTTGTACGGTTAAGCAAGACGAGATAAATTTAGAAAGAGAAAAGAAAAAAATAAAAGACTTGGTCAAGGAGTTTTCAGACATATTTTCGGAAAAGATTTCAAGGATAAAAGGTCATAAGCTAGCAATTCATTTGAAAGACAATGCACAACCCAGGGCATTCAGACATAGGCCAGTTGAGTTAGCCCTTCAAAAACAAGTAGAAAATGAAATAGACAGGTTGGTTGACATGGGAGTGTTAGAACCGGTAGATCCATCAACACCAGTTTTGTGGGCTTCACCATTAGTAATTATTCCTAAACCAAATGGATCAATTAGAATGTGTTCGGATTTTAAAGTAACTATTAATCCTTTTATAGTAGACGATAAGTATCCTATGCCAACATTTGAAGAGATAACGGCTAAATTAAATGGAGGGAAATATTTTTCAGTTATCGATTTAAAAGATGCTTATCTTCAACTAGAAGTTGAAGAGAAGTCAAGAGACCTTTTAATCATTGTGACGCATAAAGGATATTTCAAATATACAGTAACCCCCTTTGGAATAAAGACGGCTCCGGCTAAATTTCAAAAAGTAATGGACGTGACGTTTTCAGGAATTCCAGGCGTAGCAGTATATCTGGATGATATTATTATTACAGGGAAAACTGTTGAAGAACATTACAGCAGACTTAAAGAAGTATTAAGACGATTACGAAATGCTAATATGAAGACACAGGAAGCTAAGTGTAAATGGTTAGAAGAGTCGGTTCTTTACTTGGGACATCGAATAGACCAAGAAGGAATTCACCCAGCTGACAAACATTTAAAAGCTATAAAAGATTTACCTAGTCCGAAAAATTCACAGGAATTACGATCTTTTCTAGGAACTATTAATTATTATTCTAAATTTGTTATGAACTTACAAAGCATATGCGCACCTTTATATAGACTGGTAAGAAAAGGAGTAAAATGGGAATGGACAGGGAGAGACGAAGAAATTATTCAAACTTTAAAGGAGAAATTAGTAGGCAAGGAAACATTAGTTCATTTTAACCCAGAGTTACCATTAATTGTGAGTGCGGACGCAAGTGACAAGGGAGTAGGAGCGGTATTAGCACATAGGTTTCAGGATGGAACAGAAAGACCACTGGCATACGCTTCAAGGACGCTTTCAGACAGAGAAGCTAAATATTCTACTATTGATAAGGAGGCACTTGCGTTAATTTTTGCGGTAGAAAAGTTTCATGGATACATCTACGGACGAAAATTTATATTGAGAACAGATCATAAGCCGTTGAAATATATATTTGGAGAAGGAAAGGAAGTATCAAGAATAACAGCGAACAGGTTGGCACGATGGCAGTTTATTATGAATGCATATGATTATGGGGTGGAACATATTAAAGGAGAAAACAACAATCCAGCTGATCTACTATCAAGATTACCAATAAAGGACTTAGAACTGAAGAAAAATTTAGATGCTGGAGGATTACTCCATCTTAGGTTAGCGGATGTCCAATTAAGTAAGAAGGTTTTGCAAAGTAAGACTGTGGAAGACAAGATACTGGGACAAGTGATAAGGTACACCCTACAAGGCTGGCCCGATAAATCATCATTAACATCAGAATTCCTCACGTATTATGAAAAGAGGGAGGAAATATCGTATGAGGAAGATATATTGTTGTGGGCCGGTCGTATTATAGTACCATCTTGTTTAAGAGGGCATATGACTAATATATTACATGAAGGTCATCCAGGAGTGGTAGCTATGAAAGAATCAGCAAGATTTTATTTTTGGTGGCCTTCAGTAAACCGAGATTTAGAAGAGAGGGTAAGAAAATGCAGGGGATGTCAAATGTCGAGGAGACCGGAAGGAGAGGCTCCACTATTTAACTGGGCTAATCCAGGAGAACCGTGGGCCCGGCTGCACATAGATTTCGCCGGCCCATTTAGAGGAAGTTATTGGTTAGTTGTCGTCGACGCTTTTTCTAAGTGGGTTGAAATTTATCCGATGAAGTCAATAACAGCAACCAAGACAATAAATGTCTTGAGAGATATTTTTTCAAGATTTGGCATACCTAAAACGTTAGTAAGTGATAACGGACCACAACTAACAAGCAATGAATTTAGAGAGTTCTGTAGGAAAAATTTTGTTAAGCATATTAAGACAACACCATATCACCCGAGATCAAACGGCCAGGCAGAGAGGTTCGTAAAACTTTTTAAGGACAGAATGAAAGCTTGTGGACACGATGAGAGAAAAACAGACGATTATAGGCTACAGGAAGTATTACTTTCTTACAGGAATACGCCAAATCGTACAACTGGGAGAACACCGGCAGAATTAATGTTTGGTCGACGACTGAGAACACGACTAGATCTACTAAGGCCGGACGTTAATGGTAATATCGATGTGGCACAGTGTCATCAGAAAGTCGATCATGACCGGAAGAGAAGAAGAGAAAAAGACTTTAAGAAGGGTGACAAGGTGTGGGTTCTTGGACAAAACAACCGATACTGGCAGGAGGGGGAGATTCAAGAAAAGACAGGTCCTTACTCCTATCTTATAGTTAGCGAGGGAAAAATATTACGGAAGCATGTTGACCAGCTAAAGATGAGAATACAAGATGAAGACTAAAAACTAATCAAATTAAGAGGGGGAGATATGTAGGATATTATGTATTGAAGTCCATCAGATTGTCATTTGTCATTTAAGATGATTGACACCTTTTTGTAAATAATAAATATAATTCATTCTTTGGGTATCCGACAGTTTGTAACCTTTTTCTAAACTTTTACGGACTTCACTTTTGACCCATGTACCTGTTAATGATCTTTCATCCTCTTAATGAACACATTCTTTCCCGTTTTGCATTTCGATACAACACGATCTGCACAAAGGAAACATTAACTTGTTATTAATTTTAGCGGGTAATATAGGATGGTAAAGGTTTTGTGGGGGTAATATTTTACACTTGATGAGTCCTTCGATCTGGTTTAGATCTTGTTGTTTACAATCTTCTCCCACAAATACCTCTGGATGCCCTATCGGGTATTTTCCGTATTTGTTAACTTAGGGATACAGCGAACAGATGTCCATATATTTAATCTTCTCGTTATCTTCAACCCTATGATGTAGTCTCATTGCCTCAGTTCTACCCCCGTAGAAGGCGTCACGAGGATTGAGGGGTAGATTGGTCAAAAGGGGGTGTTTTTCTACGTAATCTAATATTGCTTTATCGGTTTGTAATTCCCTACGGAAGCAACATTCCCACTTTTCAATAACCTCATAACCGAGGTTACGTAATCGTTCGGCCTTTGCTACCGTTAGCTTCATAACGGCTTTCTGGTGTCTCAACGGGGTTATCGTGAGATTATATATATATATATAGGCTAGCTCGGCGCGGGCGCCCCCTCTAACTCGGCGCCCGGGGCTGGCTGCCCCCCCCTGCCCCCCCTAGATTCGTCACTGCCTCAGTAGGCCTACTAAATGCCTGCATAATGATACCTTTAGAAAACACATTTAATTAAAAATTTAATCTGCACAGTACCCAGACTTTAAGTACCTTTTGTACCAAAAGTACTAAAGGTACTTAAATTAAATGTACATCTTGGGTTGTACAATATTATACTGTATTAGGTTCTAAAAGGACAATCTTGTCACAGAATAATCTTTGGAGCAAAGTGGTCAACAGTGGACTCACCTCGCACTTTTTGAGAGCCAAAAAACAATTTATCGTTCAAAAGAGTCTGAAACGTGACTTTTTTCGATAAACATTTGTATTTTTTTAAAGTGTGTTTTAAGGGCTTACCAACGATATCAAACACGGCCGGCCAGCTACTATTTTTACCTATTCTTAAACAGAGGTACACAACTTTGTACCCCTTATATACCCGGCATGTTGATAAATTTAATGTTTTCCTTTCATGTACACTTTACGACTATAAAGAACTAAATACCATATGAGTTTTAGCCCGATCCTATGAAATTCAAAAACGGTACAGTACCAAGACTAAAAAGTAGCGTTTTTGATCGATTTTTCCAAACTGGTACAATTAGTACAAAAATAAGTAGAATGAAAAAATAAATTTTAATAAAATAGGTACAAAGACAATAAAATCCACACACTTTTGAGTAAAAAGCAGCTATTTTTTTATTTTTTATTTTTACAGTGCGCCCTACAACTACCGTGATATTAAAAGTACCTCTGTACCCGAACCCGGGTACAGTGTACAGGTACGAAAAGGGTACAGTGTGTTCAAGTGTTATTTGGCGCAACTTTTGACCGAAGGACATTTTCGAGCTGATAAATCCCTCGATTAGCTCCAGAGTGGGGTAACCTACCCCATACCCCATACACGTCACTCTAAAAGTACAAAAGGGTACTAAAGTTTCATCCTAGTACATTTTTTCGAATATATTTTTGCACACATTTGGTACATTTTAAATGACCTTTACAATGATACCTCTGTCAAATCGGTACAACGTCCCCTTCTGGTTGCGGCTACCCAAGGAGGACGTCCTTCACATAGACGTAGCTCCCGATGTAGGAATCAGAAATATAATTGACCGAGCGAAGCGAGGTCTCCGTCTTAACTCGACCGTTTGGCATTTCGTCTGTGTGTCTGTCTCTCTCTTAATTTTTGTAAATCGACTGTCTTTGCGAGGGAGGCCGCAGGCCGACCGAGCTGTGATGTGGGGCGGGGGACGCCACTCTATTGTCCGTCGAATGGGGGGGGGGGGGGGGGGGGGGTAAAAATTTTCGTTATTTTAAGGCACCACGGCAAAAAACCGTGAAGTGCAAGTGCTAAAATTTGCGCTAAAACGCCCCCAGAAAGGAAGCCAGACGAAATATTAAAAGTATTCTCTATTTCATTTTACTTTTCAATTTTTTAACAATTTGACAAAGGACGCCATTAGAACAACACAAATTTGGAAAGTGTGTATAGCTGTTATTGTTATAGTCATACGTAGGGCGCCTTTTGAGCAAGGGCTCCAAGGAATATAATATTTGAAAAATAATTCAAATTGAATGGATTAATTTACTCCTTCTAAAGTCGACTAAATGAATTTGACAAAGGGCGCCATTAGAACAACAGATATTATCGAGGGCACCCAGTATCAAACAAGATTGGAAACCCATCTCAATAAATCCAGTAATTACTGAAATATTTATATATTCGCTAATACTTAAAAAGTGTGTAGCTGTTATTATTATAGTCTTGCGTAGGGCGCCTTTGGAGCGAGAGGAAATATATAGGCCTCCAAGAAATAAAAAATGTTTGAAATATAATGCAATTGATTGGGTTAATTAAACACCTATTAAAGTTTACTAAATGAATTTGACGAAGGGCGCCCCTGGAGCAACAGGAAATCAGTAAGGGCGCAGCAGGGGGAAAAAAATGTTTGGAAACCAATGTTTCCATAATAAATAAAATTAATATTTCATTTATGTATTCACTGTTATGTTTGCTGTTATGCTGTTATGTTTTGCAAAGGGCGCCTTTGGTGCAATAGAAATCTGCAGGGGCGCCAAGAATTAAAAATGTTTGGAACCCACAGTAAATTTATACATTAAAAGTCAAAACTGTATTGATTCAAAACCTTGTATAGTAATTTCACATTTGCACATGCATTGAACTTAGACTTCAATGATTTTTTTTTCTATTTTAATTTTTGATGTGACTCCAAAATGGATAATTTATCAGAGGATTCGCAAAAAAAAGAAATATCATAATACATATTCTGTATATCTTGGGGAGTGGTTGGTTTGAGCAGGTAAACGAGGATGGGGGTATAACTCTGTCAGCGGTAAAACGGAGGAACTTGCTTTGGTTGAGGAGATTAGAATAAGGATTTTATTACAATAGAATAATTCGCAGAAAGGAAAGGATTACAATTGGTAAAGGGGAATTTCTAGTCACCTATTCGTGCAAATTATTTTCCGAGCAGGCTTTTTCCTATATTCCTATATGGCTAAGGAGGAAGGTCTCACGCAGTGGAAGAAGTTAAATAAAAAAAATTCCAGAACACGAAAAATCCTTAAGCTACAAAAAAAGTTTTTGTTCTTGGAAAACATTAGAGCTTTCTCTAAATAAAGGAGGAATTGACAAGGAATTACAGGAACAAATATCGCAGGAAGAGAATCGCTGGAAGACAGTTTTATATGCCGTTCTTGATGTAATTATGCATTTGGCCTATCAAGGCAGTGCTTTTCGAGGATCGGATGAAAGCCTTGACTTTGGTGATCCCAGTAGTGGAAAGATATTAAACAGCGTGACTTAATCTTCTTCTTAGCGTGACTTACTTTAAGCTCTTAAACACCATTGACTTACTCTCTCGATACCACACTCCAACTACGAGAACACATTATCCGCCCTAAAAAAGTTCAGGTCAGCTACTTTTCGCACAATATCCAACAAGTTTTTGGATATCATTGCAACAAAAGTAAGAGGGAAAATTCTGAGTGTCATAAGAGAAGCAAAGTATTTCTCTGTCATGTTTGACTGTACCCCTGATGTTAGCCACTTGGAGCAGATGTCTCAAGTCATTAGGTACGTAAAATTAAGTGCGGGCCAGAGATTTGCGAGAATTTTATTGATTTTTTTTCACAGTTAGTGAGAAGACGGGTTGCACTTTCTGAAGTAATAACGAAAAAATTCAAAAGTGATTGTTTGGATTTTAAGAACTGTAGTGGGCAGCTATATGACAATGGTGCTAACATGGATGGAAAGTACAAAGGTGTTCAAACCCGTTTGCAGAAAAATAATGCTCTTGCTTACTTCGTACCCTGTGCTGAGCATTCACTAAAATTAATTGGGGTAAATGCTGCGAGCATCACTCATGAAGCAGAAACTAACTTTGGAGTTTTAAATTGTCTTTATTCATTCTTAGCAGCATCAACTAATAAGTGGGGAAGTTTTGCTCAAAAACATACCTATCTCTCTCAAGCTACAGAGCGGAACTAGGTGGTCAACAAAGCGGGAAGCTGTAATAGTTATTTACAAGCATCTTGGAGGAATTATTACTGCTTTAAATGATAATATGGTAGCAAGTTTGACTTCAAGTTCTGAAACAAAACCAGAAGCTTGGAGTCTTTATAAAGTATTAGCATTTTTGAATTTGTGATATTTTCTTGCTTCTGGTTCAAAGAGCTATCTAGGTTTGGCATTGTCAACAAACTAAGAATAAGAATAAGAATAAGAATGCCATTTATTGTTTTATCGTACATAGTTTTTACAAAAAAAACATCTAAGAAAAGCTAATTTAAAAAAACAAATCGGCCAAATAGCCGTGGCGCACAAAGGCTTTTGAGGTTACATATTATTGCAGGAAAATATTAAGTTAATTAAATTATTATACTCATAAAAAATAAATTATTTAGGAACAAAACATGCATTTATATAAATTAAATAAATCTTTAGTAAAAGAAAACATTACAATTTTATATCAAAACTTTTTTTAGGAACAAAACATACATTTATATAAATTAAATAAATATTTAATAAAAGAAAACAACATTACAATTTTATAACAAAACTTTAAAATTCTACACTTAATTGATTGATTGTTTATTTTAATCATATAACAGATTTTTTTAAATTTATATATATGTAAATATTTTATTAATTATTTATGTTTATGGTATATATATTTTGTACTATTAAATTATTTTATTAATTAAATTATAAATAAAATTAGTTAGATTAGTTTTTATCGATTATCAAAATGTAAATATATAAATTGTAAGTGTATGTTTGTATTAAAATAACGAAGTTTTTTTTTTTTTTTTTTTTTTTTTTTTTTTTTTTTTTTTTTTTTTTTTTTTTTTTTTTTTAAACTAACCTAATGATCTATTGTTATATGGTAAGTTTTTTATTTATTTTCGTTTATTATTATTATATTATTACATGTGGATTAGTTGCAGTGTATATTTATGAGTTCTGAAGCCAAACTTGTGAGTTGACTGTTTTCATTCGATGCCATTCTTTTCGATCTCTAGCTATTCTTTGCCACGTTTCCTCGCCACAGCACTTTCTCATTTCTTCGTCCCATCGTCCCATCGTCTTTCTGGTCTTCCTCTTTTTCTTTTTCTATCTCTCGGGTACCATTGAATTAGTGCTGTTGGCCATCTTCCATCATCCCTTCTAGCTAAGTGTCCCGCCCATTCCCATTTTCTTTCCACCATAACTTTACCTATGTCTACCAAGCCAGTCTTTTCCCGCACCCACTCATTTGTTTTTCTATCCTTAATGGATATCCTTAACATGCTGCGTTCCATGCGTCGCTGCGTCACTCTCATCTTCTGGATCACTTTGGCCGACATTACCCAAGTCTCGACTCCATAAATAAGTACTGGTAAGACGCACTTCATCCAGAGGTTCACCTTGCTTAGAATTGGTACTTCGGACCTAAAAAGATGCCTGAATCTGTTGTAGCTGGCCCATCCTAATGCTACGCGTCTTCTTACTTCTTTTTCATCATCACCTTTGTCTGTAATGATCTGTCCTAAGTATGTGTATTCTTTTACCTGTTCTATGCATCCTTCATCCAGTTCTATCCTTTCAATATTTTCACAACTCACTTCCATTATTTTGGTTTTCTGAACATTCATCTTCAATCCAATTTTCATTACTTCATTTGTTAATTCCTTTATCATCCATTTTAATTCTTGTACGTTTTTTCCTATTACTACTAAGTCGTCCGTAAATTTCATGATTGAGAAGTTTACACCGTTAATATTTATTCCGTAGTTTTTCCAATCAAGATTTTTACAGGCTGCTTCAAGCACTGCTATAAAAATATTTGCAGAAATTACATCGCCTTGTCTAGTACCTCTCTTCACCAAAATTTCGCATTTACAGTTTCTGTGTTCAATTGATAGCGACGCTCCGGTATATATATAATTAATAATTTTAATATAGGCCTCTTGCAAACCAACTGCTCTGAGAGTTTTAATTATTTCGGCTGTATTGAGTGAGTCGAAAGCCTTTTCGAAGTCAATGAAGCAGATTACTATAGGCAGGTTATATTGTTTTGATATTTTTATAAGCTGTTTAAGTGCGAAGATATTGTCCAGAGTTGAGAATCCACTCCTAAAGCCTGTCTGGTCTATCCCGATGAATCCGTTTATTTTTTTATCTATTCTCCTGTTTATAATGGACATAAAAGTTTTGTAAATCACCGGTAGAAGGCATATAGGTCTGTAGTTAGTTATTTTCATTCTGTCACCTTTTTTGAAGATCAACAGAAGCTTGGATTTCAACCACGTATTTGGTACTGTACCTGAACTCAAGCACTTATTAAAGAACTCCGTTAGAAAGGAAATCAGTGTATCTCCACCTGTTTTTACGTGTTCATTCGTAATTCCATCAAGTCCCCCTGTTTTCCCTAATTTAAGCTTATTTATAGCATTTCTAACCTCACTTGATAATATTTCAGGAATCTCTTCATCATTATATCGGTATGCTCCTGCTTCCTCTCCATCGCTACACCTATTTTCTCTGGCTTCATCGTATAGTTCACTGTAAAATGATTTTATAATATTTAATATGCCTTCTTTATTTGTTATAATTACTTCTTTACCTCCTTCTACGTTCTGTTTTTTATTTTCTTTCATAGCCATAATTACACCTCTTCCAGTTTTATGTGAGTTCCATACTTTCTTCACACTTTCATTATTTTCCAAGGCTTCATTTAATTCTACCGTCCTCTTTTGTACACTCCAGTCCTTGATTTTTTCCCTAATTGTTTTTGACATGTCTGCAAATTCTGCCCTGTCCTTTCCACAACTTTTCATTTTTCTTCGCTTATAAAGAAGTTTTTTAATTTCTTTTGGCAGTTTTCTTTTAGGTGGTTTATTTTTATTTATTAATATGAGGTCTTCAGCCTCTTTCAAACATGTAACGACTTCGCTGTTAAACTCTTCGACTTCTAGTTCTCCATACATTTTATTTGTTAACTTAGCCTCTACGTGTGCTTGAAAAGTTTTTATTTCATTTTCATTTAATTTTAGATTTTTTATACTTTTCTTATCTTTCCACTTTTTCCTGATAAGATTTAATTTTAGCTTTGCTCTTAGTGCAATATGATCACTGCCTAAATTGATGCTGCTATTTGTTTCAATATCTTGGAATAGATTTTTCTTATTACAGAGAATGAAATCTATTTGGTTTTTTGTTTTCCCGTCCGGGCTTATCCACGACCATTTTTTACTATCATCTTTCAAGAAAAAAGTATTCATCACATACAGTGAGTTGCTTTCTGCAAATTCGACGAGACGATCTCCTCTTTGGTTTCTTTCACCTAGCCCGTGATTTCCTACAACATCTCTTTCTCTTCCTTTCCCTATTTTACTATTAAAGTCCACCATTACTATGGTAATAGAGCATCTGTCTTCGTCTAAGGCAATCTGAATATTATTATAAAACTCTTCTACTTCTAGGTCGTCGGCGTCGGTTGTCGGTGCATATACCTGCAAAATTTTTATTCTTCCACCTCCTTCTATATTTTCTAATTTCCAAACGAGTTTTGACACACGATGTGAATAAGATTTTAGACTTACAATATTCTTTACACCTTTTGGTATTGATCAAAAAGCCGGTACCTCCTTGGCAACCATTTCCGTTCACATATAGCTCAATTCCCTCTGACAAGTCTAGCAAAAGTTCCGAGTTTCTTCTTACTTCACACAGACTTAGAACATCCCACTCCCTTCCGTTCACTTCTTCTAGAAGTTCTATTAGTCTGTATTCATCCCGTAGTGTCCTGTCAACAAACTCCTCCAGAAAAAAGATATCGCAATTGCTCAATCAGTTCTCCACATTAACCGCCTCATACAGGAGGAAACTAGGGATAATAATGCAAGAGATGCAGTCACTGAAGCTAAGACCATAGCTGGAGGCCTTAACATAGATCATCAATTTAAAGAGGTGCGTAAACGAAAAAGAAAAGGATAGCTGATGAAATATGTAAAGATGAAAGTATTGAATGAACACCAGAGACGAGGTTTGAAATAATGCTTCTTCAAATAATAGACCACATCCTAAGTACTCTCTAAGGATTAGAAGGGTAACTCTTACAAGCAAAGGAGCAGGATTGAGAGAAGAGTATGACGTTAAGAAGACAATAGAATTATTCAAATTTCAATTTCTCCTATGATGTTGTCCTTTTCAATTAGGAAACAGTTGCTTTGAGGGAGGGGTAGCTTTATGAATAATATGAGTGGTTATTATAACATTTACGATTGTGGAATATTTATTGCAAAATCACCGTAATTTGGAGATCAGTGTTATTTAATTGAAGCGAGCGTAGCGAGCTTCCTACATTCAACGAAATATGCTCCGTGTCTGTCTGTCTGTCTGTCTGTCTGTCTGTCTGTCTGTCTGTCTGTCTGTCAGTAACGTTTACGCGTGTGACGATAACTTGAGTAAAAGTTGACCGATTTAGTTGAAATTTGGTATACATGTTCCTCTTACTAATACTCAGGCTAAGTTCGTTGGACAGCGTGATCCGTCCATGAGTTCGCGCGCAACGCTCGCGTAAACGAGAGGTACAAAAATTAAATTGGAATTTCAGGACGGGAAAAGATTCTATCATCATCTACTCGATGAGACGAACATTTTTTTCAAATAACATTTTTTACTAAAACCAACAGCGACACCGCTATGACTTAATAAAGATCGCTAAAACTATTAAAGCGGACCTAAACGTTTATAATAGAGAAAACAACCTTTTTACCGATATCTTACGTTCTAACGAAACGATTTTAATAAAACTTCATATACACCATCTAATGCACAATTGAAACAGGTATGCAAAATTTCAACTTGATACAAGCAAAATTCTTTGCGTAGTGACGAGATACATTTATAATAATTGTTTAAAAGCTACCGCGGGTGGTGAAGATTCTTATAGTCGTATTGTGTATAGGTTTGTTTAGGAAGTAAAGCTTTGTACCGAGTACCCCCACTCTTCCCTACCCCTCTTCCACTTATCTTCAACTATGACATTCATCATGATTAATAAATTTCAATATTCAGTATTTCATTGCAATACGCTCGCTTCAATGATAGAGCCACGCGATGCCTAGTATATTACTGAAGCGAGCGTAGCGAGCTTCCTACATTCAACGAAATATGCTCCGTGTCTGTCTGTCTGTCTGTCTGTCAGTAACGTTTACGCGTGTGACGATAACTTGAGTAAAAGTTAACCGATTTAGTTGAAATTTGGTATGCATGTTCCTATTACTAATACTGAGGCTAAGTTCGTTGGACAGCGTGATCCGTCCAAGAGTTCGCGCGCAACGCTCGAGTAAACGAGAGTTTCAAAAATTAAATTGGAATTTCAGAACGGGAAAAGATTCTATCATCACCTATTCGATGAGACGAACATTTTTTAAACTAGGCATCGCGTGGCTCTATCATTGAAGCGAGCGTATAGTAATAAATATGTATTGAATATTGGAAAAAAAGATTATTGTGAATCATGATGAGTTGATAGATAATGGGTCTGGTAGTAGTGCAGCGGCTAGTAGTAAGGGAACCACCCCGCATTCTTACTATTCCTCAAACCACACATCTCTATTTCAATATTTATAATTTGTATCTCTTTGCTACAAACAAACTACTGCATATATCAAATTGAAATTTTGCATGCCTGTTTCAATTGTGCATCAGATGGTGTCTATGAAGTTTTATTAACATCGTTACGTTAGAACGTAAGATATCGGTAAAAAGGTTGTTTTCTCTATTATAAACGTTTAGGCCCGCTTTAATAGTTTTAGCGATCTTTATTAATTCATAGCGGTGTCGCTGTTGGTTTAACTAAAAAATGTTATTTGTAAAAAATGTTCGTCTCATCGAATAGATGATGATAGAATCTTTTCCCGTCCTGAAATTCCAATTTAATTTTTGAACCTCTCGTTTACGCGAGCGTTGCGCGCGAACTCTTGGACGGATCACGCTGTCCAACGAACTTAGCCTGAGTATTAGTAAAAGGATCATGTATACCAAATTTAAACTAAATCGGTCAACTTTTACTCAAGTTATCGTCACACGCGTGAACGTTACTGACAGACAGACAGACAGACAGACAGACAGACAGACAGACAGACAGACACGGAGCATATTTCGTTGAATGTAGGAAGCTCGCTACGCTCGCTTCAATAACATTTCTTAGTAAAACCAACAACGACACTGCTATAAATTAATAAAGATCGCTAAAACTGAAAGCGGACCTAAACGTTTAAAATAGAGAAAACAACCTTTTTACCGATATCTATCGTTCTAACGTAACGATTATAACTAGGCATCGCGTGGCTCTATCATTGAAGCGAGCGTATTGCAATGATATACTGAATATTGAAATTTATTAATCATGATGAATGTCATAGTTGAAGATAAGTGGAAGAGGGTAGTGTAGAGTAGAGTGGGGGTACTCGGTACAAAGCTTTACTTCCTAAACAAACCTATATACTATACGACCATAACAATCTTCACCACCCGCGGTAGCTTTTAAACAATTATTATAAATGTATCTCGTCACTACGCAAAGAATTTTGCTTATATCAATTTGAAATTTTGCATACCTGTTTCAATTGTGCATTAGATGGTGTATATGAAGTTTTATTAAAATCGTTTCGTTAGAACGTAAGATATCGGTAAAAAGGTTGTTTTCTCTATTATAAACGTTTAGGTCTGCTTTAATAGTTTTAGCGATCTTTATTAAGTCATAGCGGTGTCGCTGTTGGTTTTAGTAAAAAATATTATTTGTAAAAAATGTTCGTCTCATCGAATAGATGATGATAGAATCTTTTCCCGTCCTGAAATTCCAATTTAATTTTTGAACCTCTCGTTTACGCGAGCGTTGCGCGCGAACTCTTGGACGGATCACGCTGTCCAACGAACTTAGCCTGAGTATTAGTAAAAGGATCATGTATACCAAATTTCAACTAAATCGGTCAACTTTTACTCTAGTTATCGTCACACGCGTGAACGTTACTGACAGACAGACAGACAGACAGACAGACAGACAGACACGGAACATATTTCGTTGAATGTAGGAAGCTCGCTACGCTCGCTTCAATAAAACTTCATATACACCATCTAATGCACAATTGAAACAGGTATGCAAAATTTCAACTTGATACAAGCAAAATTCTTTGCGTAGTGACGAGATACATTTATAATAATTGTTTAAAAGCTACCGCGGGTGGTGAAGATTGTTATAGTCGTATAGTGTATGGTTTGTTTAGGAAGTAAAGCTTTGTACCGAGTACCCCCACTCTTCCCTACACTACCCTCTTCCAGTTATCTTCAACTATGACATTCATCATGATTAATAAATTTCAATATTCAGTATTTCATTGCAATACGCTCGCTTCAATGATAGAGCCACGCGATGCCTAGTTTTAAATATATTTCATTTTTTTTAATAGGTTTAATTGGATGTTTTTTTCACGTCGTAAAAAAAAAAAAAAACCTAAGCTGACGGGACTAAACACAAAAAAAGGAGATCGGGGGGGGGGGGGGGGGGGGGGGCGCCGAAATATTCTTGCCCCGGGCGCCGGAAAGCCTAGATCCGTCACTGTACTGAGGCCTACTATAATGCGGTTGTACTAAAAAAAATTATTTCTGTACATAAAAGGGTACTTTTGGTCCCTTTTTGTCGAAATACGGAAAAATACTCTACTTTTTATATGTTTTACTGTACCGTTTTTGCTTTTCATAGGATCGGGCTGAAACTCATATGGTACTTACTACTTTATAGAAGTAAAGTGTGCGCGAATGAAGAACCTTAAATTTATTACTGTACCCTGGGGTACATAGTGTTGTACCTCTGTTTTAGAAATGGTAAAAATAGTTGCTGATCGGCCGTTTTTGGTATCGTTGAAAAGCCCTTTAAGATTACTCTAAAGTTGAATAAAAACATTTTGTACTTTTTCACGTGTTAGATATTTTATGTTGAAACATTTTTTTCGGTTAAATATTTGTATTTTTTTTTAACCTAAGCTCAAAGCCCGATTTGTTATTTTAACGAGCGAGATCTACTGTTCACAGAACTTCTAGTACACCAAAAATAGGTTGCCTAGCTAAATTGCGTACCTATGATGTTAAATAATAAAATGTTTATTAACTTCAACTTCCCCGATCAACCGTAAAAGTCCCCAAAAAGTCCTAGTGCTAAGTGCTTTTATCAAAAAGTTGGTTGAATCTATGGTTGTCAAGATTTTAGATCTAAAATTTAGAATTTTAATTTAAAATTAAAGGCAACCTAATACGGTTGGATTGGGAATAAAATTACCTTTCATTTGATATATAAATCGATTAAATAACTGATGAGGGGTATATAAATTACGTTTACTCACCTGTTTCTACCTGGCAACTCCATAGTTGACCAGAGAGGATAGTATAGGCAACCCATATTTTTTTAATTCCTTGGGGTTAATTCTCTCAGCTAATGTTTGATTTTCATAAATAACACACGAGGGAAGTTGAAGTAAGGGGAAGTTAAGTAAACATTTTTTTATTTAACATCATCGGTACGCGATTTAGCTAGGCAACCTATTTGCGATGAATCAATCTATATATTCTCTATCATATATTCTTTATTATCATTAAATAACAGATGAGGGTATATATTTATTATACCGGATCTTAGACTATCCTTTCATTTTAAATCTGTCAAAATTGTTTTGATTTTTTACATCAGTGAAAGTTACAATTTAGCAAATTTTAAATATCGCAGACGGTTTAAAATAATATGGGCCCATCTGTGTGTGGCTACATTCGACATACCATCCAAATTTAATAAAATTCAGATGAGTACTTTTGAAGATATAAGTGTAAATAAATGTATGTTTGTGTGCTTGTAGAAGAGCAACTAATAAGCGCAAAACTTAAATGGGACCAACAATGCGCTAATTATGACCTACCATCCAAATTTCATTGAAATTGAACGAGTAGTTGGTTTGGTAAGATGGGCTGGTTCGCAAAAATTGAGTACAGACCGGCAGACCGACGGACAGACACTGGACCAAATATGATCCCTTATGTCAGAAACGGATTTTTGTCTTGGTATTTTTGAATTCTGAGACATAAAGTTTTTTGGTTCTTCGAAACGATCACATAGCTTATTGGCCGTTACCTTCGGTAGCTTGAAAGCAAAATATATTACAGTGGCGTCGGTATATAAGGGGAACGATATAGATAGAGGTATAGTATATTCATCACAAATAAATAACAACAACAAATAAATAAATTAAAACAACCCCTAAAACTCTACGAAACCCACAATTGTGCATCTAATTTCCCGAAAATTTCCAGGGGAGGCCCCCCCCCCTTAGTTCTTGGGGGGCATAGAATACCCCCACTCCCCATGATAGGGCGGCCTAATAGGTTCTTGCCCGGGTAAAGATTTTGCCTTAAGCCGGCCCTGCTTTAAAGGATTAAAAGCCCAATAGCGTCGTATAAATGCCCTAGGAGGAGATACGTGAACCATGTAGAAAAACTATTGAAAAAAAGTGGTAAAAAGTGTTTTTTCGCTTTAAAGAGCCTGAAACGTGAATATTTTTAAAATGTTTTCGCATCACTTTTGTACTCTTCCTAAGAGCTTTCTAACGAAATACGACACCCCGTACCAAATATCTCCGGTTTTCTGATCGGCGAAAAACAAATTCCCAATGTCGCCCCTAAGCGGGGGTGCACATAAAAAAGAAGTTCTCGTTACCGGCTATGGTCCTCTAAGGGATCTACAAAAGCCTTGAAAAAAAAATTAAAATTTTCAATTATTTCAAATGTTATACGTAAAAATGTGTTAAAAAAATGCCCTTTTTGACCGTAGACGATTTCCCATTGAAAATAAACCCATTTCCCGGAAAATTTCCTGACAGATAGAATTTTTTCTTAAAAATACACTATAACCTTAACAATTTTCAGAAAACGTCATGTCTCTACGACAAACACAATCAGTACAAAAATCCAAAAAACACCCTATTTCGCCCTTTAAGGCTAATTTTTACCCTTAAGGAGTGGTTTAAAACTGCCCAAACCCAATGTTTGGTCAAGCGATTTTTAAGGTTCCTAACCGATTTTGACATTACCAACTCAAAATTTTTCCGAAAATCAAGAGTCGGGGTATAATTATTTTTTTGTTTTTTGCCGTGGCGCCTTAAAATAAAGTAAATTTTAAATTATTATGTTCCCTGATGTCTAAAACGGAATTCTGTCATGGAATTTTTGAAATCGGAGACATAAAAATTGTTTGTTCTTCAGAACTGTCACATATCTTCCGTTTCTTTTGGTAAGCTCGGAAGCAAAACGTGGTTCAAACAGCAAAATCAAACGTAGATTTGGAGCACATACGAATTTCAAATTTCTATCTAAAAGAATTTTTCTCTAAGAAAATGAAATACTTAATGCAAAACGAAAGAACCATTCACTCATTCGCTAGGTAATTACATGGGACATTTAACATCAAATGTTTTCTGAACGCTTTTTGAGTTTTGAATTTTAATTACTATTATACTGTGTAATATGAAACAGTTTTTTCACAAAATGGTAAACCGATTTATTTATATTGCCTCTGGTTTCTTATTTAATGTCGACCAACACTTGTCCGACAAGAGTCAGCAAGCCTGGGAAATGCCGCATAGACAAAAGGACCCACGTAGGGTTCTACACACAATCCTGGTCCAAAACAAAAATTTGCTACTGAAATCCACAACTCCCTTATCCTATCTTTTTCCCGTTTAAGCTAGTCTAGTGTGCATATTTTAATCCAATTAATTTAATTCCATCCGCAAAAGTTCGAGTTGACTCGGACCTCATTTAATTTAATGTGCTTAACACCTAGGTCGAGCCGGCAATCGGGTCTAATATTGAACGCATCCCTATTTATTTTGATGCATTTATTTCCATCAACAAAATCCGGGCCCACTAGCAATCAGGCCGATTCATTATACTCATCCTAATCAATTTAATGCACTTAATTCTACAGCCAAAAATCCGGGTCTAGCTGTCAATCGGGGCAGTCTATTTTTACGAATCCTAATTCAATTCGTTGAATTTGGATTCGTAATGAATTGAAGCTGTCCTGAAATGACCTAAGCTATTAAACGGCACTAAAACCACAAAAAAAATCATTGAATTCAATCGGCGAAAAATCGGGCCCAGCCGGTAATCGGGCCGATTAAGTTTATACATCCTAATTTAATTCAATGAATCTGATTCCATAAGCATAGATATACGGGCCCAGCCGACAATCGTGCCGACTTAGTTTATGCTTCCTAATTTAATTCCATCGGCAACATTCCGGGCCCAGCCGGCAATCGGGTCAATCAAGTTTAATGTTTTTAGTACCATCGGCAAAAATCAAGGCCTAGTCGACAATCGGGCCGCTATAGTGTTTAATAGTTTTAGTTTCATCGACACAAATCCTGGCCAAGCCGGCAATTGGGCCGACTTAATAATGCTTCCTAATTTAATTCTATCGGCAAAAATCCAAGTCCAGCCGACAGTCAGGCAGGTATAGTATTTATTGAATTGAATTCCACCGGCAAAATCTGGGCCCAGCCGACAGTCAGATCGGTAGAGTGTTTAATAAATTTAATTCCATCGGAAAATCCGGGCCCGGCCAACAATCAGGCCGGTAAAGTGTTTAATGACTTAAATTCCATCGGCAAAATTCGGGCCCAGCCGAAAATCGGGCCGGTATAGTTTTAATGACTTTAATTCCATTGGCAAAATCCGGGCCGTGCGCAATTGGGGTGACTTTTGGCCTAGGGCCCGGCAAGGGCTTAATCCGTCACTGGATCCAAGTGGGGTCAAAGTTGACTTTGTCCTAGCATACTTGGAACGTGTAAACAGACCTTAAACGTAAATTCAAATAATAAATAGACATTTTAATAAAGAACAAAAAAATTAAAAATCTGACATTTTTTGACACGACAAATAACTTTTATGAAGATTAAAAAATAGACACAAGCTAAAACGAAAAAAAAATGCATAAAATGTAAAAATGATGGGCCATCGTGTGAGGTGGGTAGTGGGTAGGAGAGGAGTCTGCAGCGCCAAAGAGAAGAGGGAGTACAGGCAGCCCACCGAACTCCCCGTCAAGGACCCCAGCTACTTCTGGGTGGAGCCCTCGGGGTGTAAGGAGGTCAAAACATGGAGGGATATAGAGGAGGAGTACGCCTGCGCTCTTATGATAAGGTAATCTATTTATTTATTCAAATACAAACACCATATTTAATCTAATAATATACTTTCGGACAACCGAATACATACTTTTTTATATAAAAGTGTGACATTCCTTCGTCCCAAAGCAAATTGAAATGAATATCTCTTTGTGTTATTAGGTAGTTAGACTAAGGTATATAAACTCTCCTGCATATTTCTTTGTCTAAATAACTATTACGACGAAGGTATGTCTAAGTTAAATGTACATTGCGACAAAGGAATATAACTTTTTTGTAAAAAAGTGTGATATGATATTCCTTTGGGTAAATTTGCACTTGAGCACCCACTTATTTTAATTGTCCGATTGACTTCGGGTTTTTTTTAAACTGTTCCTTTTTACATTTTAACAACTATTTACCATGTACCGTGTCGATAAAATCAATAGTTTATTTTTAAAAAAATATATAAAATATCCACTCACGTACATACGGGAAATGTTGAGAAAATAGGGGTTTTTAAGGGTGGGGGATTCACTCAAGATAGCTTAAAACATCAAAACTGGTGGTATAAACACGTAAAACAAAATAATAGCAACATAAAATTGTAGAATAATATAAATAATTCAATCCATATTGTATAATTGTGATGGCGCGATGTTATAACTCATTATGTAAACAAAACAATTCTTCGGATTCTTCTTTAAAAAGAAGAATTAATTGCGTATTTTTAAATCCAGCAGACAAGAACACTCGCATACAAAGGCTATTCCCAGGCATTGTACAATTAATATGATTAATCGATTATTACTTGTAGATCGATATTTACATATCAATAAAGATCACACTTTTGTATACAAAAGTGTGATGTTCCTTAGTACCAATGTACAGTAGACTAAATAACCCTTTGTCTTAATATTCATTAAGACAAAGGAATATAAAGAGGAGAGTTTATTGCCCTTAATCATCAAACAATCTTTTAGACTAAGGGATATCCAGTTCTATGTGTTTTGGGACTAAGGAACATCACACTTTTGTATACAAAAGTGTGATGTTCCTTAGTCCTAATGTACATTAGACTGAATATCCCTTTGTCTTAATAGGCATTAAGAAAAAGGAATTTAAATAGGAAAGTTTATTACCCTTAATCTAACAATACATTAGGACTAAGGGATATCCATTTATATGTGCTTTAGGACGAAGGAACATCACACTTTTGTATAAAAAAGAGCTGAAGATTTGAGCATAAGGACTGTGACAGAGCATAAAGAGAAATACGCTACAAAACTGATGACTCTTTGAACACACGTTTCGATATCGATATATATTCTCCTATTATATTGATAGTCACTGTTATCTTATCTACTAATAACATTGTATATAATGGCTGACGAAGATTTTTTGAGTGTTTTAACGATGTATTTTTTTCATTATAAAACATTTATTTACGAAGAATACTGTCTTTTTTTTGTAATTGGCATCCAATTCCAAGGTTTTTAGCTATCCTGAGTGAATCCCCCACCCTTAAAAACCCCTATTTTCTCAACATTTCCCGTATGTACGTGAGTGGATATTTTATATATTTTTTTAAAAATAAACTATTGATTTTATCGACACGGTACATGGTAAATAGTTGTTAAAATGTAAAAAGGAACAGTTTAAAAAAAACCCGAAGTCAATCGGACAATTATAAATAAGTGGGTGCTCAAGTGCAAATTTACCTTCCTTTGTCCCAAAGGATATTAGAATGAAAATACCTTTGTGTTATTAGCTAGTTAGACTAAGGTATATAAATTCTTCTTTATTTATTCCTTTGTCTAAATAAGTTTAACGACAAAGGGATATTTTGTCTAATAAACGATGGGACAATGAAATATCACACTTTTGTACATAAAAGTTATAACATCCCATTGCAATAATAAATATTGTGTATGAGTGATAATCGATTATATCAATATACCCATAATATTACTAGGTGTGCAATGTCTACTTGCAATATTGAACTGAGCGTGCACTTTAATCTTAAATTTTATTCATGGGTTAAAATTCATATTACATTAATTTGTTTGAATCCCGCCATGATCATATTTATTATAAACTTACCCATCGGGAGATGTAACACCGCATCGCTTTTTAGGGTTTCGTTGGTAAAACCAAAAAAAGAAACCCTTATAGTTTCGTTCATGTGTCTGTCTGTCTGTCTGTCACTCTGTACGGTTCCAATAACTTTTGAATAAAAAGAGATAGAAACGTGAAACTTTCCAATATTAAAGATCGTTTTGACGCGCACACAGGAAAAATATAGCGAACTCAAAATTATCAGCTGTTCAAATCCAAAATGGCGGATAACTCACGTCATGCGAAAAAAATATTTTTTTAAAATTTTAAGTGGGGTATCAAATGAAAGGTATTGAAGAGTAGATTACAAATATATATATCACTTAGGGAAAGTGTTCAATTTTCGGCGCCATTTTGTCAAAAAAACATCGAAATTTGGCGTGTCCCCCCCCCCCCCCCTAAAATCGTATTTCCGCTCATACTAAAAATATAGAAAAATATGCAAAATGTGTGGTCTGGTGGGCCATAAAAAAAATAAGATTAGCAATTTGATCTGATTTACTGGGAATCCAAGATGGCGGATAATTCATGTCACACGAAAATAAATATTTTTTTTAAATTTTTTGTGGAAAGCGTTTAATTTTCTACGCCATTTTGTCAAAAACATCCAAATCCCCCCCCCCCCCCCCCCCAACTACTAATTTCATGTTTACAACACCAACGAAACCCTTTTAACGTGAGACTTCACGCACTACCAATTTATTTTTAAGAAACTGCATTTGATAGATTATTTTATTTGGCTCAATAACTAATTAAATAATTAAAACAATATCATTCAATGTTTTTATATAATGCAGTACGCAGTGGAATAAACGCAGAAAAATCGTTATATTAGAACATAAGATATCGGTAAAAACTTTTTTTCTCTATTTTAAACGTTATGGTCCACTTTAATAGTTTAAACAATATTTATCACTTCATAGCGGTGTCGCAGTTGGTTTTAATAAAAAAATGTTCGTCCCTTCGAATAAACTATTTATGGAGATTTTCGTGTGGTTTATGTGTTAATCTAATTCCAAGGTTGTTAACTATCCTGAGTGAATCCCTCACTCTTAAAAAAACCCCTCTAGCTCCCAAAATTTCCCGTATGTACGTGAGAGGATATTTTATATATATTTAAAAAATAAATAACCAACTTTGTTTACGTAGTGCGATTAGAGACTATATAATAATATGATTATGGTTATCAGGTTTTCGCAGAAAACTGCACCGGAGCGTCGGATGTTCAACATGGAGTCAGGGGACCTCTATATCTGTCGTCGAGGATGTCTGCAGCACTGTATTGCTCCTCCGTGCTACGATCCAGAATACCCCTCAGCCTTAGAGAAAGCTCTCTATAGGTTGACTAGACTTACAGCTCTGGCTATTTTCCTCGGTCTGGTTTACGGCTCATACAGGCTTCACATCTGGGAGCCGACGTCGTCTACCCTAGATTCTGTTCTCGAAGACCCTGACAATACTGTAAGTAAATCGGAAATAGCTATTTATTGGAAAAGAGTGGGAGGAGGACAAACAACACAGTTGCCCCTCTACCATCGACTCAATAAAGTGCTTGAGACTCGAGGCAGGGCAAACTGTAGTACATGATAATATAATATGATAGGTTAAACTCAGCAACCCGCATTGACATGTGATGCGGGTCTGTACTGCAGAGATTATAAAATAATCAAAACAAGTTCGTGCGCATTTCTCGAAGGGTATGTGTAAATTGCACCTTTTTTTAGCAGAAAAAAAAGAATGTTTCACGAAGTAAGGAAAGTAGTGTAAATTGCACCACTGCTTCCAGAACGAGGTAGATCAAACTATGTAAATTGCACCAATTCCTTTCAACCTCTTGTTACGGTTATTCGCCGAAACTCAGTCGGGTGCAGGGTGTGGGGTAAGAAGGAAAATAGGTTATAACGAGGGGATTTGGGAAAATAAGGGGAAAAAGGGGAAAAGGGCGCCACCTCATCTAGGGAAACTCAGCAAGAGGGGAGATGAGGAAATCCCTCTAACATTTGCAAAAGAAAATAAATAAATGCTGGGAAAAATCTCTATATTCACACAAGCGAGGTGCTTAACTTGAATCTATCACAATGTTCTATACTAAAGCTAATGGATTAGTAGGGGTTAGTACAAGGCATAAATCATTTAACAAAAATATTAACATATATATAAACCTAAACAATCCTAACAATAAATAAATGACTTTATAAATTATAAACTATAACAATTAAAATAAATCTCTAAAGTTGCCAAATATAAATAACGTGAGAACAAATAAATAACAATTTAATTTAATTTCTTCCCTAATAACCCTGGCCAGAAACTAACATTTATTCTCCTAATCCTGAAGCGGTGGGGTGCGGACGTAGAAGAACGGCGTCTAGCGTGCCCCGAAATCTGTGTGAGGGCATCTTTCCCGGATAAAAAGTAATACAAATGATGTACCTGGGTTCCGTAGGTCGGGGCCCCAACTGGTGCAACCTACTTGGTTCCTCTCTTGGGGTTCTTCTCCGTCGAAGGCGGCCGAGTTTCTCTACGTGTCGGCCAAAATCCACTTCCAGAACTGGGTAGAACTTTTGGGGAAGAAACACCGATCTTTCACTCTATTGCGTACCCTGGTCGTGCGTTGTACGAAATCACCAGATCCGTCTATCAACGGGGATCTCCACTCACTGCCGAGCTCTGGAACGTCCAGCCGTTCCCCCACTCGGCCGTTTACAATGTAAACATACGGCCAACCCGGTTGCGGCCAAAGGTGCCTAGACTCTAAATACCTTAATACCCTAACGTCTGGCACTAAATAGACTAAGATAAATAAATTATAAATACAAAACATTACCTGGCACTCGGGAATATCTATATTATCTTTACGATAATTTACAAAACATATTTCCGAGGCCGCAAATAAAAACATTTAAAATTAAAAGCGTAAGATTTTCGTAACACTCTTTTCAATGGTTCCATAGTAAGTAAAATTATAGGGTATCTTTTATATATTTATGTACATATATATATTTCAGAAATTGGAGCAATAAACAAAGATTTAAAATTTAGAAATTTTGTACAATGAACATTGGGACAAAGGAATATCACACTTCTGTAATTGAAAGTGACAATATCTGTTAGCCTATACAATCAAATAAGACAAAAGGACATTTAGTCCAATGTATTTTGGGACAAAGGAATATCACACTTATGTAACAAACGTGGCAAAATCCATTAGTCCAATCATTAAGCTAGACAAAGGGACATTTAGTGGGGCAATTTACACTATTTTACTTACTTCGTTTCAAGAGGTAGTGGTGCAATTTACATGGTTTGACTTACTTTGTTTTAAATTGGAGTAGTGCAATTTACATAGTTTGATTTACTTCGTTAAAAGAAAAATGGTGCAATTTACAGTTCCCCGTCTCCCGAACACCCGTCGATATCTAGTTATCGATTTTTAGGGTTTCGTTGGTAAAACCAAAAAAAGAAACCCTTATAGTTTCGTTCATGTGTCTGTCTGTCTGTCACTCTGTACGGTTCCAATAACTTTTGAATAAAAAGAGATAGAAACGTGAAACTTTCCAATATTAAAGATCGTTTTGACGCGCACACAGGAAAAATATAGCGAACTCAAAATTATCAGCTGTTCAAATCCAAAATGGTGGATAACTCACGTCATACGAAAAAAATATTTTTTTAAAATTTTAAGTGGGGTATCAAATGAAAGGTATTGAAGAGTAGATTACAAATATATATATCACTTAGGGAAAGTGTTCAATTTTCGGCGCCATTTTGTCAAAAAACATCGAAATTTTGCGTGTCCCCCCCCCCTAAAATCGTATTTCCGCTCATACTAAAAATATAGAAAAATATGCAAAATGTGTGGTCTGGTGGGCCATAGAAAAAATAAGATTAGCAATTTGATCTGATTTACTGGGAATCCAAGATGGCGGATAATTCATGTCACACGAAAATAAATATTTTTTTTAAATTTTGGGTGGGGTATCAAATGAAAGGTATTGAAGAGTAGATTACAAATATATATACCACTTAGGGAAAGTGTTCAATTTTCGGCGCCATTTTGTCAAAAAACATCGAAATTTTGCGTGTCCCCCCCCCTAAAATCATATTTCCGCTCTTACTAAAAATATAGAAAAATATGCAAAATGTGCGGTCTGATGGGCCAAAGAAAAAATAAGAATAGCAACTTGGTCGGATTAACTGGGAATCCAAGATGGCGGCTGATTGATGTCACGGAAAAAAAAATATTTTTTTAAAATTTTGAGTGAGGTATCAAATGAAAGGTATTGAAGAGTAGATTACAAAAATATATAACACTTGTAGAAAGCGTTTAATTTTTCCCGCCATTTTGTCAAAAACATCCAAATCCCCCCCCCCCCCCCAACTACTAATTTCATGTTTACAACACCAACGAAACCCTTTTTACGTGAGACTTCACGCACTATTGTATTTGAGGAGGAAAATTCACAATAAATTGCCCATCACTGAACTTTAAATTTTTGTGAGTGGTACAAAAAAGACAACGAAATATTAACAGTTTTCTGAGAAAAGTGGCCTATGTAAAAGCCTTTGACCTTTCAGTAGCGGCCCTATGACCTCCCAAGTGCGATTTTTACTTCTCATATACGTAGTATAATTAGAGAAAAATCTAGTTTAGCTATAAACTCAAGGATGAGAGGTTACGTTGAATCCTAGACAGGGAGGAGTTAATTTTTGAGGTAAATTTGGATAAAATGTTCAAGATAATTAAATGTAATTACGAAAACTTAAAACACTAACAAATTAAAAACACTGTACCTAGTAACTATGTACTCATATATGAGAAAGTTTATAGCGAGTTATAGTCCAGGAAAAAATAAGGATTAATAGGGGAAATAACTTATAAAGTTTTGAAACTTTGTGAAAACACTCTTCAGGGGTGTAGTATTAAGAAACAGTAAAGTTCCCCCCTCTTGAGGGAGCGCGACCCCCCCTCCCCCCGCCTTAAAGTCCAAAATTTAATTATTTGCCACTTTTTACGCAAAACGGTTTATTTTTTGAAGAGAAGTGTTATTACCAAAATTATTCCCCACATAATTCTGCACAAAAAAGGTCCTATGCATGTTTGAAGTGAGACATACCGTTTTCGAGATATTGTAGTTGGAAAGAGATAAAACGTATTTTTGCGAACTAAGATATCTAAAAAACAACACTCCGATTTTAATGAAATTGGGATGGTAGGTTATACTTATCCCATTGTTGATCCCATATAAGTTTCAACCTTCTGCGCCCATTATTTTATCATCCACATGCGCACAAACATACATTTATTTAGACCTATATCTTCAAAAGTACTCAACTGATTATTATGAAATTTGGATGGTTTGTCGAAAGTAGTCCGCAGATAGCCCCAAATTAATTTCAACCATCTGCACTCTTTAGATTTTGATAAATTGATACTATAATTCGTAACAGACAGACAAAAATTAATCAACAGACAGGCAGAAAAGGAACCAATTTAGAAAATCTAAAGAGCGCAGACGGTTGAAATTAATTTGGGGCTATCTGCGGACTACTTTCGACAAACCATCCAAATTTTATAATAATCAGTTGAGTACTTTTGAAAATATAGGTCTAAATAAATGTATGTATGTGCGCATGTGGAGGATAAATAATGGGCGCAGAAGGTTGAAACTTATATGGGATCAACAATGGGATAAGTATAACCTACCATCCCAATTTCATTAAAATCGGAAGTGTTGTTTTTTAGATATCTTGGTTCGCAAAAATACGTTTTATCTCTTTCCAACTACAATATCTCGAAAACCGTATGTCTCACTTCAAACATGCATAGGACCTTTTTTGTGCAGAATTATGTGGGGAATAATTTTGGTAATAACACTTCTCTTTAAAAAATAAACCGTTTTACGTAAAAAGTAGAAAATAAAAATAATTTTGGACTTTAAGGAGGGGGAGGGGGGACGCGCCCCCTCAAGAGGGGGGAACATTACTGTTTCTTACTACTACACCCCTTAAGAGTGTTTGCACAAAGTTTCAAAACTTTATAAATTATTTCCTCCATTTGCTGATAGATGTTTTTGCTTTGATTGCCGCACAATAGATCCACCTGATGTTTTAGGTCGTATCTTAAAATACTAGAAGTTCTGTAAACAGTAGACCACGCTCATTATATTTATGGTTCAAAAAAGGGTCGGAAACGTGACTTTTAGATAATCATTTGTACCTTTTTAAAGTACGCTTTAAGGGCTTTCCAACGATACCAAACACGGCCGGCCAGCTACTATTTTTTCCTTTTCTTAAACAAAGGTACACACCTTTGCACCCCTCATGTACCCGGTATAGTAATAAATTTAAGGGTTTCTTTTCACGTACACTTTACTACTATAATGTACTAAATACCATATGAGTTTCAGCCCGAACCTATGAAATGCAAAAACGGTACAGTACAAAGACTAAAAAGTAGCGTTTTTCGACCGATTTTTCCAAACCGGTACAATAAGTACAAAAATAAGTATATATATAAAAAAAAAAAAAAAGGGGGTACAAAAGCAATAATACCCACACACTTTTGAGTAAATAGCTGCATTTTTTTTCATTTTTTTTTTTTACATTGCGCCCTACAACTACCGTGGTACTAAAAGTACCTCTGTACCCGAACCCGCAAAGGTACAGGTACGAAAAGGGTACAGTGCATTCAAGTATTATTTGGCGCAACTTTTGACCGAAGGAAATTTTCGAGCTGATCAATCCCTCGACGCTATTAGCTCCAGAGTGGGGTAACCTACCCCCTACCCGGCACTCTAAAAGTACAAAAGGGTACTAAAGTACCAATCAAGTACATTTTTGCAAAAATATTTTTGCACACACTTGGTACATTTTGAAAGGCCTTTCCAACAATACCTCTCGACAAATCGCTACAACGTCCCCTTCTGGTAGCGGCTACCCAAGGAGGACGTCCTTCACATAGATGGAGCTCCCGAAGTAGGAATCGGAAATATAAAAAAAACCAGATTATTAAAGAGGACAATTTGACCTTAAGTCCAATACCCTTTTGAACCCCGTCCGATTAAAATTGCGAACGGTACAGAAGGTAAAAGTCGAATTTTCGGGAAAACACGATTTTCGTGTGTTTTTTGCCGAGGTACTCGACATCCCCCCTCGAAGGTACTAAAGAAAGGGGATTGCGCTTACCCCTTGAAAAAGACATTTTTAAAGCATAAGAAGCAGAGTAGAAGAGTACTTTTTTTTTTCTCCGTACGTACCGCGTATGTACCATCTTGTACCTCGGAATTTAAAGTACAATATCTCAAAAAGTAAAAGTACCATCGAGTTTAAAAGTAAAACGTGGTGAGCAGCATTTCATAGGCTTTTAAGGCTCAAAAGCCCAATAGCGTCGTATAAAAGCCCTAGGAGGAGATATGTGAACCATGTAGAAAAACGTTAGAAATAAATTGGTGGTGCGTGAAGTCTCACGTAAAAAGGGTTTCGTTGGTGTTGTAAACATGAAATTAGTAAGGGGGGGGGGGGAGATTTTGATGTTTTTTGACAAAATCGCGTAGAAAATTAAACGCTTTCTACAAGTGTTATATATTTTTGTAATCTACTCTTTAACACCTTTCATTTGATACCTCGCTCAAAATTTTTAAAAAATATTTTTTTTCCCGTGACATCAATCAGCCGCCATCTTGGATTCCCAGTTAATCCGACAAAGTTGCTATTCTTGTTTTTTCTTTGGCCCATCAGACCACACATTTTTTATATTTTTAGTAAGAGCGGAAATATAGTTTTAGGGGGGAGGGGGGACACGCAAAAATTTGATGTTTTTTGAAAAAATGGAGGGGAAAATTAAACACTTTTCCTAAGTGGTATATATATTTGTAATATACTCTTCAATACCTTTCATTTGATACCCCACACAAAATTTAAAAAAAAAATGTCGTGTGACATGAATCGTGTGAATGTCGTGAAAGCATTGTGTTCACTTTTGGGAACGAAAAACTTTTATGCCTCCGATTTTAAAAATTCCAAGACAGAAATCCGTTTCAGACATCAGGGAACATTTTTGGTCTCGTGTCTGTCTGTCTGTCTGTCTGTCGGTCTGTGTGTCCGCGAATAATGAAACGTGCGGCGATAACTTGAGTAAATGTCGACCGATTTTGATGAAATTTGGCAGACATGTTCATTTTACCAATGCCCAGGACGAGTTCGTTGGACAACGTTATCCGTCCAAGCGTTCACGAGCAACGCTCGCGTAAACATGAACTTCAAATTTAAAATTGGAATTTTAGGTCGGAAAAAAAATCTAACTTCATCTATGCAATGAGACAAACATTCTTTTCAATTACAATTTTTTAGTAAAACCAACAGAGACACCGCTATGAAGTGTTAAAGATCGCTAAAACTATTAATAGTTTTTAAACAATAAACAATATAACTATAATTTTAATGGTAATATAACAATAAAGTACGTGATAGGATACGAGGAAGCTATGTGCCACACTAATTGGCAGTCTATTTTTCCTGTGTGCGCGTCAAAACGATCTTTAATATTAGAAAGTTTCGTGTTTCTATCTCTTTTTATTAAAAAGTAATTAGAACCGTACAGAGTGACAAACAGACAGACAGACAGACACATGAACGAAACTATAAGGGTTTCTTTTTTTGGTTTTACCAACGAAACCCTTGAAAAGTGGTAAAAAGTGTTTTTTCGCTTTAAAGGGCCTGAAACGAGAAATTTTTCAAAATTTTTTGCATCACTTTTGTACTCTTCCTAAGGGCTTTCCAACGATATACGACACTACGTACCAAATATCTCCGGTTTTCTGAACGGCGAAAGAAAAATTTTCCGATGTCACCCCTAAGCGGGGGTGCACGTAAAAAAAAAGTTCTCGTTTCCGACTTTCTCGTTCTGTGGGATCTACAAAAGCCTTGAAAAAATACATACAAGTGATGACATTAAATAAAATAAAATTGTCTGTATGTCATGTCATTACTTGGATGGATAACACTGTTAGCCTGATGTGTACCAAATTTAACTAAATGGCTCAAACTTTACAAGTTGTCGTGACAGTTGAACGCTACTGACAGACACTGAGCATATTCTTTATAATGTAAGGTGTCGCTGCAATTAACTTTTATGTAAATTTTTCAACAATATATCCTCCAAAGACGAATATAAAATGAAGCCGGGTACCCCACTAGTAATATGTACGTAATTATTGCTGTTAAAGGTTGACCAGATCTCCACTGTCGGCACAATTGTAGCGAAATGGTGGAATAACGGGGTTGCCATGATGTTCAGTGGGATCAGGTGGGTGTTTCCTCCTGGAGAACGAGAAGCGGAGTTCGACCAGCGAGACTTCATCCTCACCGTACAAGAAGACCTTCACGAGAGAAAAGAACAGGAGGCTGCAGGCATCGTTAAAGAAGACGAAAATGTCTTTGAAGATTGGGAACTCGTCTACAATTACGTGCCTGAACCACCTAAACTTGCTGTGGAATTGGGAGACGACTCGGACTGGTCCTGGGCGGGACATCGGGATCCCGACTATGTGATAGCGTCGAAATCTCCTATGCCATATGAGAAGGGAGCCAGGATGCTGAAGAGACTGCGAGACCAGGACGGCGTCACACTGGCTGCGATCTACTCGGACCTTTGTGCCGAGTGGGCCGTCACTAAAGGAGCTGTCGAGATGGTCGAGGTTGAATGCTTCGAAGACTCTCCAGAGGGCCAAATTTGCAAAAGTAAGCTAGAACGGAGAAAAAATGTGAGGATCAATCCTGCGGACTGTAATACATGCCCCTACAGACAGGATGAAGAGAAGAATGAATAGTGAAGCAAGCGAACCCACAAGAGACCCATCAACCAAACCATATCTAAATTTTCTGTATACACATTGTTTAACTAATATACAATTTATTTTCTGTCCAGAGAAACATTTACACTGACTAGTGAATCATTAAAATTTACCCGATTTCTTTTTTTTTTAATCAAAAACTATTTTAAATTCCCTTCATTTCTAAATTTGTGCTTAATCGTCTTCTTTTTCTCTCCCTTTCCCGAGTTACCCCCTTCGAGTTAGACAAGGTATCGCGTGGCTCTACCATCGAAGCAAGCGTAATGCAATAAATATAAGATAGTTAATAATGATGAGTTGATGTTTAAAGAATATGTTTGTGTGTGAATAGAGCCGTGTAGTGGGGGAGAAGGGTTTTTCTGCTCTTCCTTAACTCGCCTAAATGTCCCGGCCATTCCATTTCAACTCATAATAGTATATTATGTTACTAGGCTGTGAAGTGAGTTTTTTCTTTACCGCGGCAATTACATTTACTGTCGAGCGAAGCGAGACAATAAATATTGCCAAGGTAAAGAAAAAACACTTCACAGTCGCGTAGCATATGCAATTTTTTCCGAGGTAGCAGACAATGAAAAAACATTAAATATTAATCACTAATCAATATATAATAATAACAAATATTAGTACATACTTATGACCTAAAAAAAGACACCTTAAAAAGAGGTTACACTATAAGAAAAGATAAATAAAACGCATTGACATCTAGCGGATTTTAATCGTACTAGAAGCATTTTTACTAAGACTGCAGCGGTACTAACGGAAGTTTTGACAACTACCCGCCGGAAAATAAAAATCTTTTAGTTCCTAGGACGTAAAAGATTTTTTCTTTACAGCTAGGAGTAATGAAAAGATTTTTCAAGTCCACGTAATGAAAAAATGGATTTTAGCTATGTTTTTTAGGCTCTAAAGTTACTATTTCACAGCCTACCACGGAAAAAATGTATTTTATCTTCACTTGGTCTATAGGCTATTCATTAAAACACAACTACCAGGTCATCATTTCGGTACATCGACTAGGTGATGATAGAATCTTTTCCCGTTCTGAAATTCCAATTTTACATTTGAAGCTTACGTTTACGCGAACGTTGCCCGTGAACTCTTGGACAGATAACGCTGTCTAACGAACTTAGCCTGAGCATTAGTAAAAGGAGCATGGAACATGTATACCAAATTTCAACTAAATCGGTCGACTTTTACTGAAGTTATCGTCGGACACGTAAACGTTATACACAGACAGACAGACAAGATGCATATTTTGTTGAGTGAAAGAACCTTTTTACTATGTGTTTATGCTTTAAGGAGTAGCCATTCATAAACCTAGGCATCGCGTGGCTCTATCATTGAAGCGAGCGTATAGTAATAAATATGTATTGAATATTGAAAAAATAGATAACCATGAATCATGATGAGTTGATAGATAATGGGTATAGTAGATGTACAGGTACAGCGGCTAGTAGTAAGGGAACCACCCTGCATTCTTACTATTCCTCTAACCACACATCTCCTTTTCAATTATTACTAGGCATCGCGTGGTTCTATCATTGAAGCGAGCGTATTGCAATAAAATACTGAATATTGAAATTTGTTAATCATGATGAATGTCATAGTTGAAGATAAGTGGAAGAGGGTAGTGTGGAGTAGAGGAGGGGTACTCGGTACAAAGCTTTACTTCCTAAACAATCCTACACACAACACGACTACAAAAATCTAAACCCCCCGCAATAGCTTTTAAACTACTATTATAAATGTATCACTTCATTACTCAAATACTACTGCTTGTATCAAGTTGAAATTTTACATACTTGTTTCAATTGTTGGTAAGACGATGTACATGAAGTTTTATTATAATCGTTACGTTAGAACGATAGATATCGGTAAAAAGGTTGTTTTCTCTATTTTAAACGTTTAGGTCCGCTTTCAGTTTTAGCGATCTTTATTAATTTATAGCAGTGTCGTTGTTGGTTTTACTAAGAAATGTTATTTAAAAAATCGGTCCGAGACAACTCAGACAAACTTTCTCATATACGAGTTTATAAATACTTAACCCAGTATTTTCCATTTATTAGTTTTCAAATGTACATTTAAATATTATTGAACATTTCATCAAAATTTATCATAAAAATAACTTCTCCTGGGCGGGGAATCGAACCCGGGCTCTCTCCGTCCGCGTTTTAAGCTAATTTCTCAGGAACTAGATTTTTCCCGGGAAAACGGCTTATATCGTTGGATTCGTATTCAAATGGACTACATTTTAGAATTTTTTAATCAAAATCGTCGGAACCGTTTTCGAGAAATATTTTTTTTTCATGTTTTTTCAGAGTTTTTGGGCGGTAGCGCCCCCAAATTTAGAGCTAAAATTCATTTCTCGATTTCGCCTCGGGGTATGATTTTTCTGAACATGTATGCCAAATTTCGTCAAAATCGGCCCAGTAGTTTAGGCTCCAGGCGTCTGCACAGACGACAGACGACAGACGACAGACGACAGACGACAGACGACAGACAGACAGACATTTTTTAAAAACCACTTTTTTGGACTCAGGGGACCTCAAAACGTGTAAATCCATCAAAATCTCAAAATCGAATTTTCGCGCCATCACAATACTTTCTCTTTATATGAGAAAGTAAAAATGTTCGTCTCATCGAATAGGTGATGATAGAATCTTTTCCCGTTCTGAAATTCCAATTTAATTTTTGAAACTCTCGTTTACTCGAGCGTTGCGCGCGAACTCTTGGACGGATCACGCTGTCCAACGAACTTAGCCTCAGTATTAGTAATAGGAACATGCATACCAAATTTCAACTAATTCGGTCAACTTTTACTCAAGTTATCGTCGGACACGTAAACGTTACACACAGACAGACAGACAGACAGACAAGAAGCATATTTCGTTGAATGTAAGAAGCTCGCTTGCGCTCGCTTCAATTATAAATGTATCACATCATTACTCAAATACTACTGCTTGTATCAAGTTGAAATTTTACATACTTGTTTCAATTGTACTTTAGACGATGTACATGAAGTTTTATTAAAATCGTTACGTTAGAACGAAAGATATCGGTAAAAAGGTTGTATTCTCTATTTTAAACGTTTAGGTCCGCTTTAATAGTTCATCGAATAGGTGATGATAGAATATTTTCCCGTTCTGAAATTCCAATTTAATTTTTGAACCTCTCGTTTACGCCGGCGTTGCGCGCGAACTCTTGGACGGATCACGCTGTCCAACGAACTTAGCCTGAGCATTAGTAAGAGGAACATGTATACCAAATTTTAACTAAATCGTTCAACATTTACTCAACTTATCGTCGGAGACGTAAACGTTACACAGACAGACAGACAAGATGCATATTTCGTTGAATGTAAGAAGCTAGCTTCAATAAAATTCCTAGTAACAACGGTTTGGGCCGGGCTTGACTCTCTTTTTAGACCTCCCCTCATTTTATCCCCTAAGAGTCTAATTTCAAAAATCCGTTTACAGAACATGCTTAAGCAGTAAGAATTAGTTCAAATATGTAATGGATGGGAAAATAAGGCCACCATAAATATTTCACAAAAAATTGACCCAATCATGAATTAACTTTGGGAATCGAAAATTCCTGTTTATCAAAAGTATAAATAACTAGGTATCGCGTGGCTCTATCATTGAAGCGAAGGTATTGCAATAAAATACTGAGTATTGAAATTTGTTAATCATGATGAATGTCATAGTTGAAGATAAGTGGAAGAGGGTAGTGTGGAGCAGAGTGGGGGTACTTGGTACAAAGCTTTACTTCCTAAACAAACCTACACACACCACGACTACAAGAATCTTAACCACCCGTAATAGCTTTTAAACTAATATTATAAATTTATCACTTCATTACTCAAATACTACTGCTTGTATCAAGTTGAAATTTTACATACTTGTTGTCGCTGTCTGCGATTTAGTTTAGTTAATTTTGTTTTATTACTTGTATTTTGTTTACCAGTTTTGGATTAGTGTCAAAATTTGTTTAGTCGGCATTTTACTTTCTTTACGGAAACATATAAGATCAAAAAGTTTTGTTATAATATTGTTAATTATATAATTAGCTTCCAGTAAAGAAGTGTTGACTACTTTTGTAACGTGGCCGCTGCGACAGTAAAGAAAGTAAAGGGTCTGAACTATAGTCAGATAGAAGAAGTGACATAATCAAGAACCTGTCAAGTCAAAAATAATAGAAAAATATTGAAACAAAAATCATTCAACTAGATATGGATGAAGAAGAGCCAAGAGAGGAAGGTAAGACCCCTACTTTAGATAAAGCAATGCGTGACATCCGCTCGCAAAAGAGAAGCATAGTAAAATTGCGAGAGGAGGCGTTGCTACTAGTCAGTAGGGTTAGTGCCTGCCCATTAAAGGAAAGAGCGGCCAATTTAAAAGTTTTTAGCTCAAGCATAAGCGAGCTAAAACTTCTAGTTGACGATCTCAGAGGTTGTATTAGGGAGCTCTCTAGTCTTAAAGATATAGATGACAGCGTTATCGATGAGAATAACAAATTTTTACAAGACCTTGACAGTTTAATTAATGTTTACAATATATTACATTTTGATACTCAGTCCCTTAAGTCTAAGTCTGTTCATTCCGGACACACCTCCTCTAAAACGTCGGTCAAATCTAGTGTAAGCGTAGCTAGCCAAAGGTTGCGTGCTCAGTTAGAGATTGAAAAAAAGGAAATGGAGTTAAAACTTCAGCAAGTTCGTAGAGAAGATGAACGTAAAGCCTTCGAACTTGCTAACCAGCGCCGAGAGTTTGAAAGACGTGTAGAGGAGGAACGTCTACGGATTGAATCCGAATTAAATAGAAGTAAAATAATAGCTGAGAGCTTAAAAAACAAAAAGTTTTCTCCAAAGGACGTGGAAAAGGTCCTAGGAGAGTCTAGTAAAGCTAAGAGCGTAAATAGTGTAAAAAGTGATACTGAGTTCATATCAGTATCACTCGGTCCTATTGAAAAGAAAGATGATAAAACTAACAATAACAATTTCGATTCTAGTAACAAAATTCCTTCTAAAATTAATCAAGTGGAACCTGAGCCGCTTGTTTTGATGTCAAAAATGCAACTTTTAAATTCCTTTGAACCATTTAAATTTTCGGGTGACAGTTTAGATTTTCCAACTTTTCGAGAGGAGGTCCGCACTCATCTAGAGGACGGCGTACTTTCAAATAGCGTTAAAAAGATGTTCTTACCAAAATTCTTAATGGGGGATGCTCTTAAATTTATACGAAATAATCCCGGCCTGTCATATAAAGAAGCAATAGATCGTTTAGAAGAAAGGTTCGGGAACCGTGTAGCGGTTACCGAAGCCTGGATCAAAAAACTAACTGAAGGTTCTAGTTTTACTCTTAGGGACGGAGAGGCGTTACGTGAGTTCTCTGACTTAATAACTACGGCCAGTAAAGTACTTAAAGGTCCTAGTTATTCGGAAGTTAGTTCCAAGTTATGTTTAAAACGGGTTATGGGTAGGTTGCCCTTAACATTTAGGCCTAAGTGGGTCTCTTACATAAAAAATAAAGATGGCAACGAAACCATTGCAGATCTGGCGGGTTTCAATTCCGATATGGTTGAATCATAATCATCCCGTGTATAGTTATTTGGAAACTGGATTTCAAAATCGTAATAGGTGGCACTCGTGTGCTTCTTCAGAGAAAACACACGGGGCTAAAGGCCGCCGTGTATTGTCGGAAGAAGCATCCACGGTCAATGATAAAAAGTCAATAAATTCATATATGACAGATATTTGTTTTTTCTGTCAATCTAAGCACAATTTAGAAGATTGCTCAAAATTCGGAAACCAAAACTGGGATTATAAAAAACAACTAATAGAAAAAAATAAATTATGTTTTTCCTGCCTGAAACCTTTCCACATTGCTAAAGGTTGTAAAAATAGATTACAATGTAAAGTTACTGGATGCAGTAAACGTCACCCGACGTGTTTACATCGATCCAATTTAGATGCGGTAAATAAAAAGGAAGTAACAGATCGCACAGAACAAGCATCAGCTAGAATAGTAAATTCTGAAACCCTTTTAAATTCAGAGGGTACTACTTCATTTATTGTCCCAGTTCAGGTATATCATATAAGTAAGCCTGAATTTAAAATAATTACGTATGCCGTCTTAGATGAAGGCAGTGACGCATGCTTTATTACTGACAGTTTGAAATCAGATCTAGGAGTAAATGGTCTCAGCACCAAATTAGATTTACGCACAGTCCACCAAAGAAGTTCAATTACGACTAGTAGAGTATCAGGCTTAGTAGTGACTAGTCTCTACAGTGAGTCAGCAATCGAGTTACCAGTAACGTATACTAGAGAGGTGATTCCAGCTTCACTAAATGAAGTACCTACTCCCTCAGTCGCTGAATTGCATCCTCATCTAAAAGCTATTAAGAACAAGCTTTGTCCTTTAATGGAAGATGTGGAGATAAGAATGTTAATTGGAAATAACTGTCCTAAGGCGCTATGTCCGCTTGAGGTAGTCAGCGGACAGGGTAATGAGGCTTATGGTGTAAGGTCAGAGTTAGGATGGGGGATAATAGGACCAAAGTTATCAGGGGTAAACTCAGTCAGTAATAGTCATAGGGTTAATCATATTTCAGTGAAAGAAATTTTAAATATGTTTGCCGAATCCGCTAAGGGAGATAATAGTTATGAGCTTGGGCTTTCGGTTAGTGATAAATTATTTATTAAAAAGATTGAAAAGGGACTTAAGCATAGATCAGATCACCACTATCAGATGCCTTTACCGTTTAAAGGATGATTCACGCTACACCGAGCCGGGGCCGTGCCGTGCCGGGCATGAGCCCTCCCACCGTGCCCCGTCCGAGCCTTCACATACATGCTACAACGAGCCGGGGACGAGGCGGGCACGGGCCGGGCTGTCCTCTACTAGGCGGCCCGTGTTTATTTCATATCTAGTGCTTGTGCCTTATGTTTAATAACGAGGGTGGGAGGGCTCGGTCCCGGCACGGCCCGGGCTCGTTGTAGCGTGGATCATCTCAACGAGGCAGGGCCGAGGCGGGGACGGGCCGGGCGCGTGAAAACAATGTATCCCAACGTTTTGCCACCGAGCCTCGGACGAGGCTCGGTCCTGACTCGTGTCGTGCCCGGTGTACTGTGCATTGCTTCATTTAAAATCTATACAACATTTTTTCAGCGAGCCTCGGGCCCGGCACGGCACGGCCCCGGCTCGGTGTAGCGTGAATCATCCTTAAGGCTGATGACCCAACTCTCCCTAACAATAGGAAATTAGTAAACAGTAGACTTTTATCATTAAAACGTAAATTATTGAATAATACGTATAAAGAGGATTACGTGAAATTTATGGAAGACATATTTATAAAAGGTCACGCGGAAGAAGCTTATCCGGATGTCATAATAGATGGTAAGCTGTGGTATTTGCCACACCATGGCGTTTACCACCCTAAGAAGAAGAAGATCAGGGTAGTCTTCGATTGCTCTGCTGTATTTGAGGGTGTATCCCTAAATGATAAATTAATATCCAGTCCAGACTTGACAAATTCTATATTAGGTGTTCTTTTTAGGTTTAGAAAAGAACCGATAGCTTTTGTAGGGGACATTGAAGGTATGTTCCACCAGGTTATAGTACCGGAAGAGTATCGTAACTTCCTTCGATTTTTGTGGTGGGAAGGAGGTGACACATCGAAATCAGTTAAGGAATACCGTATGACGGTGCACCTTTTTGGGGGCTCATCTTCTCCTGGATGTGCCAACTATGCACTTCGACGAACAGCCAAAGACCACGGTGCTAAGGTTAGTCATAGAGCAGAAAGGTTTATAGAAAGGAATTTCTATGTAGATGATGGATTAGGGTCGGTTGCTACACCTAACGAAGCCATAGAATTTATAAAAGAGATCCAAACTTTATGTGCCAAAGGGGTATTTCGATTTCATAAATTATTGTCCAGTTGTCCCGAGGTAATTTTAGCTATTCCAAAAGAAGATAGGGCATCGGGGTTAGAAGAATTTGACTTAATGAGTAGTTTACCTTTGGAACGGGCCCTTGGGGTGACATGGTGTGTTCAATCTGACGAATTTCAGTTTAGGGTGGTGGTAGAGAATAAGCCTATGATACGACGGGGGGTACTGTCAACAGTTTGTTCCGTATACGATCCGTTAGGTTTTCTCGCGCCGTTCGTCATACGAGGAAAGTTTATATTGCAAGACGTGTGTCGGAGAAACTCGGAACGGGCCGCCGAATATCATAATTGGGACGAGGAAATCCCTCTGGACATGAGATGCAAATGGGAGCAGTGGCTCACTGAATTGAAGTGGTTAAGTGAAAACACCCCTCACATAAAGCGATGTTTAAAGCCAAACACCGTTAATGACTATTCGAAGGTCAAAGTAGAGCTCCACCACTTCCCGGACGCGTCGTCGATTGGATATGGACACGTTACTTATATACGAATAATCGATAGTGAAGGACACCCTCATGTTGATTTCTTTTTTGGAAAAGCAAGAGTTCGGCCACTTAAAGAAATGACGATACCACGACTAGAATTAACCGCAGCGGTATCAATGGCAAAATCAAGCGATATGATAGTTCGAGAGCTCGAACTACCGGGGGTGGAGAGGTTTTTCTGGACGGACAGCAAAGTCGTTCTTGGATACGTGAAAAATGAGAAGAGGAGGTTTCACGTATTCGTAGCTAATAGAATCCAAACCATTCGAGACTGCTCCGACCCTAAGAATTGGCGTCATGTTACAACGAATGAAAATCCGGCCGATTGTGCTAGCAGAGGACTAAATATAAGTGAGTTGATAACTTCATCATGGTTAAGAGGGCCAAAGTTCCTTCATGCAACTGAGATATCATGGAGACCAGAGAGTACACAAATTGAAGTACAGGATGACGACCCAGAGGTTCGAAAAGAAGCTTCTTGCCGTTTTACAGAAGCTTCAACAACGTTTGATATAGAAAAGAGATTTGGAAAGTATAGTTCGTGGTCGAACTTGAGGAGAAGCGTAGCTATAATTCAACGATTTATCAACATGCTTAAAGCTAGAAAAGGGGGTTCGTCGGCATCCAGTCTAATCCAGGAAGCCATAACAACGGCCGAACTTGAAGCAGCAGAAGTAGCCATTTTTAGATTGACTCAGGAAAATCATTTTGAAAAAACAATAGCTCTAGTAAAAAAGAATAATCCGGAAAGCCGATCTCGGACGACACAGTCGCGGCAACGTGTAGCACGCGAACGCGAGCACGATCTGACGGCATTTCGCCCTTACCTTGACGCGAACGGGTTACTACGCGACGGCGGTCGCATAAAACACTCATTTCTTTCAACCGAACAAAAACACCCAATATTGCTTCCAAAATCATCACACGTTACTACACTCATGATCAGACACTTCCATGAACGAGTTCACCATCAAGGTAGAGGGGTAACAGCAAACGAGATAAGAAATAAAGGTATTTGGATAATTAACGGACCATCTCGTGTAGCAAAGTACATTGCAGGTTGCATAACATGCAGAAGACTTAGAGCACCTTTTGAAACACAGCTAATGGGAGACTTGCCGAAAGATCGGATTACACCAGCACCTCCTTTTATGAATAGCGCGGTTGATGCTTTTGGACCCTTTCATATCAAGCAAGGAAGAAAATCAGTTAAAAGATATGGTGTAATTTTTACATGTTTAGCCTGTCGAGCCGTCCATTTAGATATGCTGGACTCACTCGATACTAACTCATTTATCAATGCATTGAGAAGATTTATCTGCCGTCGCAGAGAGGTACGTCTTCTACGCACCGACATGGGCACCAACTTCGTTGGGGCCAACGCAGAGTTAAAAAAAGCTTTAAATGAAATCGACGAAATAAAAATAAAAAAAGATTATGACAGAACGACGTTGTGACTTCGTCTTTAACACTCCAACAGCTAGTCATATGAACGGAGCTGTCGAACGTCAAATTGGTTCAGTAAGAAGAATTCTAGACTATCTAATGTTCAATCACCCAGGTCTACTGACAGAGGATGGTTTACAAACACTATTCGCCGAATGCGAGTGCACAATAAATAGTCGACCTCTGTGCGTGGACAATATGAATGATCCCTCGTTTCCAGAACCCATATCACCTAATAGCCTTTTAACAGGTAAAGCTAACTCGCCCTTACCAGCTCCGGGAAAATTTACAAAGGACTGCCTCTATGCAAGAAAGAGATGGAGACACATCCAACACCTAGCCAACGAGTTTTGGGCACGATGGAGAAAAGAGTATCTCTTTAATCTACAACGAAGATCAAAATGGGAACATGCGAAGCGAAGCATGAATGTAGGTGACATTGTAATAGTAAGAGATGAACTTGCACCACGAAACGCATGGCCTTTGGCAAGAATCAGCAAAACGTATCCCGGCGAAGATGGATTAACTCGAAAGGTTCAAATTGTGTACGCTGATAAGAAAATCCTGGATAGGCCTATTCACAAACTTGTGCTGTTAATTCCAAATGACAACCAGGGTACGGCCCCGCCAAAGAGCCAAGGGTAAAAAATTGAAAATTTTGAGGAGCCATGTCGCTGTCTGCGATTTAGTTTAGTTAATTTTGTTTTATTACTTGTATTTTGTTTACCAGTTTTGGATTAGTGTCAAAATTTGTTTAGTCGGCATTTTACTTTCTTTACGGAAACATATAAGATCAAAAAGTTTTGTTATAATATTGTTAATTATATAATTAGCTTCCAGTAAAGAAGTGTTGACTACTTTTGTAACGTGGCCGCTGCGACACTTGTTTCAATTGTACTTTAGACGATGTGTGCGGCGCACACATTTAGGAGTGTAGGACTGTATGATTAATAATAAAAGAAACATATTTAAGGATTAGCTTAAATCACAATGTGAGGCATGGTTTATTGGTTGGAATGTCACACATATAACAGGGAGAGAAGCACTCTTACTCGGAAGGGTCTCAGAGAGCAACTGGTGAGGTTCCAAAGGCCGACTGTAGGGGCGCTCGAGAAGAGTGGGGGAACAAACCACCTCGACAATCCCTTCCATCAGTCTACCAACTCGGACCCGACCATGCCGCCTCCTGTGGAAAGATTGAAAAATCTTTCCACTGTAAGTGGCTTAGGACAACTTAAAAACTAGTTACAAAAATTAACTTAAGAACTAGGATTGAAATAACAATAAAAAATGTTACAATAATTTAAACATTTTAAAGATACAATTAGCATCAGAAAATCAATCAGGTAGTGGTAGCTAAGAAAGAAAACAATTACTTAAGTTTAACAAAAAAAAAAAAATTAAACAAACAAAATCTAATCAGTATTAGTTTCAATAGGCTAAGGGCAGAGTCTATTCAAAGCTCTGCGGGTGGTTCCGGTTGAAGTTTTCACGGAAGCAACTCGGGCAATATTGTCCTTTCCAGGGTGCAATTGGGTTATTCTGCCTAGGGACCATTTTAGTGGAGGGAGGTTATCTTCCATAAGTAAAACTAAAGTTCCTAATTTAATAGATTGGCAAGATTGACGCCATTTGGCACGACTTTGTAGAGACACTAAATAATCTTTTGTCCATCTCAACCAAAATTGTTGTTGAACTAGTTGAACCCGCTGCCATCTAGACAATAGGGATAAGGACTTTTCAGGTATAGGATCACTAGGAACAGCAGTTAAGGGTTCTCCTACTAAAAAATGCGAAGGGCATAACGCGGTTAAATCGTTTGGATCATCGGACATAGGTGTCAGAGGTCGGGAGTTCAGCTGAGCTTCTATCTGAGTCAATATTGTAGATAACTCCTCAAATGTAAAATGACTAAGACCCATCGTTCGGCGAAGATGGTGCTTAACTTGTTTCACATAGGACTCCCAAATTCCTCCCATGGCAGGACTCTTGCTAGGATTCATATGGAAATGAATTCCTACATGATTAAAAGACGACTTTAAGGAATCTTCAATTTGGTAAATATCAATATTTTTATCTATATTTTCTAAGGTAGACTTAGCACCGACAATATTCCTGCCATTATCACAATACACTTGTTGACAATAGCCTCGTCTAGCTACAAAACGTCTGAAAGCAGCTATGAACGCATTTGTGGTTAAGTCACTGACTACTTCGAGGTGGATAGCCTTAGTGGCAAAACACACCATGACACAAAAATAGGCTTTGATCAAGGGAGACTTACGACTAAGAGATTGCTTGAATTGGATTGGACCAGCAAAATTTAATCCCGTATGGGTGAATGGTTTACTGACTGAGACTCGTCCTGAAGGAAGTTCTCCCATCTGGTATTGAGCTTCAGTTGGTTTAACTTTAAAACAGGTAACACACTTTTTTACAATGGACTTGCACAGGTTTTTTCCTTTTATAGGCCAGAATGACTGACGAACAGCATATAAAAGTCCCTGAGGGCCACTGTGTAAGCTGATATGGTGGTAATATTGAACAATCAAAGTAGTAATAGGAAGATTAGAGGAAAGCAAAATTTGGTGTTTCTGGTCAAAGGTAAGATTTGAATTTTTAAGTCTACCCCCTACTCGCAGTAGACCGTCTTTGTCAATAAACGGACAAAGAGGAGTTAGTCGATTGGATTGAGGAAGTGGTCGATTACTCTTAAGGATTTTTAATTCTTCTTTAAACATTTCCTCTTGGGCAAGTCGAAGAATGGTACATATAGCTAGTGAGCACTCTTGAACCGAAAGCGCACTTAACTTTCTTAAGTGAGGTGGAAGGTTGGTATTCTTAATAAACCTAAGAATAAAGGCAACGGTATCTATTAATTTAGTCCACGAGAAATACCTAGACACATTAAGACACTGAAGCGGAGGCTCAACTGAGACAACATTAGACACACTAACAATTTTTTCTTCTGGAAGGTTTTCATTTTTACTCAGAACAGGGACAGGATTGATTGGGTAAGTAAAAATGAAGGTCCACACCACCACCACCATTGGGACGTAAGTTCATTAGTTCCACGACTAAGAAGGTCCGCGGGGTTGTCTTCAGATGGAACATAAAGCCACGTACAATCTTCGGTCATATCTTGGATTTTTGAAACACTGTTGCTAATGAATGTCTTCCAGCGACAAGAATCGGATGAAAGCCAGTGATGGACAATCATAGCATCAGTCCATAAATAACAATTGGATAAGTCAACATTAGTTAAAGAATTTTTTACCTTAAGAAGGAGTTCACTCAGTAGGAGGGCTCCACATAATTCCAAGCGTGGTATTGATTGAACCCTGGTTGGAGCGACTCTACTTTTAGAGCATAATAGGTGTACACTAGAAGTATTACCTTGAGAACCTTTTAAATAAACACAGGCTCCGAAACCAAGCTGACTGGCGTCACAGAATCCATGCAACTCATAGACAATCGGATCTTGGATAGAGCACACATATCTAGGAATGACTTGATCATTTATAACATCCAGGTTAGATGAAAATGCATGCCATTCTCTTTGGAGAGCAGATGGTAGCTCCTCATCCCACCCAATGTGTTCAAGCCATAGGGTTCGTATAAATAATTTGGCTCTCATAACACCAATCATAGGCTATCATAGGACCAATTAATCCAAGCGGATCGAAAATTCTACAAATATCAGAAACAATCTCTCTTTTGGTTGGCGTTTGACGGTTGGGAAATTCAACATGGAACTTAAATGCATCTTCACAAGGGTGCCAATACAGCCCTAAAGTCTTGACTGTATTATCAACTGATAGAGAAACAAACTCTTTGTCGTCAGCGCAATGAAGATCTGGGTAATTTGAACAAAACTTGCGTAGTTCCATGCCCCCTTTCTGGAAAACATTTATGAGTTCATTTTTTAAGGATATCAAGTCAGGAATTAATTTTTCTCCAGAAACCAACTCATCCATATAAAAATCTTTACAGATAACCTTAAATGCACGAGGAAAGTTGGGTGACTCATCTAAAGCTAACTGTCTAGTGGTTCGGATGGCTAAGTAAGGTGCGGAAGCTGTTCCGTAAGTAACCGTCAGCAAACGATAAACCTTAATGGGTTCAGTGGGATGGTTCCGCCAAAGAATTAACTGGAAAGGAGTGTCAGCACTATGGACTCTAATCTGCCTATACATTTTTGCGACATCACCGATAAGCGCATATCGATATCCCCGGAAACGTACTAGAATTTCGAATGAATCGTTTAATAGCTGTGGGCCAATAGCTAGGAGGCCGTTGAGAGATAATCCAGAACTAGTTGGCATGCTGGCATTGAATACTACTCTTAATTTAGTAGTTAAGCTACTCTCATGTATGTACCGTCATGTATTGCTGAGTACTATAAAAATATGGGGGCTGTCGACCGTTCTGACACGCTACTAAGCTCACTAGAGTCAGTACGGAAGACAGTCAAGTGGTATAAGAAGTTGTACTTTCATTTAATGGACTTGTCAATGTTGAACGCTTTACACTGAGAAGTTACAAAGAAGAAGGTATCTTTGGCGGTGTTTCACAAGTCCATTATTCACCAGCTACTTGAAAAGTACCACGCCCCTAGAAATACGAGAGGAGGAGGAAGGCGATCGGAAGAGGACACTCCACTTCCATTAAGAAAAGGCATTTTCCTTCTTCAATTGTGGCTGTTGGGGGAAAAAAAGCTGCTCAAAAAAGATGCTTCGTATGTGTCAAGTCCAAGATAAGGAAGGAAACGAGGTACGAATGTACCCGCAATGCCAGGTACCTCTCTGAGTGACTCCTTGTTTTGAGGTTTACCACACCAAAAATTCATATTAAATTAAAAAAAAATAAACAGGTCAAGTGTGTGCTGGTCAGCACACAGCGAGGCCACATATAGCTATATAGTGTTTAACTGTAAAGTGTATAAACAGTATTTTTTTAAAATGCTAAAAAGCTTACTTTGAACCATTCTAAGGGTCTGATATTCTCAAAACACATTCTGATAAAGTATTTTTTTCCCACTGAACTGGACTACAATCATACAAATACATCGAAAAGACCATAATTATAAAAAAAACGTATTTTGTCAATAAAAAATAAAATAATATTTTTTTCGAAATTTCCAAAAAGTGGTATCTTTACTTTTGGTCGAAGAATGTTCAGGAATTTTTTCAGATTTTTTCACTTCACATAAGCGAGATAGAGGGGGGGGGGGGGGGGGGAGACACGTTTCAAACCCGCCTTATCAAAGTTATAACCAAAGAATGATATATTTTTGTAACCAGCTCGGCGTACCCTTTCATATGATACTCCTCACGGTGTCGAAAATAAATAAAAAAATTTTAACCCTTAAGTTTTTTCACCCTAATTTGTTTGAAAAATATATTTTTTAAGTCGCTATATTTTTAAAATATGTGGGCAAGTACAAAACACATACATGCCAAATTTCAAAGTGATCGGACGAAAGGTGTAGCCGTGAGAGCACGCGAGAGGACGGACGGACAGACACACGCAGGAAAATATAAGGGTCCTTGGTTTTGCCTACGGACCCTAAAAATTGTTTGAATTAAAAAAAAAAAAGTTTAACTCCGCCAGTGCCGGTCCACAGCCCGGATCAAAGAGGAGGATGGGGCTTTTGCTTTCACAAAAATTATAATATTATATTATAAATTCATCAAAAGAGAGAGAGAGAGTCTAGAGCGGAAGATCTGTACATTATAGGCTCAGTTTGTGTATGTATGTAAGCGCTTTGCGGGTACAAGATAAAATATAAATTCTTAAAACGATGTAGACATTCTTTCTACATTACTGTAGATTAAAAAATAATAACCGTATAAACAATTACCTCATTCACCAATCCTTGCCGGTAATTATTATGTATATACTCACTTTGCGACAATTATTTTCAAAAAAAATTATTTTAAAAAATATATTACTGTAAAATAAGGTTTATATATTGTGAATGTGTGAAAAAATATTATTACAAATTAGCTTAATTATTGGCAGGGGAAAAAGGCAATGGCATTAAAAAAGTGTGTAACATGTAATGTGTAAGGTAGGAAATGACTCAGCCCAGGGTGGAACATTCCTCAATTGCTTGCTCAGGCCTGCGCAACAACCCTAGAATAAATCACTCAGTACTCAAAGGGTTAAGTGCAAAATTAGAGGCATGAGGTTAAATTAAACAAAAATAAATGGTATTTAGATACAGACGGTGGAATATGGGCAGCCAGCCTATGTCACGATCTCCCGAGAATGTGGGCGTGGCAAAATCTACTAGGCTCTCAATTTTAAGCCGAATGAGCCCACCTGTATTTCATTTCACCTTGGGTTGTGAAGGCATTGTAAATATGAGGGGAAAAAGTAAAAAATAATAATGTATAAATAATTAAATGTACTTACCTTGATAATTCCACTGCTGCCACCAGTTGTAACGGGCCGATGATTGGTGACAGGATGCTTGATAAAATGTCACGTAATTAATTTGGTACTACTATGAAACTATATTTGAAACATTACTCTAAGAGGACCGGACTCAGAGTGAACTCTGGCCAACTCCGATAACAGGTCACCCGGTGGGGGCTATAAACCCCGTATAAGCTCTTTCTCCTAGACCGGATCACCACTATACTTTATCACTTCATTGCAATGACGCTGTTGGGGGTTTACTAAAGAAATGTGTTTGTAAAAAATGTTTGTCTCATCGAGTAGAAAAAGTTAAAATATTTTCCCGTCATAAAATTCCAATTTGAAATTTGTCATCCTAGAAGCCCTTATGCTTTTAGTAGTTCGTCCGTCCGTGGCATCTTGGAGTATATCTCCTGACCTTTTGTAGCTAGAGATTTGAAATTTGGTATTCAAGTTAAACTTCTTTGCTCAAATACAGGAAAAATATAGTGAACTTTAACACTCAAAATTTCTTTGATCAGCGAGCAATTGCAAACAAAACAAAACTGTTCACAATATTTTTTATTTGTTGTAATTTTTGAGTGGGGTATAATTTCAAAGGTATTGAAATTTGGATCACAAATATATATATATATATATATATATATATATATATATATATATATATAGCGTTTCCAAAATGGTGGCCATTTTACCCCCGAAATTATTAAAACAAAACGCAAATAAATTACCCCCCCCCCCCCCCCACCCGCATAATGACAAGTCCTAAAAATGAGAAAAAAATACATCTCTGTAGTCCAATGGTATTTCCGGGAGTTAATATAAAAATAAACAGGTCAAGTGTGTGCTAGTCAGCACACAGCGAGGGTCCGTAGGCTACCCTGTATAGTTTAAGTAGTACCCTATTGATGGTGTTTTTTAAAATGCTAAAAACCTTACTTTGAACTATCCTATGGGTTTGATATTCTCAAAACACATAAACAAACTTCTGATAATGTATTTTTTTGCCACTGAACCGGACTGCAACCATATAAATACATCGAAACGACCATAGTTATAAAAAAACGTATTTTGTCAATAAAAAATAAAATAATATTTTTTTCGAAATTTCCAAAAAGTGGTATCTTTACTTTTGGTCGAAGAATGTTCAGGAATTTTTTCAGATTTTTTCACTTCACATAAGCGAGATAGAGGGGGGGGGGGAGACACGTTTCAAACCCGCTTCAAACTTGCCTACGCTCGCCCTATCAAAGTTATAACCAAAGAATTATATATTTTTGTAATCAGCTCGACGTACCCTTTCATATGATACTCCTCACGGTGTCGAAAAAAAATAAAAAAATTTTAACCCTTAAGTTTTTTTACCCTAATTTGTTTGAAAAATATTTTTTTTAAGTCGCTATATTTTTAAAATATGTGGGCTGGTACAAGACACATACATGCCAAATTTCAAAGTGATCGGACGAAAAGTGTAGCCGTGAGAGCATGCGACAGGACGGACGGACAGACACACGCAGGAAAATATAAGGGTCCTTGGTTTTGCTAACGGACCCTAAAAAGTCAAATTTTAGGTGGCCGAAACTATGGTAACCATACCATAGTTAAGAGGGGGGGGGGGGGAGACTTTTGGACCACCCTCTATGTCAAAATAGGCATTGTCAATTAAATTTTATTTCGTTGACAGTTGACAGAAAAAATATTAGATTTGTCTAAAGCGAAATTTAAATAAGTTGAGTTTTAGAGGAATAGAAAGGTCAAAATTTCCAAAGTGTAAATCTGTTTAATGGACAATTAGATGAGAGGGAGTTTTTCCAATGGATGCAAAGGTAAGGTACTTAAAATGTGAATTGTAATTTTTGTGAGTTTGTTTGAGGTATTTTACTTCTTAAAATTTGAACATATTAAAATGAATGAAAATAACCTAGTATTGCTCACTCATATCTTCCAGTAAATATACCTGAAATAACTGCCCAACTTTGACTAAATAAGTATTAAGAAAAAGGAATGTTTAGTATAATGTACATTGGGACAAAGGAATATCACAATTTTGTATATAAAAGCATGATATTCCTTTGTCCTAATGTACATTAGACTAAATATCCGATTATCGTTGTAGTTATTTAGACAAAGTGGGTCAGTCTTTTCTTTCCCATATCGGGGAAAGAAAAGATGATCAGAATTTTTTTTTTTGTAAAAGTATGTAAAATCCACTCATTATGTATTATTAATTACTGACCATTTCATTGGAAATTTAAGATGACCTGGGTGTTTAAATTTGATGGGCATACTACTAACTGTCGAACTAGGCAAGTCAGTACTATTTCCCACTCATTTACCCACCCAGGTCTTCTCAAATTGCCACGATTTTAATAAAACTTCTTACACATTGTCTAAAGTACAATTGAAACAGGCATGTAAAATTTCAACCGGATTCAAGCAGAAGCTTTAGAGTAGGAAAGAGATATAGTCCACAGGCCACCATAAGAAGTGAGTCGCTGATTGATAAAGTTTTCTTACCTGATGGAATCGCTTATTTATGCCTTGTCCACCGATGAATTGGGTATATGGCAACTGGGCGCTGGGCCATTTCTTTTTTGTTGACATGCCAAACTTGCCCTTCAGCGGGAACATTGAAAAGAGATAGATAAAGTTTTGATTTTCACAGGATCGTTTAATTAAAGTATTTAAAAAACAGTGGTAAAGGAGGCCACCGATAAGAGTGAGCCGTTTTCTTTTCAACGTCCCCGCAAAGCGATATGTTTGGGGCGGTGGACACCCCAAACGGCCCACTCTTATCGGTGGCCACCTTTACCACCGTTTTTTAAATACTTTAATTAAACGATCCTGTGAAAATCAAAACTTTATCTATCTCATTTCAATGTTCCCGTAGAAGGGCAAGTTTGGCATGTCAACAAAAAAGAAATGGCCCAGCGCCCAGTTGCCATATACCCAATTCATCGGTGGACAAGGCATAAATAAGCGATTCTATAAGGTAAGAAAACTTTATCAATCAGCGACTCACTTCTTATGGTGGCCTGTGGACTAATATATTTTATAATGTTTTAAATTAATAGGCCGGGTAGGTAGAAAACAGTCCTATTTCAATCCAACATCCTATAACAAACATACTCTTTAACTATAAACTCATCATGATCAACTTTTTTCTTATATTCAATATATATTTATAGTAAGACGCTTGCTTTAATGATACAAATAATGATTTTATCTTAATTTTTCCTTAACTCTTGCTAGGTACAAACAGTTCGTTACTTTTAATTTTGTCTCTTTTCTGACTCCGCCATGTATAAGTAGTTAGCAATGTATATGTACTTGGCAGTGTGATTTTATACTTTATATATAATGAAAAATGTAAGGAACTTCGTTCCTACCGGGTGTCCCATGACACCACACGTATTTTTTATTCTTTTTATAGTCCTCGCAAATCTCAAGGGGGCTCAAGCCTGGTAGCTCCCTTTCATTCCAATGCTACTGTTATGCAATGATATTGGGACTGTTTGGACCGCTTAGTATAAAAGGGCTATTGTCTCAGACTTAGAAATATAAATAAATATAAGAAGTGTATATTTTTAAATTTACCTAAGAGTTACTGACTTTTATAACAGGCATAGGTGCAGACTCGAAAGATATACAAAGAAAAACAATTAATAAATATTAATAATAAATCAAAAATGTAAATCTAATCTCACCAATTATTACAAATAAATTATTTACAGTAAAATTATTAAACAAACAATATTTTTAATACAAAATATCTTCTTATGATAATAAAGAATATTACATTATAAAAAAACAAACAATTTCTATAAAAAAAAAAAAAAAAAATACATTTTCTTAAATATATAGAGTATGTAAGAGTAAAGCTGGGCAGGTTTGCTTTAAATAATTATTCCACATTAAAGAAATGTATCTTCTTTTTTTTAATTGCATGACAGGTACTGAGGTAATTTAATTTTATGTATAGTAAAATAACAAATCTAAAAAACCATAGAGCAATAAAGGAGCTGCTTTAAAATGTATCTTTGGAAAAAATTATAATATGAGCCCTCACAGTTCATAATCCTTCCATACATTACAACTAAATACTAATATCCACGAACAAACTTAAAAAATTAATATCTCCCTTAATATTCGGGATCTGCAACTACAATATCTGCCAAGTGTAAGTATGTAATGTGTACATTGAACCTAATTATGAGGGGTGTCTAGAAAATAACTTCAGTTGCGCATTGTGAGGGGGGGGGGGGGGAGCACAGCCATTCCTGTACAGACGTATGCACTAGCTCACTAGGGAGCCAGCTGTACTTGAAGAAGGTTGTCACCAATTTTCACTTCTTAAAAAATGTATAAGCGACGTTTGAGAAAGCATTTGGATCAATTTTAATTATTTTCCTCCTTTGATTTTTTTTTTTTTTAGTGAGGAAGCAAGAGCAAGTGTCCTAGCATAGCAATTTCGTAGTTCTTTATATCGTTGGAATCAACATGCAATTTTTGGCGCCTATTTTATTTAATCACATAATTACCATTATTTTATGTTATTGTAGCTTTAGTTATAGCTTTATGAAACAAATTTTGATATTTCAACATTATTTTACTAAAATTTGAACATTTGTACTTATGTTATGGGTGACAAAGAATGAGTGTTGAGGGAAAGGCCGACCCCCTGATATCTATATAAAGGGGGGGGGGGGGGGGTCACTTTAGATAATATGAGACCGGTTGGTATGTTTTCCTACGACGCTACCTTCCCATCCGTCCCTGAGCAGGCCACTGCTGGGTTGGTCCCCAAACTGAGAATCACAAAGTAAAAGCAACGGGCTCTGCTTTGGATTCTCTTGTGTAACCGATAAACATTGAGAAGCACTCCTCAACAAAATTGAAACCGAATCCAACAGCACAGAGTTCACAATGAATATCTGCCGCTGAAAACCTATTAGCTCTCAGGAATTTGTATTGCAGCACTCGAATGTGCAAAGCGACATTCCGACCAGCATGGCCAGATGTCAATCAGGATCGTGTACATGTACAGGAATGGTGGCGCCACCCTCACTACATCCCGTGCAATACTCAAAGTCACTTCCTTCCCCTCATGGTTTAAAAAAAAGATAGCATGTTTAAAGAGTGATTCATTACTATTCTTAAAAGCAAGCAAACAATGACTGTGAGAACCCAACACATGTTACATGTTTATTTTAACTTAGTGCCACGTGATTTTAAGATATAATATAATGAAATAATAAACACGAAACAGTTTTAAAACAAACCCACCTGGACGGATACAATTTCTTTGGTTATCCAATATTTAAATAATTGTTTGAATTTGTTTCCAGAATAAACTTACATTAAGTTAAAGACAATATAAATAGTTCTCTAATAAATGCATAGAAATAGTCAGTTGAACAAGAATTAATCTTAAGTTTCCTACCTGTAACCTCTTCAATTTTTTTTTCAGTTCATGCAAGGTTCCTTCCTTAAAAAGCAAATTCAATTTACATTACAAATTAAATAATAAGAATAAAAATATGGATAGAAACATATAATAGGACACGCTGGGTACACACAGTTATTATTTGACAATAGGAAGGAAACTTGTAGCTACTGTACGCTACTATGTGAATAATAGTGTGCACAACCAAGTAACTGTGTGTACCCATCGTGTCCTATTATACGTTTCTATCCGTATTTTTGTTAGTAAACATTGATTTTTCATTAATATGTAAAACCCATTTTAGTTTGTAGACAACGAAACCTGTTGTTTAATGTGGTTGCTTGTAAAACTTTTCAAGTCCTATGAAATTAAAAAAAGCCAACTGGACAGTCAGTTATTTATAGTCAAATATTTATCATTTAGGTCACGCTTGCCACATCATTTAACCCACGTCTTATAAAGGGGGAAAAAAACTACAGAGTAGTAGTACACATGTACATCACATGTACACATATACTGCAGAGTAGTAATACACATGTACATCACATCTACACATTTACTGCAGAGTAGTAACACAACAAACGATTGGAGATCAATTTTATCTGTTACACCACAATAACGAAATCAAAAGAAATTAACGAGGCAAGAAATTCTTACAATATCCTATCCAATTAGAAAATAAAATCAGATAATTAAAAATAAATAGGATTTGTTTCTTATAAATACATTATGGAGATTAAGACAAGATAAATAAATTACAATAATGATAATAAGTGTTGATTGTAGTCTTATTAATATGTGATAATAGAAGAGATACAAGTACTGCCATATAAATGGTAGCTGGTTCAGTGAGAAGTGGTGACTAACTGGTTGTGTGTGCCAGTGGTGAGGTTTATACAGCTGATGGAGCAACACACTTAACCCTGTGTCATCTGTTACATATAAATTATTACACATAAAGTTGTAGAAGCCATTTGGCAGGTCTAATTCCTCCATGGGCTGTTGCACCACAGAGTTAGGTTAAATAACAATAAATATTAATATACAAGCAGAGCCCTATAGGAATTATGAATATTGACATTATTCTGTTAGTGGAATATTATCAATGTAGAGATCCATTAAACCTTGCTCACATTGTTCTAACAATATTTTCCTCCAGTCTGTAATTTAATGTAATTTTACTGTATGAATTCTAAAATAGATTGAAGCATTCATCGGTTCACAGACACTTTTGCTTCCTACCTTGAGTACATTTAAAACACTTCAGTAAAATAGGATTTGAGATTATATAAAATGTAGATAATACATCATGTTTAGTTATTAAAAAAAATAATAACAGAATATACAGATATAAGTACAATAATATGATTGTCTTTGTACAAAAATAAATTCAAAATCCTCATTAAAGTAATTAAGTATTTAATAATACTTGAGTAAAAAAGTGAGTATAAAAAATAAATATTTATTATTTGTACATTTATTTTATTTGGCCCCTTCTTAATTCTAAAATTTCCCAACATAATTTTAAAAAAAAATTAAATCTATGTAACAATTAAAACTGAAAATTCATAGTAAGAGAGGAAAAGATAAAACAATCACAATTAATGAGTTAATATTTTTGCTTTCGAAGAAAAATTATATTATAATATTCTATATATATTTTATATTAATGTATATAAAAAAAAGGTTTGAATTTTGTACTGCAGATAATATACAACGTGATGTTAAATAAGCTTAATTGACACTGGAATAATATCACAACATTGAAATAAGTAAATTACAAATTTATTACCCTGCTTTTCTTACAGTTAATTATTACCTTAAACATTTTTGTAATCTATATAAATGCCATTGTACTTTTGTTTGTACATTTTTCCTTTGCCTATTTTATATTTTCCTGCTTGACATCTTTGTATCACTATTAAGCTATAAAAAGTCTGAATTAGGTAGAACCTAAATTCGGGGTATTAATAAAAAAAAAAATCGGTCTGAGACAACTCATACAAACTTTCTCATATACGAGTTCATAATTATTTAGCCCAGTGTTTTCCATTTATTAGATTTCGTATGTAAATTTAATTATTATTGAGCATTTCATTAAAAATTATCATAAAAATAACTTCTCCCGGGCGGGGAATCGAACCAGGGCTCTCTCGGTCCGCGTTTTAAGCTTTTTTCTCAGGAACTAGATTTTTCCCGGGAAAACGGCTTACATCGTTGGATTTGTATTTAAATGGACTATATTTTAGAATTTTTTGATCAAAATCGTCGGAACCGTTTTCGAGAAATACATTTTTTCACGTTTTTTCAGAGTTTTTGGGGGGTAGCGCCCCTAAATTTGGAGCTAAAATTCATTTCTCGATTTCGCCTCGGGGTATGATTTTTCTGAACATGTATGCCAAATTTCTTCAAAATCGTCCCAGTAGTTTAGGCTCCAGGCGTCTGCACAGACGACAGACAGACATTTTTTAAAAACCACTTTTTTGGACTCAGGGGACCTCAAAACATGTAAATCCATCAAAATCTCAAAATCGAATTTTCGCGCCATCACAATACTTTCTCTTCATATGAGAAAGTAAAAAGTCAGTAATAATTCAATTGCAATTGAATTAAGTTTTCTCTTAATTTGCATTTAGTCTTTAATATGATCAATGAGCTCCCCAACCATATCATTACCAAACCTCCCCTCATTAATAATTGAATGAACCCCTAAACATAATAAACAGGTGAAGTGTGTGCTAGTCAGCACGCACAGCGAAGGTCCGTAAGCCACACTATATGGGTGGTTCTCAGACTACAGGCATTTTTCATGTCCACACTCTTCAAATTGCGCATAGTGCTATAATTTTTTTTTTTTTTAAGATAAATTATTTCTACCATATATATGCAAGTTAAAATTAAATGTAAATATGCTTTAACAACGTTTTTAATAATATTCGGCTATAAAAATATGTTAATAAGTGGTAAAACTGTATTTACCATGGAAGTCCAGAAATAGGATTTTAACATTTTTTTACTTTCTCATATAAAGAGAAAGTATTGTGATGGCGCGAAAATTCGATTTTGAGATTTTGATGGATTTACACGTTTTGAGGTCCCCTGAGTCCAAAAAAGTGGTTTTTAAAAAATGTCTGTCTGTCGTCTGTCGTCTGTCTGTCGTCTGTGCAGACGCCTGGAGCCCAAACTACTGGGCCGATTTTGACGAAATTTGGCATACATGTTCAGAAAAATCATACCCCGAGGCGAAATCGAGAAATGAATTTTAGCTCTAAATTTGGGGGCGCTACCCCCCAAAAACTCTGAAAAAACATGAAAAAAAATTATTTCTCGAAAACGGTTCCGACGATTTTGATTAAAAAATTCTAAAATGTAGTCCATTTGAATACGAATCCAAAGATATAAGCCGTTTTCCCGGGAAAAATCTAGTTCCTGAGATATTAGCTTAAAACGCGGACGGAGAGAGCCCGGGTTCGATTCCCCGACCAGGAGAAGTTATTTTTATGATAAATTTTGATGAAATGTTCAATAATATTTAAATGTACATTTGAAAACTAATAAATGGAAACACTGGGCTAAGTAATTATAAACTCATATATGAGAAAGTTTGTCTGAGTTGTCTCGGACCGATTTTTGTTAATATATTTACCTTAAATAAGTGTATGGATAAAAGTTATAAATACATGCATTCATTACTAGTGAATAGTTAATAAAACGCAATATTTAATTTAAAAAAATTATTGTATTAATTTTCAGAGCATTTTGACTTGTGTCCTTTTGTTATTTGTCATTACCATGCTCGAAATAAAAATAAATCGTAGAGAAATTTAGTGTAAGGAATATTTTTTTCTCCCTCATCGAAAGTCTTTTGGCATGCCTGCTGAAATAAAAGGCAGTGAGTTTCATGTTATTCAAGGTGAGTCTGGTTCTACCATCAAAAGAAATCACGTGTTCTGGTATGTACATTTTTAATTGAAATTACAATGGTTGTTTATAACACAGGTTATAATTGTTTGTGAACGATTTTGTTCCTGTGATTTATTAGCATAATACTGCCTGTTTACATTATGTCAACAACATATTTTATAAAGACATTTTTAAAGTAAATAATTTACTTACAATTTTGAAATGTAATTACCATGTCTTTAAATAGTTGTAATTACCGTGGGTCTTATTCATTTTTAAAAACCACGGTAGTTACAGTTTTACCACTTCTTAACATATTTTTATAGCCGAATATTATTAAAAACGTTGTTAAAGCATATTTACATTTAATTTTAACTTGCATATTTATAGTAGAAATAATTTATCTAAAAAAAAATAAAATTATAGCACTATGTGCAATTTGAAGAGTGTGGACATGAAAATTGCCTGTAGTCTGAGAACCACCCATATAGTGTTTAACTATAGCGACCAAATGGGCAAGGGCTCTTGTACCAAGTGCTCTGTAATGCTTGGTGCTCAAAGGAAATCCCCAAGGACTGGGAAACTGCTGTAATTATCCCTGTCTTCAAACAGAGAGTGCAGTAACCACAGAGGCATTTCGCTGCTGAGTGTAGCGGGAGTACAGTCCAGTAGAATCTTGTAGGAAAGACTGAAAGCAGAAATAGAGCCTCTTTTGGACTACACACAATGCGGCTTTTGCCCAAATAGAAGTATTCAGGTATTTACACTTAAAGACGATAGAGAAATTCATCTATGTTAAGTAGATCTTCAACAGCATTCCTTGGCTAGCAATATAGACCATCCTTGAGAAAAGAGGCATCTCAAGGAATCTAATGGATATAATAATAAGTTTCTATAAACGATGCCAAAACTCCGTCCGAACTTCTAACTCAAGATCCACAGAATTCCCCACAAGCATGGGACAAGGAGATATTTTAAAGCCCTCTTCTATTTATTGTTTTAATGGACGATATAGCAAAGTCGTCAATACGAGGGTACCATCTTGGCAATTGGCAAATGCAGCAGGTAACCCTATCAGCAATGACATTTGATGATGGCCTAGTATCTGGACCGATGAACCTGAAGTGGACTTACTTAATTAATAAAGGGAGTTATTTAAAATTAATTGAGCCAAGACTAAGTCTATGGTGATTGCGAGGAAACGAAAAGAGCGACACTTCACTATACAAGGAAAGCAGCTGGAACAAGTCCCAAGCTTTAAGTACCTTGGACTGATTGTAAGTGAGGATGGCAAGAGGCAGGTTGATTTATAAAAAAAAAAACTGAGCACACTGATCATCTTACTAAGGTTAATGGCACTATTTGATTTGATTATTTTGTAATTGTGTCTGTTTAGAATTATATCAGTTTTGTATTATATAAAGAGCCTACTAAATCCTGAACTCATGTTGGTGGGCTGGTGACCCTTTGTTGGAAGTTAAAAGAAAAGAGATAAAGCTTCTAGAAGGTTTTATTACTCCTCGTTGTAATACCCCTTATTTTTAAAAAGTTTGTTGTATTGACTGAGATTTTGTGGTAATGAAACATAATGAACCGTTCATATCACTTGTTGAAATAAATAAAAACACTTTAATTATAAAATGTAAGTTTATTGGTCTATACCACAATTTGTAATTTATTATAAATCAGACTGGTTTCAGCTTCTAAAATACTTAGATATAACAATTTATAAAAGTATGATGGCTATCTTCAGCAACTTGTATTTCTAGACTCTAGAAATATAAGAAGATAGTATTTTAGAGGCTGAAACCAGTCTGATTTATAATAAATTACAAATTGTGGTATAGACCAATAAACTTGCATTTTACAAGTAATATAAAGATTCATGATGCTTTATTTTTATCAACTTTCAAGTATTGGTTTTTATCTTTTTCTTATAATCTTCCTTTAATCTTATGAATTTATCTATATAATTTTATTACATTTAAGTTAAATTTATATATTTTAATTCCATTGAACTTATTTATACATAATGTTTTAGTGAAAGTATTTTTCAATTTTTTCCTTTATAATTTTAAAGATTTGTCGTGACTAAAATATCTTGTCGTTACCCTATTTTTGGGTCACGGCCATAGGGTTCGGAAACGCTGCTCTACACCAAACGGTAGACGATGACTCGACTAAGTAAAGTAATTTAACTTTTAGAATACATTGTGATCTTCAGTCCATTGCTCTCTACATCTCCTGTACTTACCTCCCTTTAGTACTAATGAGGAGCTACGTCATTTTCATTTCTTAACTAATAGGAGGGTTAACGAGACTAATTAACTAATCACTATTATTATGCCTAGCTGCCGTCAGAGGAGAAACAAGTCAAGACCTAAAACAGTCAGACTGGCGAAAGTGGCTCACCACAGATCTCTAGCATTTAGAGCTAACAGGCTACTGATGAGCCATGAAGGCAAGTTCTTAAAGCGCAGCATATGGGCACTACTAAGGTCGTCAAAAGTAGTTTTCATACATTTATCATGACAGCTCAGCTATTTTTATACATGAAGTAACAATAAATAGCCCATAACCGTGCTGAAGAAGCAAGCAATACATTGGTCAAAGTTACATTCAAATGGGAGTAGTTTGGGAGATATGCGCCCTCATAAAGTAATAATTAATATAAAAATGCCATTTTTCAAAACTGGTCTCATTTTCAATTTTTTATTTTTTTTATTTTTTGTTTCTGTATTGTTCACCTTAGTTGTATCTATGTGCAAAATTTGGAGAAGATTGAATGACGGTAAGTGGTTCAAAATTGGGGTAATAGGTGTGCGATGAAACTTGAAAACCAAATAAATTTGACGCCATTTTTTTTTTTATTTTTTTATTTTTGGTTTCTGTATTCTTCACCTTAGTTGTATCTATGTGCGAAATTTGGGGAAGATTGAATCACGGTAAGTGGTTAAAAATTGGGGTAATAGGTGTGCGATGAAACTTAAAAAGCAAATAAATTTGACGCCATTTTTTTTTCTTATTTTTTTTTTTTGGTTTCTGTATTCTTCACCTTAGTTGTATCTATGTGCAAAATTTGGGGAAGATTGAATGACGGTAAGTGGTTCAAAATTGGGGTAATAGGTTTGCGATGAAACTTGAAAAGCAAATAAATTTGACGCCATTTTTTTTTGTTTTTTTGTTTTTTTTTTGGTTTCTGTATTCTTCACCTTAGTTGTATCTATGTGCAAAATTTGGAGAAGATTGAATGACGGTAAGTGGTTAAAAATTGGGGTAATAGGTGTGCGATGAAACTTGAAAACCAAATAAATTTGACGCCATTTTTTTATATTTGGTTTCTGTATTCTTCACCTTAGTTGTATCTATGTGCAAAATTTGGGGAAGATTGAATGAAAGTAAGTGGTTCATCATTGGGGTAATAGGTGTGCGATGAAACTTAAAAAGCAAATAAATTTGACGCCATTTGTTTTTTTTTTTTTTTTTGTTTTTTGGTTTCTGTATTCTTCACCTTAGTTGTATCTATGTGCAAAATTTAGGGAAGATTAAATGACGGTAAGTGGTTCAAAATTGGGGTAATAGGTGTGCGATGAAACTTGAAAAGCAAATAAATTTGACGTCATTTTTTTTTTAATTTTTTAATTTTTGGTTTCTGTATTCTTCACCTTAGTTGTATCTATGTGCAAAATTTGGGAAAGATTGAATGACGGTAAGTTGTTCAAAATTGGGGTAATAGGTGTGCGATGAAACTTGAAAAGCAAATAAATTTTACGCCATTTTTTTTTAATTTTTTTTTTTTTGGTTTCTGTATTGTTCGCCTAAGTTGTATCTATGTGCAAAATTTGAGGAAGATTGAATCACGGGAAGTGGTTCAAAATTGGGGAAACGGAAATGTGCGATGAAACTTACAAAGCAAAGTAATATAAGACCAGTAAAAAAAACAAACTTTACTTCTTGATCTAAACTCATAAACCCAAAACAAGTTTTGGGCAACTTAAAGGTAAGTTTTTAAGCATTTGTTGTAACGTAAACAGTCCAATGAATATATATTGAATGTTGTATATTTAATATACCTAACCTATGTCAAACATATTATAATAAAGTAATTATGTTTCTTTCCTCATGAAGTTACAGGCCAAAAACCAAATATCCATGTACATAAAATTAAAGTTTTGTCTGCACATCAATCATAATTGCACAATTTTTGGGTAGTTTTTCATTTTACTCATTGTCAAAAACCAAAACCGGCCACAATTTTTCCTGTCTGTCAGTCAGGGTGTAGAGCTCGTATTAGTATTCTTCTCTTTCATTTGGCACCTCACTCAACATTTTTGTAAAATACAACATTTGTGTGACATGAATTATATACTATTTTGGATTTAAACGGCTAAAAATTTTGAGTTTGCTGTATTTTTTCTGTGTCCCCGTCAAAAAGATCTTTTATATTTTATTATTTCAACAAGTTTCATAAATACAGAAACAGTACAGAGTGACACACAAACGAAACTATAAGGGTTTTTTACTTTCTCATATAAAGAGAATGTATTGTGATGGCGTGAAAATTCAATTTTGAGATTTTGATGAATTTACACGTTTTGAGGTCCCTTGAGTACAAAAAAAGTGGTTTTTAAAAAATGTCTGTTTGTCGTCTGTGCAGACGCCTGGTTTTGATTGGTTGTACCAAAAAAACCCAAAAATTTTATTCTAAATAATAAAATAGACAAATTTTTAATAATTTTTTTTTGGCTATACCATGAAGAAATTTATATATATATATATAACATTTTGTTAAAATCATTTATGACATACCTAACTGATAGTGACAGATTTGTTTGGAGTGCACAAAGTAATTGTATGACAAATAATACATGAAATAGATAAATACATAATTTAAATAAATAATTATTATTTTAAATCAAATTATAACTATTATTAACTACAGGAAACAGACAGAGAAAAATAGACTCCAGCGCGGAGTCTATTTTTCTCTGTCTGTTTCCCGTAGTTAATAATAATTATAATTTGATTTAAATTAAAATTTAATCGTTCCGTAGTATGAATACTACCAAAATCGTAAAATATGAAGAAATAAATAATTATGTGAAAACAAAGACGTGTGTGAGGAGGTGGGATGTGAAGGTGGGATGTGAAGGTGATAAAATAGAGAGTCAGACCCCAGTCTCTGATGTGTAGCCAGGAGGTCCTGCAGCAAGGAACTGGTGACTCTGCCTGAACATGTGGCCCCTAGTTCCGTAGATGTGAAGGTGGTAAGATGGAGTGTCAGACCCCAGTCTCTGATGTGTAGCCAGGAGGTCCTGCAGCAAGGAACTGGTGACTCTGCCTGAACGTGTGGCCCCTAGTTCCGTGGAAGTTTGAATACGATGATCTGGCACTGGGTGGTCGCTCTCTATCCTCGTCATAGAGACTGTTGGAAGAACTGGGCTGGTACATCACATTCGTGTGACCTCTCACTTCTACAAAGTAAACAAACGCGGCAAATTATCAAAGTAAACTTGTTTCAACTTCATCGCCAACCAATAATAAAAAATCGGGTATGGGGTGCCTCAGAACATTTCCTCACTTCAGAGGCCACTAAAGTGGCCTCTCCGACCTCTAAGACCTCCTGAGTGGTTTTCAGCATGACGTATGTATGTGTGTATGTGTCATCGTAGCGCCCAAGGTATTTAACCTAGAGAGTTGAAACTTGGCAGAAAAATCATTCATAACCTGTAGTTGTGCCGCCCGGAAAATCAACTTTTTACGCCATCTTGAACCAAGTTTGATGAGTCAGCAAAATATTCAAAAAATCGTAATAAATCGAAAATGGTCCTGATCGAAATGAATTTTGGCTCGAATGTACCCCTCTGTATGACAAACAAGCCCACCAAATTTCATTTTGATATTGGCCGCCATTTTGAAGTTATCAATTTTTGAATTTTTAAACTTTGACGGTTAATAATACCGAAAGTATAAATAGGTTTTTGACATATAGCATATGTTTGGAACCGGAAAAAATTAAGGAACAAATATAAAAAATCGGGTAGAGGGTACTTTGGAACTTTTCCTCACTTCAGAGGCCACCAAAGTGGCCTCTCCTGCTGCTTCGCAGCAGGAGACGTGGTCAGCACTTGGATAGGTGACCGTTCTGAACTAACTGATTTATTATCATTCTTAAAAAAAACCCTTATTTTTAATACCTATATTTTATTTAATTATTTGAAGTTTGGCGGTATTTTGACAGATGTAAACAAACTTTGACGTCATCAAAATTATTGCACTAATAAATAATTATATTCGCTTATAACTTTTAAACTAATTAATAGAATTCATCGGTTTTTTTTATATTTGTTCCTTAATTTTTTCCGGTTCCAACGATATGCTATATGTCAAAAACCTATTTATACTTTCAGTATTATTAACCGTCAAAGTTTAAAAATTCAAAAATTTATAACTTCAAAATGGCGGCCAAAATCAAAATGAAATTTAGTGGGCTTGTTTGTCATACAGAGAGGTACATTCGAGCCAAATTTCAACTCGATCAGGATCATTTTCGATTTATTACGATTTTTTTAAATTTTTGCTGACTCAGCAATCTGGGTTCAAGATGGCGGAAAAAGTTGATTTTCCGGGCGGCACAACTACAGGTTAGGACTGATTTTTGTGCCAAGTTTCAACTCTCTAGGTTAAATACCTTGGGCGCTACGATGATAACACACATACACACGTCATGCTGAAAACCACTCAGGAGGTCTTAAAAACACCTAAAACGGATAATTCCGTTGAAATCTCGAAAAAAAATTAACAATACTTTTCCTACTATTAGTAGTGAGGAAAAGTAAAAATTAACAATTATTGCTAATACAGGTTTTATCCTAATTATTAATTATTATTATATTAATAATTAACTATTTTTTCAATATTCAATACATATTTATGGCAAGATGCTCACTTCAATGATAAAAAAAATCACAGGGAAGTACTTGCGTCCAAGTACTTTTTAGGGTTTTGTAGAAGATTAAGCATGCCCGTTATGTAATTATGATTTTATTCTTCGATCTCAAGGGTCCGGGTTCGATCCCCCGGGGGGTCACAATGTTTTTCATCGGTAATTACGACTAGAAAAATTCATTTTTTCAGACCATTTCCATCGCTTCACCATAAGGTATAACCATGAATTATTTAGAAATTTTAGGACCACACGTTATATAGTGGTAGGGGAGGGGGGAAATTTTTGGGGCTATATTTTAACTTATAAAATTAATAAAGAATGAAAAATTTAAAAAAGCAAATATATATTTGAATCCTACTCTTCACCAGCTATCATATGATACCCAACTCAAAATTTTACTAAAATAAAATGTTTGGCGCACTTCAAATTTTCGCGCCCAAAATTGGCAATTTTTTAAAATTTAGGATGAACTCCCGGAATTTTCATCGCCCCACAATAAGGCATTAGCTCAAATTATTTCGAAATTTTAGGACCAGCCGAAGTATAGTGGTTGGGGGGGGGGAATTTTTTTGGGTATATTTTGATTTTTTTACCCAATAAGGAATGCAACATTTAAAAATGTATATATATCTTTGCGTCCTACTCTTCAGCAGCTTTCATTTGATACCCAACTCAAAATTTAAAAAAAATAAAATTTTTGGCGCACTTCAAATTTTCGCGCCCAAAATTGGCAATTTATTAAAATTTGGGATGAACTCCCGGAATTTTCATCGCCCCACAATAAGGCATTAGCATGAATTTTTTCGAAATTTTAGGACCAGCCGAAGTATAGTGGTTGGGGGGGGGGAATTTTTTTTGGGTATATTTTGATTTTTTTACCCAATAAGGAATGCAAAATTTACAAAAGCTTGTATATAGCTTATATATAAAGCTTATATTTGCGTCCTACTCTTCAGCAGCTTTCATTTGATACCCCACTCGAAAATTAAAAAAAATATAAATTTTTGAGTTTACAACATTTTTGCGAATTGCGCATGCGCATATTTAATTTTGAACTTCTGTATATTTTTCCTGTGGTTGGGTCAAAAAGTTGCACCAGTATTTCAAATTTCAGCTCTTTAGCTTAAACGGTTCAGGCCCTATGAACCAAAGAGCGACGGACAGACGGACACATCACCCTCGGCATAAGGGTTTTGAGAAGAATCTACAAAACCCTAAAAAGATGCTTTTCTTTAAATTTTGTCTTTTACTCCGCTAAGAACAAATAGTTAGTTACTTTTAATTTTTTCTCTTTTCTAACTCCGCCATGTATAAGTAGTTATTATCGTTTAATTAGCAGTGTGATTTTATAATTTATATTTAATGAAGAGCGTAAGGTGACACCACACGTAATTTGTTTTTTGTTTTTTTCATCAGGAGAATGGAGAACTGGGCAGCAGGCGGCAGTCATGTCTTAATACCGAATGTGTTACATGGCAGACCATCCCCAGCTACTCAATGTATGAGATTCTCAAATCTCCTCCTACGTATCACCAGCCGGAATTGTAGTCTGAAGGGCATTGCCTATTTGTTCGGTTTGTATCCTTCATCCCTAATGAATAGGGCCAAAGGGAGCAAATGAGAGATTGAGTTTACAGCTTAGGAGAAGTAGTCAATAGGTCCAACCAAACAAACAAGTTATCCTTTATGGATTCAGCTATCACAAGGGTTGGTAATAAACACTTTTTAATACTATTGTGAAACCAGTTATTTTCTAGGTAACAGTACAGTAAATACATATAAGGATTTTACCAGTATTGGAGTAATGCCTGGGGTGAAGGAGTGTATGCTGGTCTAGTACAGCCTGAGGTAGATTACCAGCACTGTGGGGTCTGGATCTAGAAGACCTTCTGGCACCCGTCCTGGCAATGGACCCGGTGCTATAGCGCTGAGAGTTGCGTACTACAGTGCCTCTCCCAGAGGTCCTGTTGTTATCTCTTCGTCGACCCAGGCTACCTGGCATCGTAGAACCACCACCTCCACGACCGTGTATAGATCTTCTCTTTACTCTACGCGGTGTCATCGGACGAGAACCTCCTGCACCACTATTCAACCCTGTCTCCAGCTCTAAACAGTAATAAAAAGCCACTGACACTTTTATCAATATAACATAACGCCTTTTAATGTGATCACTTTTGGATCCAGATGAAGTGATAACGTTAATTGACTGATAATATGCAAAAGGAACCGCCAGAGGAAGTAAAACTCAAAAACAAAAAAGTATAATCAAAACTGTGTTCATAACATACAATGAGTGCTGTGATGATACATTATATAATAAAATAATTTTCATTGCAATATACATAATTTTTTTGGAACAAAGTCCATTATCACATGTTATAACTAGAGTAAAAGTTGACTGATTTAGTTGAAATTTTTGGCATGCATGTTCATTTTAGCAATGCCCATAACAAGTCCGTTGGAAAATGTATCTGCCCAAGCGCTTCCCCGCAACACTCATTAAATGTGCGCTTAAATGTAAAGTTGAAATTTCAGGACAGAAAAGTATATTATCACCTATTCAATGAGACAAACTTTTTATAAGTACAATTGTTTAGTAAAACCAACAGTGAAATCGGTATGAAGTGGTAAAGATTGTTAAAACTGTTAAAGTGGACCTAAACGTTTAAAATAGAGAAAACAAAGTTTTTAATAAAACTTCATACACATCACCTAAAGTATAATTAATAATAATAATAAATACATTTTTATTTGTTAAAACATAACATCAAAATATATGCTTACAAAACGTCAAACTGAATTCCTTTCCCGTCTGAGCAGCTGTGTTTACATTCAAATTCAGGGAAGCCTATTAATTTGTTTCTTATTTTTCAGTTCTAAGTTAGATCTTTAACCGAAAGCATGGCGTGACATTTTAATAATGCATGAGAGAACAAAAACATACCGAATCTTCCGTTTGCTGTGAAGTAGAGATTTTATGAGCCTTATGCAGCCTTGAAGCCACGAGATAAGCGCTCAAGAGGTTAATTACTTAGTGAAAATTACTGGCCATGGGAAAGGAGAGAAAGAATGGTTTTAAGTTTTAATAGGGTAGAGACTTTGATATCACTGTTAGTACGGCACAGAGAATTAAGAGAATGGACGCAACGAACTAAGGGACATATGTCAGATATCTGCTTGATATACGCAAATCTGCTAGCTCGACGTCCAACAGGTAGAACCACAACTTGAGAGGCAACTTCCTCACAGCGAAGCTCGCCATTTAGGGCCTTAGACAGGTACAAAATTTCATAGGCTTTCCTCCTCCGACGCAAAGACGAGAGTTCAAGGCGCTCAGATAAATGCTCATATGAGTAGTAAGCCCTCCTGAAGAAGTATCGAAGATAGCAGATTCGCACAAAAAGCCGCTGTACTCTCTCGATTTGGTCCGAGCGCATCAAGGCGAGGTTGTTCCAGACAGGCACAGCATATTCAAGGAGAGGCCTGACTAGAGAAACATAAAGACTAAGGAAACATTCAAGTGAAAGATGGTGACTAATTTTACGGATAAGGCCAAGACGCTGAGAAGCTTTAGTAACTATTGAGTTTATATACAAATCCAACTTAAGTCTAGAATCAAATATGATACCAAGATCACAAACAGAATCGGCGCGGGTAAGAAGAGTGCCATCAAGAACATATTTGAATTGCAAAGGGTGTCGACGTCGGGAGAACGACACGAAAGATGTCTTTTCGGTATTTATAATCATTTTATTTGTTTTGCACCATGAAGATATGGCATCGATATCCTTTTGGAGAATTTGGCAAGAGGAAAGAGAATCGACCTTTAAAAATATTTTTAAGTCATCCGCAAATAATAGGAAGGGACAATTAATAACTTCGCATAAGTCATTAATGAAAGCAAGAAATAGTAAAGGCCCTAGAATTGATCCTTGGTGGACGCCTGAATAAGCGCAGTAAGATTGCGATAAATGGTTGTTTATTTTGACTTGACAAGTTCTGTTTGATAAATAGCTACTAAAAAATGATACTAATTGGGGATGTAAAGAAAGAGATGTAAGTTTGTTTATTAAGATGGTGTGGTTAACAAGGTCAAACGCCTTACTGAAATCAAAGAAAATTGCATCATATAGATATAGAAAATTGCATTCTATAGATATAGAAGGGACTGAACCTTTATCTATCCTAACAAAAAAAAAATAACCTGTTTGAATGGAACGAAGCCGCGGATAAGTCTTTCCAAGACATTAAACAGTGCCTGAGCTCGGCTCCGATTCTTTCATGTCCAGACTTCGATAAACCCTTTTCCCATCAGACGGATGTGTCAGCAGTTGGGGTAGGCGGAGTACTTACACAGTGCTTCGAGGATGGAGAGCATGTAATGCCCATGCCAGCCGGATTCTTACGAAACAGGAGAGGAATTTCTCAGCTACTGAAAGAGAGTGTGTTGCAGTAATTTGGGCTGTTGAAAAGTTCCGCCCTTACCTAGATGGGTACTCCTTCGAGGTGGTCACAGATCATCACTCATTGTTGTGTTTGGAAAACCTTAAAGATCCCTCAGGCCGGTCAGCCAGGTGGGCGCTAAGACTCCAAGGGTATGACATTAAATATACGCACAGAAAAGGAAAAGAGAATGTCGTCCCAGATGCCCTCTCACGATCAGTAGATTTTGCTGATGTAGCTTCGGTTCAGTACTACGATCCGTGGTATAAAAAGATGGTTCTTAATGTGCAAGAAGATCCACTAGTATACGAGTCGTGGGAGGTTAAAAATGGCCAGTTATTTAAAAAAAATTAAAGTTGCTGGAATGGAAGAATGGAAGAGGGTCGTACCAAAGGATGAAAGAAAGGAACTACTGATACAACACCACGATTCACCGCTCGCCGGTCATATGGGTGTCTACAAGACGTATCATCGCCTCAGGAATAGATATTATCGGCCCAAAATGAAAGAAGACGTCCGGGGTTATATTAAGCGTTGTGTAACGTGCATTCAAAGTAAACCTACTCAAGATGGACCTTATGGATTACACGGAGAGCAGAAAATGGTTTCGGATACTTGGGAAGTCGTATCTTCTGATTTAATGGGACCATTGCCAAGATCGGGTAATGGAAATAAGTATATCGTCGTTACGACGGACTATTTCAGCAAGTTCGTGATTGCGAAACCTTTGAGAGATGCAACAGCTGCGGCAGTTACTAAGCACATGGAGCCAAATGTTTTTCTAACATATGGTGTGCCACGAGTTCTTTTGTGTGACAACGGGAAGCAGTACTCTAGTCAACAATTTAAGAATCTGATGGATACATATAAATGCCAGATCCTCTACAATCCACATTACCATCCGCAAGCAAATCCCACAGAGCGCGTAAACCGTGTCATTAAAACAATGATTACATCTTATGTGAAGGAGCACAAAGACTGGGATAAGGACTTAGCTAAGTATATTTGTGCTATCCGTACAGCTGTTCACGTTGTGTGTTTTCAGGGCCGAATTTAATGGTAAACATAGAGCTATGGGGGGGATTAAGAAGTCAGTTGAGGAGAAGCTACGACTAGCATACACCAAGAATAAGGAAGGTTATAATTTAAGGAGAAAGGACAAAGCTTTTGAGGTTGGCGAGGAGGTATATCGGAGGAATTTTGCACTTTCAAAAAAAGAAAACAAGTTTACAGCCAAATTTGCTCCTAAGTACATTAGCCCATACATAGTGAGACGTAAAATCGGCTATCTTACAAACGAACTTGAAGACCCAAAGGGGAAAACTGCTAGGAAGTGGCATATCAAAGATCTACGACCTGGGCCAGAACATGAAGACACGACAACCTTATTAGAGGAGGAAAATGGCTGATGTAGCGGTCAGTTTTTAGACCTCTACATGTAGGATTCTCCGGGTCTTCAAGAGGAATGCATCTCGAAGATCACGAGAATCCGCGTTGTTCTACGAGAGGACGTTCGGTGCTAGGATTGGTCTAGGAATGGCTGGGAGAGGGAAGGAATTGTTCGAGGCAGGCGAGTGGCAGAGGGGGAAGTAGTCGTAGCTGGGGCCAGGCGAGATAGTTCGGAGTGAGTTGGTCGAGTATGTGCGAGTCTTCAAGGTTATAATTATGAACTGTTAAATTAAATATACTTGTAGGTAATTGTTAAATTATCGTGTTTGCAAAATTGATGTATGGAATAAACTTGTCTTTGTGGCTTAACGTGTGTCTCCCTATCTCTGCTGAAGGTTTAGAGCTGGTTTCGTGGCTTCGTCCTGAGAATGATACAGGATAGATTTTAGACAAGGGAATTAGGATGAATGATAAACTTGATTTAAATTACAGTGAGAGATTTCCTCAAGATAGCAAACTATTTCTACCAAAAAATTATCCATACCCTAACACTTTAACTTTTATAAATAAAATTGTTAATAACTTTTATAATAGAATGATCCTGAAATTAAATTAAATGCTTCCATATGCAACAGCAGAGCACTAAATTTTAAAAATATTGTTCGATAAAAAAAACTCAAGAATAAAAATAATGATAGAAAGTGCAATAATTACTCCGGGTTTTAGTACTAACCATCTAGAGACTCGGGGTAGCTGGTAGTGTCTGTGTTCCTCTGCGATATGAACTCACCCGAATACAGCGATGGCATCTTCAGCTTCTTATCTGAACAGTCTAGAAACATAACCATCATAATCAATTATAATAATTGGAGCGGTAAGGTAGTTGTTTGTTACAATTCTTACAGACTTACACTACATTTATCATGACAGCTAAGCTCATTTTGTTGGAATGAGCTTCTTAAGCTGGGTTCACACCCAATACGCATTCACAATCAGCATGGGCAAACATTTGCCACTTTTCCTTACTTTCAAAATGGCCTCATCGATTTCAACATTGCTCACAGTATACCAAACAGTCTATCGGTGTCACTCATTTTTTGTGAACCAACAAGTCTTGAAAACTACTTGTCTGATTTTAATGAGATTTGGATGGTAGATCATACTTAGCCCATTATTGGTCCCATATAAATTTCAACCTTCTGCACCCATTTTTAGGGTTTCGAGGTCATCTTAGAAACCCTTATGCTTTTGGTAGTTTGTCCGTCCGATCTGCGATCAATTGCAAATAGATCGCAATATTTTATATTTTTTGTAATTTATTTTCATGTTGGGTATCATTTCAAAGATATTGAAATGTAGATTACAAATATGTATTGCGTTTCCAAAATGGCGGCTATTTTACCCCCCAAAAAATTAAAACAAACCCAAAATGTACCCCCCACACTACCCAATTAGAACAGGTCCTAAAAATAAGGCAAAAATACAGAAATATACATCTCCCTGGTCCGATGATATTTCCGGGAGTTGATATAAAAAAAGTCAAATTTTAAAAATATAAGGGGTCCGTAACTAGGGAGCCCCAAAATTTTTGTCATTTGAAAAATCGAAGTTGGGTATCATTTTGAAGGTATTGAAATTTGGTTCACAAAAATGTATCTTGTTTCCAAAATGTCGGCCATTTTACCCCTAAAAGAAATTAATGAGTGCATACCGAAGATAGTAAAGGATAATATATGCACACAATGCACACCTTGTTTCTTAAAGGTGAAAAATACATATTTTTGTTAAAAAAAAAAAAAAATAATAATAATAATAATAATGAATTCTAATGACCGAAGAAACCCTTTTAGTAACTTGTTGGCAAGTACTTGACGGATTTTTTTCTCTTTCACATGTGCACAAACATACATTTATTTACCTATATCATCAAAAGTACTTTTCTGATTTTTATGAACGTTATAAAATTTATTAAGTTGCAGTTGTAATAAAGAAAGGTGATTTTAATTTAAAGTAAAAATAAAAATTGTGACCATACCAAATAATTGTTAGGAAAATAAACAAATGCTATAACACCTCTTTATGACAAGGTAGGCTATTCAATTTTTAAGTGTAAATAAATGAATATTTAATAGTTAAAATATGTTATTTAATCATTTTTAGGGTTTTGTAGATACTTCTCAAAACCCTTATACCAAGGGTGATGTGTGGGTGTCCGTCCGTCGCTCTTTGGTTCTTAGGGCCCGAACCGTTTAAGCGAAAGTGATGAAATTTGAAACACTGGTGCAACTTTTTGACCCAACCACAGGAACAATATACAGGTGTTCAAAATTTAATATGCACATGCGCAATTCGCAAAAATGTGGTAAACTCAAAAATTAATATTTTTTTTATCAAATGAAAGCTGCTGAAGAGTAAGACGCATGTATGTATATGCTTTTTTAAATTTTGCATTCCTTGTTGGGTAAAAAATCAAAATATACCAAAAAAAATCCCCCCCCCCAACCACTATATAACGGCTGGTCCTAAAATGTCTAAATAATTCATGCTAATGCCTTTTTGTGGGGCGATGAAAATTCCGGGAGTGCATACCAAATTTTTAAAAATTGCCAATTTTGGGCACGAAAATTTGAAGTGCGAAAAATCAAAATATACTCAACAAAAATCCCCCCTCCCCCCGCAACCACTAACGGCTGGTTCTAAAATTTATTATTATTGTGGGGCGATGATATTTCCGGGAGTTCATTTGTAGTTTTTAAAAATTACCAATTTTGTGCACAAAAATTTGAAGTGCGCCCAAAATTTTACTTTTTTAAAATTTTGAATGGGGTATCAAATGAAAGCTGCTGAAGAGTAGGATACAAATATATATTTGCTTTTTTAAATTTTATATTCTTTATTGGTTTTATAAGTCAAAATATACCCCAATAAAATCCCCCCCCCCCAACACTATATAACGGCTGGTCCTAAAATTTCAAAATAATTCATGGCTATACCTTGTGGTGGAGCGATGAAAATGTTCTGAAAAAATGTAATTTATCTATGAAGAACATTGTGACCCCCCGGGGGATCAGGACCTTTGAGATCGAAGAAAAAAAAACATTATTTCATAACGGGTATGCTTAATCATCTATAAAACCCAAAAAAGTACTTGGATGCAAGTACTTCCCTGTGATTTTTAAATTCTGTTATACATAATTTAAATTTTAGTAATGTATAATGTATGTAAAATAATTACAAGATAAAAAGAACTTTTTATATACTACGTTTTTTAATTTTCTTTTGAATCATAATATGTAATGTTGATAATATAATTTTTATTGTTATATAAAATGTTAGTGAAATATAAATAGTTCCGAATTTATTTACTTCACACAAATGACAACCATCTAGAGAGCTGAACTAACTTTCCATACAGCAAAATTTGCTGAAAACGAATTAATATCTGCTGAAAGATGGCTATAAGTATTAAAATAATGCATTGTCATCGTGTTCTGAGCTATTCTAAAAGTTTCAAGTGCCTAGCTATTCGGGAAGTTAGTTAGAAATCGATTGCCAGATTTGTACCGGACAAACAAACAAGAAAGCAAGCTAATAAAAACAGTAAAAATAGTAAAAAAACACATATTAAGTCAATTTTATTGATTCTTTAGGCATGAATCTGACCAGGAGATGGTTGAAATATAGCCAAATGTTAATAACTTAGTTATTTTTTTTAAAAAAAACTAGGTAATAGAAAATGTTTAACCTTAAAATTTTGACCCACAAAAACAGAAGATTAATTAAATGGTTAAATGATTTGTTTTCTATTATTAATAACTATTTAAAGTGTAGAAAACCTCTGCAATCTATAATATAAGTGGCAAAGTCCTGATTGACTAACATAGAATCAACACACAGCAAAATATGCTTAACCGAGAGACTTGAAATTTTGAGGATATACTCTGTTCATATCATAGGCACCCACTAAGAAAGGATTTTGCGAAATTTTTATTTTGGTACACAGGGGTATGGGGTACAAATGTCAAAGTAATGAATACCCTTTATGATGCATATCGTTAAAAAACTCTTTAAGAGTACAGTAATTGTTGTTATGTACAGTTTTGTCATATTTTCATTTAGGAGGGGGGTAAAATGGAATAATATAGCTATATCTTTAACTTATAAAAGCACAAAACTTTGTACCTGAGATCTCGCTAACGCCGCATCAAAACCGAGCGGAAATAATATTTAAAATATAATATTTAATTAATATTTAATTTTAATTTTTTTTTTGTGTACTTATATATGTATATATACGTCAACATAGATGTGTGTATGCTCTTTCATTTTTTGAGGTGTGTGGACCTACCTTGGTACATTTATTTGTCATCCTCCTGGTTACATCCCTAATGCTGACTTATTTTCAAGATGGCGAGCACAACAAAGTAACTGGTCCTATGGATATGACAGGGACCAAGTTGTGCTCCCTGGGTAGCTGTATAATCCCCCCCCCCCCCACATTTTTTCGGACACTCATAATGATAAACTCTAATACTATCAACTAGAATGATGAAAATAATTAATAAATAGAACATTGTATTAAAAATTATACTTACTAGGTTCTCCATTTTTGATAGCTCTGTTCATAAGAAAACTGAAGTAAATACTAAGAACCTGCAACAAACCACAAAAAATCTAATTTTATCTTTGCACTAAATTAATTATACCTATGTGTAATGTAGGGACTTATGGGTGACTGAAGGGACGTGACAGCTAAACTTAGTCAGTTGAGTCAGAAACCGGCGCACTCAAAAAGCAAAGAGATTAGAGCCAACCATAGAAATGAAGTGTACACTTTGTCAAACAAATATTAGTACTTGACGTAATTATTTGACTAGCATCCCACTGTTATTACTTCTCCAGCCCTCACATTTCCTTTTCAGGCAAATGTCAAATTCATATGCCGTCCCAACTGAATGGAAACTATCTCGGAGAGTACGTTTGTCAACTTTTAGCTGGGTTAGTATTTTGCCTCAACTATGTTGAACCACCTGCTGAAGCAGTATATGTAACAATTGGGGCAAAACGTAAAAGAGCCAACAAAATAAAATTAAAAAAAAAAAATTCTTACTACTCCGATAATTATTTCTGTTAGGTAATTTTATTTTTAATTAACAGACTGATTTGTACATCAAGATTGTTGTATTAAAACTTTAGTTTTACTTTTTTAACCTACCCACTAACAAAAGTTAAGATTAAACATAATCTACAAATTTTAATATACATAGCAAACTTAAGATTTTTTTTAAGTAGACAGACATTTTCATTAAATGTGAAAAACAGGTAAACACAAGTCTTTAATAATGTCTATCAGTAAAATGTGGAGTCTAGGGCGCCTGACCTACTAAACCAATGTCGACGATATATGAGCCACGAGATCAGAAGAAGACCTCCTCTTAGCAATTTTAACAAATGGAAATGACTCGACTAAATAAATTATGTACAAGAAAAACCATAGAACGAGAAGTATGGGACAGATTTATTTTGCTAATATTAAAAAAAAAATCTCAGGGAAGTACTTGCGTCCAAGTACTTTTTAGGGTTTCATAGATGATTAAGCATATCCGTTATGTAATTATGTATTTTTTTCAACCTCAGAGGTCTCTGGTTCAATTCCCTGTGGGGTCACAATATTTTTAGGGTCCGTGGGCAAAACCAAGGACCCTTATATTTTCCTGCGTGTGTCTGTCTGTCCGTCCGGTCGCTTGCTCTCACGGCTACACCTTTCGTCCGATCACTTTGAAATTTGGCATGTATGTGTCTTGTACCTACCCACATATTTTAAAAATAAAGCGACTTAAAAAAAAATTAGGGAAAAAACTTAAGGGTTAATTTTTTTTTTTTTTTTCGACACCGTGAGGGGTATCTTATGAAAGGGTACGTCAAGCTGATTACAAAAATATATAATTTTTTGGTTATAACTTTGATAATCTGAAACAATTCGTGAACATTCTTCGACCAAAAGTAAAGATACCACTTTTTGGAAATTTCGAAAAAATTATTATTTTATTTTTTATTGACAAAATACGTATTTTTATAACTATGGTCTTTTCGATGTATTTATATGGTTTTAGTCCGGTTCAGTGGCAAAAAAATACTTTATAAGAAGTTTGTTTATGTGTTTTGAGAATATCAGACCCATGGGATAGTTCAAAGTAAGCTTTTTAGCATTTTTAAAAATACCCTCAATAGGGTACTACTTAAACTATACAAGGGTTGCCTACGGACCCTCGCTGTGTGCTGACTAGCATACACTTGACCGGTTTATTTATTGGTTATAACCACAAGGTAAATTATACTATATTTCAGGAAATTTTCATCGCCCCACCATAAGGTATTAGCATGAATTATTTCAAAATTTTAGGACCAGCCGTTATAGAGTGGTTTGGGGGAGGGGATTTTTTTTTTTGGGATATACATATTTCAACTCTGAATATTCAACTGCAAAATTTAAAAAAGCATTTATATATTTGTAACCTACTATTCAGCAGCTTTCATTTGATACCCCCTTGAAAATAAAAAAAAAAATAAAAAATTGAGGGTACCACATTTTGCGAATTGCGCTTGAGCATATTTAATTTTGAACTTCTGTATATATTTCCTGTGGTTGGGTCAAAAAGTTGCACCAGTGTTTCAAATTTCAGCTCTTTAGCTTAAATGGTTCTGGCCTTATGAACCAAAGAGCGACGGACGGACAGACACATCACCCTCGGCATAAGGGTTTTGAGAAGTATCTACAAAACCCTAATAAGAATTCCAATTAATAAACTCAAATAAAAGGTTATTTAGATGCAGGTTTAAACAATGATAAACAAGGTTGAAAAAGCAGTGTCGCCAACCTGATTTCAACAACTTAACTGCATTAGCCATTTATTCTCTACTATTTATAAAATAATTAAGTTGGCAATCTTTCTTTTTCTCCCTTCTTTTACTTCTTCCCCCTAGCTTTTAAGTTGAGGGATATATTCTGCATATTCAATAAATAGAGGATACACTTACGGTGAGGAAGATGTGTATAGAAGCCTGTGTTATCTCGAGTATGTGATAAGGAATAAGACATCCAGTGATGAGATTAGGTCTGAGTTGACTCCTCCAGTCTTGTCTTGTCCTCTCTTCTGTCTGATTGGAGAGGAACAGGGATTTACAACCAGGACCGTTAGCTTCCCACCAGCTCACACTCCCCGTACCCAGGCTCAGCATATCCGACTCCTGTAACAACCACACATATTAATATTTTTGGAACAAAGTTCCTTATGGCACGTTCTGGAGCCCGGGAGTGAATAAAAAAAAACGACAGAAATCACCGTCACGCAAAAACCTTCACGAAATCTACCGATGACAATAACTTGAGTAAAAGATCACCGAGTTAGTTGAAATTTGGTACACATGTTCATTTTACCAATGTCCAGGCTGAGTTCGTTGGAAAACGTAATCGGCCCAAGTGTTCACACGCAACGCTCGCGTAAACGTAAGCTTCAAAAAGACGGGAAAAAATGTTATTATGGAAGCCTGTTACTTGACTTGTTTATTTTTGTTATATGTCAAAATGTCACTTGGTTTTGTAAATATCAAAAATATAATCACGGTCTTGTTAAAAGTAAAATTGATCTGTGCCGACGCTTATTTCAATATAGGCATATTATTATAATACTGCGTATTTAATCCAAGAAAAAATTCTAACTTCATCTATTTAATGAGACAAACAACTTTTTTAAATATTTTTTTTTTAGTAAAACCTAACCGACACTGTTATGAAGTGATAAAGATCGCTAAATTTATTAAAGTGGACCCAAGTGTTTAAAATAAAGAAAACAACGTTTTTACTGATATCTTCCGTTCTAACGTATAACGATTTTATAAAACTTCTTACACATTGTCTAAAGTACAATGGAAACAGGCATGTAAAATTTCGACCGGTTTCAAGCAGAAGCTTTAGAGTAGGGAAGAGATATTCTTTATTACCAAAAAAATCCTTACAAAAATATAAGGCCTTACAGGGGGTATAAATACCCGTACATAGGTTGGTCCAAAAAACAAAGTCATAAAACTAAAGCAATCATACAAATTTGTGTCTCGACTAATTATACATATAATAAAATTGTTTCTATTTTCTCTTGAAAATCAATATAACAATAAGAAATCATATAATGAATTAATAAAATTAGATCATTAATTATACATAGAAAGAAATCTATTAACATATTTAGAAAGAAAACTATTGTAAAAAAAAAAATAAATAAATAAAATAAAATAAATAAAATAAAATTAAAAAAAAAAATTAAAAAAAATAAATAAATAAATAAGTAAAATAAATAAATAATAAAATAAATAAATAAATAAATAAAATGAAACAATAATAAAAATAAAAATAAATAAATATAAAAGTTTTTGAAAATACACTAACAGTTTTTGTATAACTTATTCAATAGAAAATGTTGGTACCACCTTTTTCAATTTGTTTTTTAAGACTTTAATGTTTACATTTAAAGTTTTTAATTCTACTGGCAGCATGTTGTAATATTTTATGGCGTAATAGAGCTGACTTCTTTGTCCAATTTTCAAACTAGTTGTTGGCAACGTTATCATTTTATACCTGGTTCTTGTGCTTCTTCTTGTATACTCTTCTTTTAAGTGTTTATAATTGTATGCTATTGATTTGATGACAAAAATTTGTTTAATATTAAGTGTTTTTTTATTATCTTGCTCATTACATCCAATTATTTTCAAAAGTCTCCCCTGTAGACGGATAACTGGATCAATAGATGTATTATAAAGACCACCCCAGCCAATAATTCCATAAACTGCAAAGCTATGAAAAAGACCATAATATAATTGTAGTAGTTGATTTTTGGATAGTATCCTTTTTAGTTTGTAAAAAACAAATTAAATATTTAGTTTTGCTGATAATATTGTCCACATGTATGCTCCATTTCATGTTGCAATCATATATAAGACCAAGATACTTGTATGTTGTAGTTCTATTGATAAGCTGTCCATTGATCTTTATTTCAATATCATCAGGAGTCGAGTCATTGTAATTACCAAAAGCTATGAAATTAGACTTGTCTATATTGAGTATAAGACAGTTTTGATATAACCAAGAGTAAGTAATATCTAATTTGGATGACATATTCTGTGCCCCTCCTGTCCAACTATCTCCACTTAGAGGCGCTACTAGTGTCATCAGCATATGCTACTAAATCCATCTGCAAGCTTAAAAGATCTTTATATATAGGATAAATAGTAGCGGACCCAGAATTGACCCTTGTGGCACTCCAATGTTTGTTGCTATACTGGTGCTTTCAACTCCATTAACTTTAACTATTTGTATCCTGTTTTTAAGATAGCTTTTAATTAACTTCAGACCAGCTCCTCTTATACCCATATTACACAATTTAGACATTAGAATTTTATGATTAACTGTATCAAAAGCTTTTGAATAATCTAGAAAAGTAACTATTGTTGGTTTGGAGAGAGCTAGATTAACATACAAAAATCCACTTAATTGAGCTATGGCATCTTCAGTACTTTTATTTTTTAAAAAACCAAATTGTTTATCACTAATTAAGCGAAACTTCATTACAAAACTGTACAGTCTTGTAAATAGGATTTTTTCAAAAACCTTAGCTAGGTTAGAAATAAGTGCTATTGGATGATAGTTGTTTACATTATTTTTCTGACCACTTTTAAAAACCGGGCATATCAGTGCTATTTTAAACTGGTGAGGACAATGACCTTAGAGCATGTAAGAGTTTATTGTGTGTGTATTGTAGATGCTATATATGGTGATGCTAGTTTAAGGGTATGCACATGAATATTGTCATGTCCACCTGCCTTGTGTTTAAGCTTGCTTATTGTTTGTAAAACTTCTGATTCACTTGCTGGGTGCAGAAAAAGTGTAGATTGATTCATAGGTATATTAGGCATTTCATGTAGATGTAGTGGTGTTTTTCTATTTTCGTTGTTTAGATACTACTGTAGTGAAAAATTCATTAAACAGTTTGCCTTTATTAGATCATCATTAGTGGGAGCACCTTCAACAATAATTTCATTAATTAATTGATTTTTCTGTTTCTGATCTAGTTTGTCACGTACATATTTCCACATTTTTTTTTGTATCTGAATTGTGAAGTAATTTTTGTTCATAAGTATTCTTAGCTATTGCAATCACACTTTTTAATCTTTTTTCATATCCTAAGTATTGCATTTTTTTAATAGGATTTTGTCTATCCTTTTTCCATAATTTATATAATTTATTTTTGGTGTTAACAGAATTAATAATTGCTGCAGTTATCCAAACTTTTCTTAGTTTTTGCCTTTTAGGTATAGTTTTTAGCGATAAAACTGTTATATTTTGAATTCTATCTATTAGAATGTCCAAAGCTTCATTAATGTTGCAAACATTTTTAATGATTTCCCAATTTTGGAACGAAGTTCCTTATGGCACGTAATCCGAAAAAAACTACCAAAATCACCGTCACGAAATCTACCAATGGCGAAAACTTGTGTAAAAGTTGACCGACTTAGTTGAAATTTGGTGCACATGTTCATTTTACCAATGTCCGTGACAGGCTTGTTGGACAGTGTTATCTGCCCAAGCGTTCACGCGCAACGCTCGCGTAAATGTAAGCTTCAAATTTAAAATTGGAATTTTTGGACGTGAAAAAGTTCTAACTTCGTCTATTTAATGAGACAAACAACTTTTTTAAATAATTATTTTTAGTAAAACGAACACCGACACTACTATGAAGTGATAAAGATCGCTAAATTTATTAAAGCGGACCAAACCGATTAAAATAAAGAAAACAACGTTTTTACCGATATCTTATGTTGTAACGTAAAGATTTAAATGAAACTTATTATACATCATCTACAATACAATTGAAACAAGCATGTAACATTTCAACCTGATACAAGCAGAAGTTTTTGTGAGTTAATGATTTATATTTTTTATTTTAATATTTAATTGGAGTAATATGCCGACGGGGCCTGGGAGGACAGTTCTTTTTCGTTCTACAACCATCTGCTTTAACTATAAATTTATCATTACCTTTTTTCTCGATATATGTTGCAATATTTAAGTTGCAATGGTTTAATTACACAAGTTTCCATAGAAACGTTATTGTTGTTATTGTTAAATGTCAAGGTATAAATATATTAACTCGTTGTAATCGTGTGTGAGAATCCGATGTGTTCATTATTGTATTGAGTTATCTTAATGTTAGAACATAGATTATAAACTGGCAACAAGGGTTATGGGCAATCAGCAACTAGATAACTGCAACTGGTAAGTAAATATAAATAAAAGTTTAATCTGTCAACAAATCTATTGTGCGAGATGGGAGACGGAAATTTAAACATAAACGTTCCAAAATTCACCGGTAATAACTATGTGAGCTGGAAATTTAAAGTACAGTAGTCTCGCTAATCCGGGTTTAACGGGACCGAACCCAGTCCGGATTACCGAAAGTCCGGATTAAACGGAATGTGTCTGTAGAACAAGCTTTAGTAGAGTAAAACTATTAAAATCGAGGTTTTAATCGTAAAAATTACTTCTATTAGTCTCCAAAACATGCTTTACAACGTAGGTGTCCACTATTTAAGTTGAGAGATGTTCTGTCACCAGTCATGTCAAATATCAAATGAATTAAAAAAAATGACAATCTATTACGCAGGTGGCAGGTATAGAAGGGACTTCCTGAGAAACAGGCTGAGTTCTGATATGAAATTCTAGGAGCGATAATCATTTCACAAAAAGTTGAGAAATTAGACATTGTTGGCTTGGCAAAATTTCATGGAACTGGGTTGAGCCGCCGCTACATGTTTCTTAAAACCATTCCCCAGCTCAGTCACATATAATTGTACTTCCTGGAATACACTTCCTTTATATCTTCCTCCCTACATTTCTATGGAACCGAAACAGATTTATCGATGTTCTTACTTATTCTTAAATCTGTTAATTTTTAACAAAATACCGGGTATTCCTCGTGTTAGACTGTTTGAATATACACCTATAAACTATACTAGGAACAATTTTATACATTTTAATAGACAATAAAAGCAGAAACTACGATTATCTTAACAATTAATAAATCTTAACAGGCCCTGGTTCCAATTTGTACATAGTGTTTGGCCCGTCCGGATTATACGGATGTCTGGACTAGAGGGGTCCGGATAAACGAGACTCTACTGTATTATTGATCCTAGAAGGTCGAGGACTTGACAATTATCCTGAAGAAGATGAACCTAGCGATCCAGTTAAAGCTATTGCATGGAAAAAAGGAGACCGTCAAGCTAAAAGCTTATTGACTTGTGGATTCGACGATAACATTACACCGCTATTTCTAACGTGTAAAACCAGCAGAGACGTATGGAAACGTTTAGAAGAGCGATATGCAGGTGACATTAAGAGGAGACAAGTTGAAGCAAGAAATAATGTGTCGCGACTTGTCATGAAAGAGGAAGAAACATGGCAAGAGTATCTGCTAAGAGAGAAAAACTCTTGGAGGCAGCAAGAATTCTAGGGGCCGTCATAGAGGACGCCGAATTCATCTGATCACTTATGAGAGGCTTAACGAGCAAATATCATGTTGTGGCGTCGCAGTTCGACAACTTTCCGAACGCAACCATAAATGACATAAGGCGCACGTTCGAGCTACATCAAGAACGAAGGGTCACAACACAGGAGTCGACATCAGATGCTTTTAGGACTAGATTTAAAGCACCTAATCAACACCAGTGGACACATTTAAACAAACCAAAATGTTGGGTTTGTGGAAAGACGTCGCATATAGCGAAACATTGTTGGTTCAACCCTAATAACAACTAAGAAAAAATAAATCAAAACGTAAACAATGGAGTGTCAAAAATACAAAAAATAAAAATGACAGATGTTGACAATAATAGTGAATCTGAAGCCATTGGAACGGCTGTATATGTAAGAAATAGAACACCGCCAAAAAATAAACTAGATCAAACGCCTGAAGAAATTTTTACAGGAAGAAAACCTACAGTGAGACACTTTAGAATTTTCGGATGCCAATGTTAATACTGGATTGACAAGCACGGAAGAAGGAAATTTGACCCGAAAATGAAAGAAGGAATTTTTATCGGATATTCAATGGTAAGAAAAGCATACAGAATTTATGACACTGAAAAAGACAAAGTAATCGAGTCTAGAGATGTTAGATTTATAGAAGAAAAGATGGGAGCAGAATGGCTGAGAGACAAAACTAACGAGGAAACATTCATACATTTTGATCAAATAATACAAGAAGAAAAAATGAAAGAAACAAGACCTGTAAGACAAACCAGAAAAGTAGTATATAAATTACTGTGAACTGAGTGACGAAGAAGACGAACACGTTACATTTACTAGAACAGGAAACAAACTACCAAACACTTACAAAGAAGCAACAGAATCGAGTGAAAGTGAACAGTGGTGCGATGCTATGAAGAATAATATAAATACATTGGCTAAACACAAAGTATTGCGACTAGAGGACAAACGAGAAAAAGCGAAGCCAGTCAAATGTAGACGGGTATACACGAAAAAACAGAACTCAGACAGAAGTACAAAATTTAAAGCAAGGCTATTAGCGGTGGGATGCAATCAAAAATTCAGAAGAGACCCACTCACCAGTAATAAAATTTGCAAATAACAGTAAGCATCACGCATTAAAGTTCGCAAGAGGGGGCGAAGACGAGTCTGCTCAACTTAAACGCTATAGAACCTTGTGCAATTAAAAGGGGGATTTGTTGCAATATTTAAGTTGCAATGGTTTAATTACTCAAGTTTCCATAGAAACGTTATTGTTGTTATTGTTAAATGTCAAAGTATAAATATATTAACTCGTTGTAGTCGTGTGTGAGAATCCGATGTGTTCATTATTGTATTGAGTTATCTTAATGTTAGAACATAGATTATAAACCGGCAACAATATACAATACATTATTTATTGAAAGACGCTCGCTTCAAAGATAATAAAAAGATTTTCATTTAATTTTGCCTTAACTCCGCTAGTACAAATAGTTAGTTACTTTTAATTTTGTCTCTTTTCTAACTCCACCATGTATACGTAGTTATTACAGCGATTTTATAATTTATATTTAATGAAAAGCGTAAGGAACTTCGTTCCTACCTGGCGTCCCACGACACCACACGTATTTTTTTATTTTCACATTGGTCTATGAACTTTCTTTTATTTAGTGTAAGACTTTTATTTCCAATATAATTTGGTGTACCACCTTGTAATATAACAAAGACAGGATAATGGTCCGTAATTGGGTCAATTATTTTACCTGCATTAAAGAAGCTGTCACCTTTCTTTAGCAAAAATGTGATCGGGACATGAACCATGATATAGACCTGACATAGGGTACGTGCATGGATTTATCATAGACAGATATCCGTCTTGTAGTAAATTGTAGAAGTAGACAGCAGTATTTTTATTAAACTTAATTAAATCCAAGTTAACATCACATAGGATTAAGTGAAGAGGAAATTTTTCGTTGCTTTTTATGAAATTGAGATGATTTTAAATAAAAGATTCAATATCATAATCATGACATCTATATATTCCAGTTATAAATATTATAAGATATATTTTATAATATTTTAAATTAATAGGCCGGGTAGGTAGAAAACAGTCCTATTTCAATCCAACATCCTTTAACAAACATACTCTTTAACTATAAACTCATCATGATCAACTTTTTTCTTATATTCAATATATATTTATAGTATGACGCTAGCTTTAATGATACAAATAATGATTTTCTTTTAATTTTTCCTTAACTCTTGTTAGGAACAAACAAAGTTTGTTACTTTTAAATTTGTCTCTTTTCTAACTCCGCCATGTATAAGTAGTTAGGAATGTATACGTACTTAGCAGTGTGATTTTATAATTTAAATTTAATGAAAAATGTAAGGAACTTCGTTCCTACCGGGTGTCCCACGACACCACACGTATTTTTTTGTTAATATTTGTGAGTGGTTCAAAAAGTTGCACCAGTTAAATTCAAACACAGTCGTATTACAATTAGAGTTTACTCTGACAATGTGGCAAATACAAACACAGTCGTATTACAATTAAAGTTTACTCTGTCAATGTGGCAAATACAAACACAGTCGTATTACAATTAGAGTTAACTCTGACAAAGTGGCAAATTCAAACACAGTCGTATTACAATTAGAGTTACTCTGACAATGTGGCAAATACAAACACAGTCGTATTACAATTAAAGTTTACTCTTACAATGTGGCAAGTACAAACACAGTCGTATTGCAATTAGAGTTTACTCTGACAATGTGGCAAATGTCTAAGGTTGGGCCAATTAGAGATTGGTATGTTGACATATGGCTTTCTAGACGTCAAAACCTCGAGTTCTCTCTCCCTTGGCTCTGTTTTCTTCTATTTACCTTTGCTGTCAGATTAAACTCTAATTGTTAGAGGTCGACCAAGAAGTCATGAACACGGGAGAAACGGAAAGCTTAACTTCGTTTAAAATCGGAACTTCCGAGTAGTGCCGAAGTCAGTACAGTCGGGTGCTAAGACAATAACCATTCCTAGTTTGTATGACATGCCCAGTTATGTCAAATCTCACGAATAACAACAGGAAGGTTTCCAATCTGTTAGGTTTCCTGTTTTGTTTGTTTTTATACAGCACGAACAGTCACAACTGTTCTAAATCCAAATCAAACTCAGAAATAAAGAGGAAGAAAAAAAATAGATTAAGGAAAAAGAATATCGATTTAGATTTAAAGAATATTATTATGAATAATCAATAAATACTAATATAAAGATATTATCGAATATTATTAGTGATTTCTTATCAGGTACAGTGTTGCCTGTTGCAAAAAATATAGAAGTTATTAAAAATAAAATGATTAATAACAGAAGAACAACACTGTTTTTTGACCGTGGTCTATTATATCAAAAAATGACTGTACATGGCGACACTAGCGCACTCCTCTCATTTCCATGACTTCTTGGTCGACCTCTAATGACTTTATTAAGGATTTATTAAAATTATACTTTAAAAAGGGGGAGATTAAGATTCAAATCTTCTACCAAGTTAAAATTCTAGAAAAGAGAAGAAGGTGAACAAATCTTAAAGAAAATGTTGGCTTTCCTAGTTAGATGTAGAACCCAAAGTATAATTCTCCTATAACTTGACTCTTGGTCCAAATCAATTACACACAAGAAAATAAACAAAAACAATCTTAGCGAAGAAGGACACTGGCCTGAGGGTTTTTTTTTTTGTAAAATATGCATTTATTTATTTATTTATTTATTTTTCAAGCAGTGGTCATTCTTTTGAATCTACAGTCGTATTAGAATTAACACTTGACAGTTCAGGTTGAACAACCTATAGGAAAAAAGTCCAGTCATGCACCATTACTTAATGAGTGAATTTTCAAAGAAATCTGCGCATTATTGGCTTAAGGTAATATAGGAAAATTTTGGTTTAGAATTTGGATGGGTTAAAAAAAAATTGGTACACATGGGTACAGGGTACAAAAGTCAAAATAGTATAAACCCTTCAAGATGCATGTCGGAAAGCTCTTTAAGAGTACAGTAATTGTTGTTATGTACACTTTTGTCACATGAAAGGGGGTCAAATGGAAAAAAAGTCCAGGCATACAGTTAAAAATAAAAATTAAAAAAATGGCGGCCCTAGGATGGCAGGAAAAATCTTCTGTTTTATACCAAATTCGTGATAGTTATACATAAATTAAGAACTAAACATCTAACCAAAGTTTTTTTGGGGGGTCGCTGATTATGAATTTAAGGTATCAGTACAAAATAGTAGAAAAAATGTTTCATTGTATTAAAAAAATTCATAAAGCCATAATGTGCATTGTATAACATACATAATAAAATATCAAAAATAGTGGAAATAAAAAAATTGTAATTATTCCGTTTAAATTTGGATGTTATACATTCAAATATTTTAATTGTTTCTAGTTTACGATGTTAGTTATAGTTTGTTTCAGTATATTCTTTATTGAACCCATCTTTTAGGTACTCTCATCTACGTGACGTGACCCCTAATCTGCATTCCTGTGACTGAGCCCTCGGCCCTGAAGCTCAGGAATGCACACTAATAAGTAACACTAGTAATCCTTTACAATAAAAATACAAAGTTGTGGAAAAAATCTTTTATTTCATTAAAATATTAATAAAGTAATAACATAATGCAAAAATAGCAAAAGCAGTGGAACAAAAAAAAAAACATATTATGATCAAATTATAATTTAAACTTTAATTTTATAAACTAAAATCTATGTAAAACTAACTATGTACAAAAATAATACATTATTATATATTTCAAACGAAAAACTTTATACAAAATAATTTTGCAACATATTTTTAGGGTTTCGTTGGTAAAACCAAAAAAAGAAACCCTTATAGTTTTGTGTCTGTCTGTCTGTCTGTCACTCTGTACGGTTCCAATAACTTTTGAATAAAAAGAGATAGAAACATGAAACTTTCCAATATTAAAGATCGTTTTGACGCGCACACAGGAAAAATATAGCGAACTCAATTATCAGCTGTTCAAATCCAAAATGGTGGATAACTCACGTCATGCGAAAAAAATATTTTTTTTTAAATTTTAAGTGGGGTATCAAATGAAAGGTATTAAAGAGTAGATTACAAATATATATTTCACTTAGGGAAAGTGTTCAATTTTCGGCGCCATTTTGTCAAAAAACATCGAAATTTTGCGTGTCCCCCCCCCCCTTAAAATCGTATTTTCGCTCATTATAAAAATATAGAAAAATATGCAAAATGTGTGGTCTGGTGGGCCATAGAAAAAATAAGATTAGCAATTTGATCTGATTTACCGGGAATCCAAGATGGCGGATAATTCATGTCACACGAAAATAAATATTATTTTTTAAATTTTGGGTGGGGTATCAAATGAAAGGTATTGAAGAGTAGATTACAAATATATATATCACTTAGGGAAAGTGTTCAATTTTCGGCGCCATTTTGTCAAAAAACATTGAAATTTTGCGTGTCCCCCCCCCCCCCCCCTAAAATCGTATTTCCGCTCTTACTAAATATATAAAAAAATATGCAAAATGTGCGGTCTGATGGGCCAAAGAAAAAATAAGAATAGCAACTTGGTTGGATTAACTGGGAATCCAAGATGGCGGCTGATTGATGTCACGGGGAAAAAAATATTTTTTCAAATTTTGAGTTGGGTATCAAGTGAAAGGTATTAAAGAGTAGATTACAAAAATATATAACACTTGTGGAAAGCGTTTAATTTTCTACGCCATTTTGTCAAAAACATCCAAATTCCCCCCCCCCAACTACTAATTTCATGTTTACAACACCAACGAAACCCTTTTTACGTGAGACTTCACGCACTAACAATTTATTACTTTCATATATCATTTTTTCATGTTCCTTGATTCATGTATCGGGAAATTTGAATTATAATTTGATCATAATATATATATATATACGAGGTGCTACCAAAAAGTTAAGTTATAACTCTTCCAACTACTGTAGTGCATCGATTTGCTGCTAGGTTTCAGTACTAGTACGACTCCCAAACCCCTCCTATCATTTTCAGATTTTTTTGCGTTCTTTTGTCTTCTCTGTGAGGTGATATCTGAGATACTGTTAGTTGTGTTCTGCGATAACGTTATGAGGGATTTGGAAGAGCAACACATTTGCATCAAATTTTGTTTCAAGCTCGGGAAAACGGCGACCGAAACTCACCAAATGCTTCGAGAAGCATTTGGTGATGAAGTCATGAGAAAAACCCAAGCCTTTGAATGGTTTAAGAGGTTCAAGAATGGAAGGACGAGTGTGGAAGACGATGAGCGCTCTGGGTGTCCTTCAACTGGAATCAACAACCAAAACATCCAAACGGTGAAACAATTCACCGAGACCGTCGACAATCAAGCTGTAATAAAGTTGGAATGTCCTATGGCACAGTCCTTTGGACTTAGTCATGAATTGATTGTCGACGTTCTCGGAGAATTGTTTCACGCACAGTTTGGATGTTTTGGTTGTTGATTCCAGTTGAAGGACGTCCAGAGCGCTAATCGTCATCCACACTCGTCCTTCCATTCTTGAACCTCCTAAACCATTCAAAGGCTTGGGTTTTTCCCATGACTTCATCACCGCCGTTTTCCCGAGCTTGAAACAAAATTTGATGCAAATGCGTTGCCTTTCAAATACCTCATTACACTATCGCAGAACACAACTAACAGTAACACAGATTTCACCCCACTGAGAAGACAAAAGAACGCAAAAAAATCTGAAAACGATAGGAGGGGTTTGGGAGATGTACTAGTACTGAAACCTAGCGGCAAATCGATGCACTACAGTAGTTAGAAGAGTTATACACAGAGTTCGGGAACTTTTGGGTAGCACCTCGTATGTTGTTTTTCACTACTTTTGCTATTTTTGTATTATGTTATTGCTTTATTAATATTTTAATAAAATAAAAGATTTTTTTCCACTATTTTGTATTTTTAATGTAAAGGATTACTAGGATTAGTGTGCTTTCCTGAGCCTTAGGGCCGAGGGCTCAGGAATGCAGATTAGGGGTGAGGTAGATGAGAGATGAGAGTACCTAAAAGAAGGGTTCAATAAAGAATACACTGAAACAAACTATAACTAACATCGTAAACTAGAAAAAAACTTAAAAAATTAAAATATTTGAATTTATAACATCCAAATTTAAATGGAATAATTACTTATTAAAGTATATCATTAATGTAAATAATAAAAAAACCGGATAATATTGCATTATAAAAGTGATATTTTGAAATTTTCTAGAAAAAATAGCTTTTTTTATATACCAATTTTCAAATAAAAAGCGGCACCATTTAAAATTTTCCGATTGACCTGAAACTTTTCAAAAATCATTTTTTCGTGTATTCGCATAACGTTAGGGGTTGGGAGCTTAAATTAAAAAATGTTCATTATTAAGGCCCACCCTAATATACATACATATATACATACATACATATATACATAAAAAAAAGTGTTATATTTCAAGAATCAATCCAGAATGGTCTAAAACGGATTTTCACGGAGAAAATTTTCAAAAATTTGCGTTAAAAAAATGTTGAAGCCATTGCAATAGCTCAATTATGTTGAAACAATTTGCTAAAATAAAGATAGCAGGTTATCCTTAGGGCCGAGCTCCTCCGGGGGAGACACTTTAGTTTGTTTAGTTGACCTGCTAGATGTCAAATCACAAGCTCTCGATCACTCCTCTCCCCGATTTTAAAAAGATTTTTCCACACTTAATTGTAATACAACAATAGTGTCAAAATCAATAATGTTCTAAATTATAGACGAGACTTACCCGATCCAAGGCTCCGACACTCGAGTAAAAACATATTAGAAATATATTCCAACCACTCCACAGCAATCCCCATATAATAAACTGAAAATAAACAGCAAATTGTCAATTTTAATATGATTAAAAAGGGTGTTGTTAGAAAAATTGGGCTAAAGTGAATTGTACGGTGCCATCGAATTTTGTACTTCAACTTGGACCTCTACCTGGTCTATAAGCAGTAGAGTTCTTGGTAATAATTTTGTACATCGATTCTGTAAACAGCACCGTACAATTCACTTTTACCGAAAATTGAAATGCAAACAACTTGGAACGGTTTAGCGACTCGTAACTAAGCGGAGGTGGCTACTCACCCATAAAAGATATTTGGCTTTAAACTGCCAGGCTCCGAAGAAACCGAATATGACGAAGATCATGTGAAAAAAATTCACTAAGATAGGGCCCCACATGAACCCTAAGTAATCGAAGATTTGCCTCCATATCGTTATGATCTGAAACAATTCAAGCGACCAGTAAGTTTAAACTTGACCACAAGCGTTCCGTATTTCAAATATGTTTATTTCCGAGATACCCACCAATTGAAAAGTGCAAATATTCAGCAAAGCACTTCTCTTTTCACAAGCCATAACAGTTGATTCATCGGTCGGCAATCGTACGGTATCACAGCCTCAGTAGAGTTTAACTTACATAGATACATGGTTTAGCAACGACACCTCACGCTAATTAACTTACAATCAACCCATCTATAAAACAATAAACGCGAAAATTAAACAAAAAAACACTTTTGCAATATATTGTAACACCGAGACGAACTGGAGTAAAAATTTCTAACAAAAACTCAATTAAAACGTTAATTAGAAAACAAACATGACCTCAAACAAAAACTTGTTCGTTTAAAAGTCCTAACAGGAAATAGAACAGAAATAGAAGGCGACAAGAAATCTAAAAACAAAGGAATTCCATGATTCAACCCAGGTTTATTCGTAACAGAAATCCAATCGACACAGTGAACTCCAAAAATTTAACTTATTTGGATTTCCGATTAAGAAAAGGAATGTAACGGGTTTATTTTATAATGTACATGACAGTAAATTATTGCAAATGTTAAACCTAGCTTGCTTTAGCTTAAACATTAATGAAATGATCTTAAAGCTTTAATTTCGGCCTGCACAACATGAAGTATTATAACTTATAACGCTAATCCTGGGTTGCAGCAAATATTTTATTTTCATAAAAACCAAGGATCTTATATAAAGCGGATGTAATGTTAAGAAGGGGTTTAAGGCAAAAAAGTGACCCCATGAAGGTAAGAAAAATTGGAGAAAAAATCATACTGCGCATGCTCCACGACCTTTGAACTGGGACAAATTACCTTTTTTAACAGGTTATAACCTGACACTTATAAACAAATTCTTGGAAACCTATAACCAAGAGGAAGGTAATTTGTCCCATTGGAGCTAATATTTTACATATCTTCATGGGGTCACTTTTTTGCCTCAACCCTCTATCCCCTTTATATAAGATCCTTGATAAAAACTGAGCCCTGTCCATCAGGAGACGGTGTTGAGCGGAATATCAAGGGTACTGTGACGTCATTACTGTGAGGCAAGTAGTAAGCGATCCTAGCGGACAAATGTGATACTTTGATTTGAAATCTATCACGTAATTCAGGAGATGGTGCTGAGCGGAATATCCAAGGGAACTGTGACGTCATTCCCGAGGCAAGAGGTGAGCGATCCTAGCTGACAAATGTCGTACTTACATTTGACATCTGTCATTTAGTTCCTTAAACTGCCACAAGGTGAGTTCATCATGGTGATTCGCGATTTAAGCGACTCTGGTGGAAAAATGTACTATATCTATTGTATTTCTTAATCTCTATTTCAAACTTCTTATTAAGAATTATACTTCAATTTTCGTTTAATTTAAAAATTTTAACTGCCTTGCCTTCCTATGTGATTTAATTATAAACTATCTTCTTAATATGTATTAATATTTTATTGCATAACTTTCTCTGGTAGGAAGTAAAAAAAAAGAAATCGGTCGGAGACAATGCAGACAAACTTTCTCATATACGATATACGAGTTCATATTTACTTAGCTCAGTGTTTCCCATTTGTTAGTTTTCGTAAGTAAATTTAATTATAACCGAACATTTCATCAAAATTTACAATAAAAATAACTTCTCCCGGGTGGGGAATCGAACCCGGGCTCCCTCCATCCGCGTTTTAAACCATTTTCTCAGGAAATAGATTTTTCCCGAAAAAAAACGGCTTATATCGAAAGATTCGTATTTAATTGGACTATATTTTAGAATTTTTTAATCAAAATCGTCGGAACGGTTTTCGAGAAATAATTTTTTTCAGAGTTTTTGGGGGGTATCCTCAAATTAAAATTAGCATTTTAACTAGTAGCGTTACGTTAACCAAAGTAACTTTAGAGTTTAGAATCTTCCTTATTCTTTATGTTTATTTACCTTTTATAGAGTGTTAGACTTTTTTAAGTTCTATTTACATATGATTAGAATTATGTATTATAAAAATGTAGTTGGTCCGTGGCAGTTTAGGAGTTAAATGACAGATTTAAGTACCACATTTGTCCGCTAGGATCACTCACCTCTTGCTTCGGGAATGACGTCACAGTTCCCCTGGATATTCCGCTCAGCACCGTCTCCTCGTAATTCCTTTAACTGTCACTAGGACTAGGAGCAACTTATATTTATGAACGTGCACGAGCGCATTGAGTTATTCATTTCAGAGACGTGGGATTTGAAAAGTTTGTGTGTTTGTTTGTCGATAACTGGAAAACTGGTTCTGGTTGTGTGTTAACGATAACTGGAGTAAAAATTTATCAATTTCAACGAAATTTGGCACATAGATGCATCTCAGCATTTTTTTTGGAAATTTTTCAAGATGGCGGCCAATATGGTGGACGACTAAAAAAAAGGTTTAGTCTACATAATATGCTATATATCGTTTTAAAGGCCATTAAGAGAAGGAAAATAATTGTAACTGAGGTTAGAAATATTGAGGTTACTGAAATGAGGTTAGAAATTGAAATTATAGTGTTTTTGACATTTTCATGTCTTGACTTTGCTACATAAAATCGAAAAGCGTTACTAAAAATCTAAGCCATAACGTTACACGTGTGTAACAGGGAATTAGAAAGATATAGGAGGTGTGCAATCCAGCAGTGCCGGAACTAGCCGTGTGCATGGGGTCGGCCGCACACGGGCCTCGGGGTAAGGGGGGCCTCACTTCCGCTCGACCAGTTATAAAAAAAAAAAAAAAATAAAAAAATAAAAGAATAAAAAATAAAGAATCATTTTATTAAAAAACTGTTAATGTTTTGTATTATTATGCATATGTTTCATCAAAATGTAACTATCTTTAGTAAGTTTTTAAATTAATTATAAATTTGTAACTTGTAAAATATGCCTACTCAGGGGCCACCTAACACGATCCACTCAATATCTCCGGAATCCACTGCAGGAAGAAAGACGCGGTTTGCTGGGTTGTATGTTAACTTAAAATGCGCTTACAGAAAAAATGCTAAGCACTTTGAGCGCTAAAATGCTCTGCAGCAGTACTTAAAATATGAAAAAGTTAATAGAAGACATATTTTTAAGGCTAAAGTTAGAGTCTATGGCTTAAAATAAGAACTTTTTACTATTGGCATTTTTTCTCCAAGAATTAAAGTTTCAAAATATGAGTATTCAACTCAAGTCTAACAGCTAAAAAAATGTAAAATAAAGAGTTCTTATTTTGAGCCATAAACTCGAATTCCATTCTTTTGTATTAATTACAAGGGCTCTTTTTTACTTTAGCACCCCCTTGGTTCTAAACAATAGTCTACAAAAGTCAAAAAGGTTTGTGTGTTTGTCTCCCCAAGACATTGAGACTTCTGGGGAAGTTCTATATTTAATATTCCTTTATCTTAATAGTTGATTAGACTAAAGGATATGATCACAATTATAAACACAAGTGTGATATTCCTTTGTCCCAAGGGTCATTAGAATAAATATTCCTTCGTCTTAACAGTAATTTACAGGGCCGCCGATAGGGGGGGGGGGGGGGGCAAATGCCCAGGGGCCTGGGTCTCTAGGGGGCCCGGGCCTCCGGGGGGCGGCTCTGGTTTTTTACAATCAAAAAAGGCAAGATGGATATTGTAATTAGTGGCATAACTATGGGCCCGAATCGCGGGCGGACCCCGGTACCAAGGGGCCCCCAAATCCAAATAAAACATGAAATTTCTATATTTGTACCAATGTCGGTAGGGGGGGGGGGGACCCTTTAGAGCATAATAAAAATTAACTTAAAATTATACTTCTATACTATTGTAAAGGGGACCCCATTCACTTCTGAACGCAAATGTTTTTTCTTTTCTTTTCTCATCAATTTTTTTTTGATGTGGGGCCCCTATGCCCTAGCTAAGTTTGGGAGGGACAGGCTGGGGCCCCCTTGAGCCCCGGGCTTCCGGGGGCGGCTCTGGATTTTTAACAACTAAAAAAGCATGGATATTGTGATTAGTGCCATAAGTATAGGCCCGAATTGTGGGTGGGGCCCCGGAGCCAAGGGGCCCCCAAATCTAAAACAAAAACATGGAACTACTATCTTTGTACCAATGTCGGTAGAGGCCCCTTGAGAGCATAATAAAATCTAACTTGGAATTATACTTCTATACTATTGTAAGGGGACACCATTCAGTTCTGAACGCAAATGTTTTTTGTTTTTTTCTTAAGATTTTTTTTTTTTTTTTTTTGCGACGGCCCCTAATGACCTAGCTAAGTTTGGGAGGCAAAGTTGATTCACGCAATGGAAATTAAACAGACACAAATACAAACTTAACCAGCAGTACATATGTATTTGAAATTCGTCCCCGCCAAACATCTTTTTTTTTTAGGACAAACTTGCCCTCAGAAATTCTTAAAACTCATCTTTTTGCTCTTAAGTTTTAAAAATTTTCCGGGGGAGGACCCCCGGACCCCCCCGCCGTTATTCGTTCAAAGGGGCCCAGATGCTAAGTTTATCACTAATTGTGAAGAACATAAAATTATTCCAAATGTGTCATAAGTATCGAAGTTTGAACTTTAGTGTTTTATTTAGTTATGTACTTAGATTTTTATCTTATTCAATATGGTCGATGTAATATTGGGAGGCTTTTTACTAATTATATGTAAACGAACAAGTAATTAAAATGAGCATAACTTTATTAGAATCTCCATTATACATATACGAAACTCCGGGGGCCTAGATAGAAAAACAGTGTAGCCACTAATAAACATCTAAATATAGATTTATACAACATCCCCCTCCTTAAGCAAACAACTTAATTTAGTAAGTACTAACACAAATAATAGTAATCTAACAAAAAATCAAATATAGAAAATCAAATACATGTGAAACAAAGGTGAATTAAGAGAACCAAATTATTTTTATCAATTAATGTGAACAAAAGTTCAAAAAATAAAAGACAATTAAAAAAAAATTTTGTTAACACAAAAAAGAACAATTAACAATCAAACCGTATAGGCTTTTTTATTTCCCTACCAAATCTGGATGTTTTTATAGTTTTATTAACTGACTTATTAGTTTTAGGAGTCATAGGTGATTGTACTGAAGTATTAGTCGGAGTCGATGAGTGCTGTTTTGGTGATGCACCATTTTGAGGACTTGAAGATCTAACAATGCCACTCAGAGGTGGTGCTGACCCAGAGCTGCCAGGCTGATTAACATCAGTATCTTCAAAAATGAAAGGTTGTCCCCTGTCAATAGTTTTATTGTCCTGTGGAACTGGTGTAAGAGCCCAACGGTTGCGTCTTAAAACATTATCACCAGTATCAACTTGATACGTGCGAAGTCTATCATCAGAAGAAACTACTTTGCCATACCTCTTAAGATCTTGAATCCACACCTTAGAATTTACAGGCAAAGGTTTTAGTTCTCTAGTACCATGATGTTTATTATAGTAATTTTTTTGATTAATTTTGTGAAGATTTTCTTTACTTCTAAGCTCTTCCTGATCAGGGACACAACTATGAAATTTTCCAGGATGCATAGGTAAGGTTGTCCGTAGCTTCCTATTCATCAGAAGCTCACTGGGCGAATATCCATTATGACGTGGAGTAGAATTATAGGCGAGAAGCCCTCTATAAAAGTCTTCTGATTTGGATAATATATTTTTAGCAATTTTGACTCCAGCCTCTGCTTCCCCGTTACTCTGAGGAAACCTAGGTGAGCTCATAACATGGTTAAAACCATAGTCTTTAGCAAAACTATCCAGTTTAAAATGTGTACCACAATCTGTCCTCAACTCCTCTGGTATGCCATGACGGGCAAAAATTGTTTTAAATTTTTCTATGACAGTATTTAGTTTCATATTTGGTATAAACTCTACTTCTAAAAATCCAGAATAATAATCAATAACTGAAAGAGCTACTTTATTTTGATAATAAAAAAGATCAGCTGCAATTCTTTGCCAAGGTCTTTCAGGAAAAGTGCTAGGTTGAAGTGGTTCATGCCTCGGGGAAGGGGTATGTTCGATACATTTCTTGCAAGTTTTAATAAGTTCTTCAATCTGCTTACTGAGTCCAGGCCACCACACAGACTCTTGAGCACGTCTCCTTGTCTTAGTAATTCCCTGATGTCCATCATGTAAGCGAGTAAGGATTTCACTGTAAAGACTTTTGGGTATTAAAAGTCTGCCACCATTCATAAGGAACCCGTTAACTAATGAAATATTGTTCCGTTCAGACCAAAATTGAATAACTTGAGGATTGACTTCTTCACGAACAGGCCAACCATCCAACACATACTTGGTTAATATCTGTAAATCCTGATCAGCTAGCTGTTCTCTGAGAATTTCTTGAAGTCTGGCATCTGAAGCTGGGTAGGATGAAAATAAAAGGTTAATAAAATCTTCAACTTCAGGAAACCACTCTTCACAAGAAGAAGGTGATATAGGCTGCCTAGACAGAGTGTCAGCTACTAGTAAGTCCTTTCCAGGAACATGCACAATATTGTAAAAATATCTAGAGAGACGAATCTTAAATCTTAACAACCTTGGTGATAATGAATCTAAACTTTTACTGGAAAATATTGGTACCAAAGGTTTATGATCTGTTTGAAGGGTTACATTGGGTAGTCCAAGAATATAATCTTCCAGTTTAGTCATAGCCCAGGTCACAGCAAGGGCTTCCTGCTCTATTTGAGCATAGCGGCGTTCAGCCTCATTTAATGTGCGGGATATATATGCAACTGGCCTCATTTGGCCATCCAGTTGTTTTTGAAATAAGGCAGCTCCATTGTTGTTTCAAGATTTGGATCAAACACAGCTAAAGCTTGACTCTGAACTAAAACTTTCTTTATGTCATTGAAACTTCTTTGCTGGTCCGGTCCCCAGACAAACATAACATTATCCTTGAGCAAGGCATATAAAGGTTCTAATATTAAGGCACGGTTAGGTATAGAACGACAAACAAAATTTATCATGCCTAAAAATCTCTGAACACCCTTCTTATCAGTAGGCTCTGGCATTTCAGATATTGCCTTAATTTTTTCATCATCTGGCCTAATACCATTTCCATCAATTTTATGGCCTAAAAAATTAATTGATTCAACTCCAAAGACACATTTTGACTGATTAAGAGTCATACCGCTATCTCTTAGTTTATTTAGAACCTGTCTCAATCGGTGATTGTGTTCAGATAATGTTCGACCCCAAACTAACACGTCATCCATTCTGCATATTGCTCCTTCCTCCCCGTTCAATATTTCTTCCATCTTCCTTTGGAATATTTCAGGGGCTGAGGTTATACCAAAAGGTAAACGATTAAAGATGTACCTGCCATAGGGTGTAATAAATGTAGTGATGTGTTTACTTTCTGGAGCTATCTGTATCTGATAAAACCCAGAGTTGGCATCTAACTTGGAAAAGTATTTGGCCCCTGAAATCATAGCTAATGTATTTTCAACTTTAGGAATAGGGTGATGCCGCCGTTTAATACTAGCATTCACCTTAGTAAAATCAATGCAGAGTCTAATTTGAGGAGTACCATTGGAAGTTTTGGAGCCTTTTTTAGGAACTATAACAATAGGAGAACACCACTCACTTGGGGTCTCAATCCGGTTAATAATCCCTTTCTGCTCTAGTGTTTTTAATTCTTCCTTAAGAGAAGACAAAAGAGGAATAGGAACATTTCTAGGTGTAGTTAAGCAATAGGGTACAGCATCCTCTTTAATATCTATTTTATAAACCCCAGGAATAGTACCTAGACCACTAAAAAGACTGGAATACTGCTTCATTACCTCTTCTGACAGATTTGAATTTTGAATATTAGAAATTATTTTAATCATTTTAAGGTTATCAATAGCAGGTTTACCTAAGAGAGGATACGACAACTCTTTAACATAATATACATCCTCATATGAATGTCTACCATTATAATCCAGTTTAACTCTAAGCTTACCTACAACTTCCAATTTTTGATGATTAGGTCCATATAACTTTTTACTAGTTGGCTCCAATATTTTATCCTGAGCATAAGTTGAAGGCAGAACTGTTAAATCGGCACCTGTATCAAGACGGAAGTTTACTATCTGCCCATGCATTTTGACTTGCACCTGCCACTTGTTATTCAAAATCCTGGACTCCCCTACTGCTCCAAGATATCCATGATCTGAATCAGAATTATAATAACTCTCATCATCGCTATAATCAACAGCTCCAACTTTGCCGTTTCCTCGACCTTTACAAACTCTAGAAAAATGGCCTCGACCCTTGCAAAAAAAACATGTAGCATTCCGGGCTCGACATTGATACCTAGGATGAGCTTCCGGGATTCCACACCAAGTGCATTCTTGATTTTTCTTTGAAACAAGCTGTTTCTGATTTTTATTTATTCTGTCATAATTATCTCTACTACCACTAGGTTGATTTAATTTATTATCTGCTGGTTTACTATGAATCTGCCTGGGTGTGAATTTATTGCAATCAACTTTCCCCACCAAAGAGCCAGAAGAAAATAAATTTTTATGTTTTTTAACCTCTTCATATTGTTTACAAGTTTGAATGGCTTTGGCTAATGTAAGACCTTCTATCAATTGGAGTTTTTCACACAGACTACTATCGCTAACGCCAGAAACAATCCTGTCTCTAACCATCTCCTCTTTCAGAGCACCAAACTCACAGGTCTCAACTAGAGAGTATAGATTAGTCAAAAAGTCTTCGAATGAATCTCCCGGTTTCTGAATACATTGATTGAATTTACTTCTCTCGTAAACCACATTCTTTTTAGGAATGAAATGATTATCGAAATGAGTTATAACGATATCAAAATCCTTTAAATCTGCTGCCGATAAGTTGAAAGTTAAGAGTATATCATCCGCAGCGTCACCCATAAAATAAATAAGCGAGTTTACCTTATCTTCTTCGGGTTTATTAGATAGACCAGAAGCCGTCAAGTAACGCAAAAACCTTCTTTTCCAATTCATCCACTTATTTGGCTCGTTAAAATTAAACTGTTCAACTTGAGGCACGCTGCTTACCGGCGCACTTAACACAGTCTCTTTATTCATAGTCCAAGACAAAATAAAAACACTCCCGTAAAAACGATTATTAATTTTACCGCTGCCACCATGTAATATTGGGAGGCTTTTTACTAATTATATGTAAACGAACAAGTAATTAAAATGAGCATAACTTTATTAGAATCTCCATTATACATATACGAAACTCCGGGGGCCTAGATAGAGAAACAGTGTAGCCACTAATAAACATCTAAATATAGATTTATACAACATTGATTTATAGGAGAGAAACTGACAGACAAATCATATTGGCATACTGATATTAATATTTTTTCTTAGTAATGCAACTTTTGTATAAAAAAAAAAAAAAAAAAAAAAAAAAAAAAAAAAAAAAGCGTAACTTAATCATTTTGATTTGTTTTCTCTTAATCTCACTATTTTAGCAAACAATTTATATTATGTTTTATTTTATATAATGTATTTTACAAAGTGTAAAAGAAGGTTTTTTAATGATACCTGCTACAAAACTACGCAATTATTAGCCCATCTTAACATCAAAATTTGTCTCCACCAAACATATTTTCCTCTAAGGACAGAGTTGCCCTCAGAAATCTTTAAAACTCATATTTTTGGTAATTAAATTTTTACAAATTTTCTGGGGGAGGACCCCCCCCCCCCCCCCTCTTATTTGTTCAAAGGGGCACAGGTGCTAACTTGCCCAGGGGCCCGGAAATCCTCTCAGCGGTCCTGGTAATTTAGACTAAGAATATATGCAACTCTGTATAATGTTCTTCTGTCTAAATAACTATTAACATAAAGGGATATAGGGTTATGCTAATGTAAAATAGAACCATTAAGAGCAAAATTTTTCCTCATTTTCGTAACTTTCGATTTTGATGGATTTACACGTTTTGTGGTCCCCTGGGTCCAAAAAAGTAGTTTTTAAAAAATTTCTGTCGCCTGTCTGTGCAGACATCTGGAGCCTCAGAAAAATCATACCCCGAGGAGAAATTAATTTTACCTTCAAATTTGGGGGCGCTAATCCTTAAAAACTATGAAAAAAAGTATTTCTCGAAAACAATTCCGACGATTTTAATTAAAATATTCTAAAATGTAGTCAATTTAAATACGAATTCAATTTATTTATACTTTTTTTTATCATAAAATAATGTTTTTTTGTTGCAATTTATTACAAATCGTATGTGTATCTTGAAAAATGAGGCGACAAAAATATTTGGTCATCTTGGAGGGGGGGCCTCAAAAAAAATCTTGCACACGGGCCTCAGCAGGTCTAGTTCCGTCTCTGCAATCCAGTCTCCAACTGTAGGGCCTTCCCCTACTGCACTTGGTAGGGCTGAAGAAAGTCGAAGATAGGCAGTTGCAGGAGGTAGTTCGTAGTCGCATAGCATAGTCTAGTCTAGAGGGTTGTAGAGAGAGCCTTTAGCCTCCCCCCCCCCCCCCCCCCCCCCCCCCCGCGGGCTCGGCCATCTTAGGGGCTACATCTTTACCTTGCGCGGTAACTGGCTCTACGCCCCGACTTCTCTCGTTCTCTCTCCCAGAGGCGCCCCTGCCCCCCCCCCCCCTCCCAACTACAACTTCTGTTCTACTGCTCCGATTTGCACCGGACAAACGCCCTAGCCCTTAGAATTTTATTCCTAATAAACTTACATACATAAAATTTATTTTTTAGTTTATTATTTTTTTTGTTATACTATAATTTTTAGGATCTATTATAAAAAAAAATGGGTGAAGAAGCTAATATATTACTTCTTAATAAACTGGAGAAGAAGAAAAGTACCTTCTTTCTTCGTGCAAAACATATGTTCGATTTAATTCCTAATATACAAACGCAAAAATCTGCACGCTCAATTTTTTTGACATTTTCATGTCTTTACTTAGGCACTTAATTAAGGCGGCTACTGAGAGCGAGATTGAGGACATTCTTCTAGGGGAACAGGAGGACCGAACAGGAACCCCTCAACCCGTAGAAATGGAGGTATGTTCCACCACCCCGGCTAGTCTAGAGGAAGACCCCTCCAGGTCGGACTCGACTGAATGGGAAGTGGAGCGGAAACAGAGGAAGGCGCTGAAGAAGAAATTACAGCGAGAGAGGAACAGGAGTAGGGCTAGAGAGGAAAAGGAGAGGAAGGGGGATGAGGGGACCTCGAAAGGGGAACCCAAGTCCCACACCTCTACCCGGGACCAAAGGCCCTCCAGGACAACCAGTGGGAAGGCTCCGAAGGAGCAGTTTCCAACCTTGGAGGAGGCTAACCTACACAGCATGAAGGCACCACCTCCCCCTTCGAGAAGGACTAAGAGAGGCCCAGGCGCGAGGGATGAGGCTAGGAGGAAACTGAAACAAGGAAGGAAATACGATCTGCCCACAGCCCCCAGATCGGTAAGGCAAGAGAGTGAGGGTCTCGATGTAATTCCCCCAACTTCATCGGGGAACTCAATTAAAAGGCCAAGAGGAACCTCGGGGAGCCCCTCTTCAGGAGACCTCACTCCCAAAAGGATTAAGGAGTCAGGGATATCACCCCTGAAAAGAGGAGAAAGCTCCAAGGCTAGCACTGCAGCCCCAACCCCTGGTACGGAAGGACCCAGCTTTGAGTCCTACAGAGACGTTACCAGGGGGAAGGACCTGCAGATTGTAGTGCTGTCAAGCAGGGAAGGAGGAAAAGTCACAGCCCAGGAGGGAGAGGCGCTAAGGAAGAACCTTAAAAGGTTCTCACTAGAATGCATGGGTGACAGAGACACCTATACAGGCTGTGCACTTAGGTTCTGGCAGTCAGGTATAGTCGAACCAGGATGGCTTCTGATAACGGCGGTCGACTCCGAGTCCAGGGAGTGGACACTGAGGAATTGGAAGCCACCAACCATAGAGGATATCTCCTCTAAGGTCGTCGCACATAGGGAGGCCCCCTGGCCGACAAAAATCGGTATTAACATCAGGGAGGAGGAAAAACCCGACCCGGAGGAGATCAGGTTGGAGATGCACCTGCGTAACCGATTACCGGGGGCTCTGGAGTGGAAATTGGACCACATTTCTGGTGGGCCAGGAAACTGGCACGTCGTGATGTTGATTCCGAGATCCTCTGTCAGGGCTCTTGATGGGGTTAAGTGGCGTGTCTTCCTCGGCCTGATATCCATGGTGGTGCACCGGGTGCGAGGACCAGCCCCCACTACCGAAAGGAGAGACGACCACCGAAGGCCAGAGGACGCAAGGAAAAGGACTGAGGAGGGAAGGAGGAGGAGAGAGGAACACCACAAGAGGGACAATGCTGGCGGCAGACCACACAGGAGTGGTGGCAGCCGCAGGCAAAGTTACTAGGATGGTTAAGGTAATGCACATTAATTTACAACACAGTCAGGATGCTGCAGGGGAACTGCAAAAAACCCTGGCTGGGAAGGAGACATTAATTGTGTTAATTCAGGAACCTTATGTTTTTAAAGGAGAGGTGAGAGGGATAAGGAGAACTGGTCTGAGGCTAGTGGTAGGAGGCCAAGAAGGACCAGAGGAGGACAACCCCAGGACATGCATCGTGGCGACGGAGGACCTGAAGGTAACACCGATACCTCAGCTGGGGACTCGCGACGCCACGGTAATCATCCTGGAGTATAAGGTAAAAGGTTTAGTTAATAAGGTAATCATGGCAAGTCTATACCTGCCATATGATAGGTTAGACCTTCCCCCAACAAGGGAACTGACCAATATTGTAAGATTCTCAGAGGAGAAGGCCATTCCACTGATAATTGGGTGCGATGCTAACGCGCATCACCATGCCTGGGGTAGCAATGATTGCAACAACAGAGGTGATGCGCTATTGGACTTTTTAGCATCCACTGACTTAGAGGTTATGAATATAGGGACGGAACCAACTTTTATTAACAGAATCCGTTCTCAGGTAATAGATGTCACCATGGCATCTAGGAGTATATCGGAAAGCATCTGCAACTGGCATGTGTCATCAGCAGAGACGGGACGTTTATGACTTTTATTTTTCCATTTCATGACCTTTATTCTATGACTTTTATGACTTTTATTATCCTGTTTTATGACCTCTATTTCAGAAAATCGGTTGTTTTATGACGTTTTAGCAAAAAGTATGACGTTTATTTTCACTGTGAAAATTTAGCCTTTTTTAGCGAAAATTTAGCGTTATTTTGGAGGGTAACAGTCAAAAGAAAGATTTCAATATTTCATAAATACAGAATTATATTTACAATATATAATAAATAATAATAATTAGCAGAATGCTTCACCAATGTAAAAAATAATCATATGTTGTTCTATATTATCCAGCGTTAAATTGGCTCTTTTGTCCGTCAGTAGAATTTTAAACTTGGAAAAAGACAATTGCTTTTCGCCCTTCAGGCAATTTCCGAACTTCTTTGCCCTTTAGTCGGGCAGCTATGGCCTGGGCCTGCTCCCATCCATGATTCAAATTTTGATGTTTTTTTAACAAAATGGCATGAAAAAAAAACACTTTCCACACGTGTTATATATTTTTGTAATCTAATCCTCAATACCTTTCATTATATACCTCACTCAAAATTTAAAAAAAATAAAAAAATTCCCCCGTGACAGGAATTAGCCGCCATCTTGGATTCCCAGTAATTCATATCGAATTGCTATTCTTATTTTTCTATGGCCCAGCAGAAAGCACATTTTGTATATTTTTATAAACAGCGGAAATATATTTTTAAGGGGGGGGGGGGGGGGGGGGGGGTACACGCAAAATTTTGATGTTTTTTGACAGCTGACTATTTTGAGTTCGAAATATTTTTCCTGTGTGTGCGTCAAAACGATCTTTAATATTGGAATGTTAATGTTTCATTTTTCTATCTCTTATGATTCAAAAGTTATTGGAACTGTACCGACTGACAGATTGACAGACACATGAACGAAACTATAAGGGTTTCCTTTTTTGGTTTTACCAACGAAACCCAAGTAAAAGAACAAGTAAACTAAAACAAGTAACACGAGTAAGAAATCAAATGAGCAATTAAACATTCTAATCCCTTACCAATATATACAAAATCTTAAGTTCTGGAACAGCTAATCAGGAAACTGCCCAACCCAATGGGTTTACTATTGGCTGATTGGAGAATCTATCTTGACCTTCCTAGATTCTAATTGGAAGATTTGTTCTAAGAAGGAGCTGATCAGGAGCCCTAGTTTGGAATTAGGGATGACCCTAGGTGCCTCTCTAGTTGCAGGTATGCATAAGCGCATTAGTTAAGTCCAAAAGTGATCAGGGAATTAAGAGCCCAGGCCTTTCACTAAGCTGGTGTAAGGGTTTTTGTTTGAACTGCACTTTTACCTGGAACCGGACCACGAATGTTCAATATAAAAATTTGCTTTAACAAAAAAAAACTGCTAACATTTTACAAAAAAAGGCCATTCTATGACGTTTATCCCAAGAAAACCCCATTTTATGATGTTTATTCGAAAAATGGCTATTTTATGACAAAATCATATGACTATGACGTTTATGACTTTTTCCCGTCTCTGGTCATCAGATATCTTGATGTCTGACCACCGCATGGTCAGTTTTTGCATTCAGGTAGATAAGGAAGAGGAAACACCGCAGAGACTTCCACGGAGAACCAACTGGGAATCCTTCTCAAATGAACTTGAGAACATCCAGGGAGTGTCTCAGGAGGTGTTAACAGGTCCTGTTGCTCTGGAGAGAGAGGCAGCAACCCTGAGCTCAGAAATAATTGAGGCGTTTCAGCATTCATGTCCCCTTAAATCCAAGGCCCACCAAAAGGTGTCATGGTGGAACCGAGATCTGGATAAGCTCCGGAAAAAGGCTCGGAATGCTTTCAACGAGGCATTCAGGAAAAAGGAACAAGGAGTATTATGGGACAGCTTCAGGGAAGCGAGAAGGAATTTTAAAAAAGAGGTAAGGAAGCGCAAGAGAGCCGGTTGGAGAGACTTTTGCAGGGGAATTGAGTCCCTTCCAGAGGCAACAAGGCTGGCTAAGATCTTGAGCAGTGAAGGAAGCGGGAGAGCCCTAGGCTCAATCAAAAGGCTAGATGGCACATGGACTCTCAGTATAGAAGAAACTCTAGACTACCTCCTGGAAATACATTTCCCGGGGGAAGGCACTGATGCCAGTGACAGTTTGGAAAGGGCCCCAGAAACAGACATTAACTGGGACCTGGCAACCCGTCTAGTTACAAGAGAGTCCATCAAATGGGCCGTCAATAAATTCAATCCATTTAAGGCACCTGGACAGGATGGAATTTTTCCAGCCCTCTTGCAGAGGGGAATGGAGCATCTTATATCCAGCATAGAGGCTATTTTCAAAGGCAGCTTAGCGATGGGCAGGGTACCGGAGGTATGGAAGGCAACCAGAGTGGTCTTTATCCCCAAACCAGGGAGAAAGGACTACACGCAAGCCAAGTCCTTCCGACCCATTAGCCTTACGTCATTTATGCTAAAGACCCTTGAGAGGATTGTGGATAAATACATTATTGAGGAAATTCTACCTAGAAAACCGCTGCATAAGAATCAACATGCATACACCAGAGGGAGGTCAACGGAGACAGCCCTCCATGCGGCTACTTCTAGGATAGAAAAGGCTATGCAAAGTGGAGACTACACCTTAGCTCTCTTCTTTGACGTGGAAGGAGCCTTTGATAAGGCAAAATCAGATAATAGCAAAGGGGAACTCTCACAAAGGAACACTCCTCAAGTCATTGTCGAATGGATAATGTCCTCCCTGAGAGCGAGGAAAGTCACCGCAGCGATCAGCGGCACTAACGTGACCAAAATGGTGTCAGGAGGCTGCCCACAAGGCAGTTGCCTCTCACCCCACCTGTGGTGCCTGGTGATGGACGGACTTATGAGGAGAATGTCGGAAGGAGACTTCTATTTTCAGGCTTATGCAGATGACGGACTAGTCCTGATTAGAGGCAAGTTCCTGAACACCTGCTGTGAAAGGATGCAACTAGCTTGCAGAATCATTGAAAAATGGTGTAAGGAGGTGGGACTCTCAGTCAACCCATCAAAGACTGAGATGATAGTCTTCACTAAAAAGAGGAAACTTGTGGACTTCAAAGCCCCAAAACTTTTTGGCCAGGAACTCACATTGTCAAAAGAAGTGAAATATCTTGGAGTAACTTTTGACTCTAAATTATCCTGGAAACCACACTTAGACAAGGTGGTAGAAAAAGCTACGATCGCCTTCTGGCAACTTAGACGAGCAGTGGGGAAGGCATGGGGATTGTCCCCCAAAATACTTAAATGGCTATATACCGCGGCTTTCAGGCCCAGAATCCAATATGGGGCCGTTATTTGGTGGCCCAGAACTGAAGTGGCCAGCTCGTCTAAGAGACTAAGCAAGGTTCAAAGGCTAGCATGTAGGAGTATAACGGGTGCGATGAGGACTGCTCCAACGGCGGCTCTAGAGGCCCTGGCAGGACTACCCCCACTCCATAGATGGATTAAGGGAGAGGCCATTGCATCTTTTGTGAGACTTAGAGACAATGGTCAGTGGCAAGGGGGCGTATATACTGTGGGACACCTGGGTATACAAAGGATGGCCGAATCCAAGATCCCACTGACAGGGGTTCGAATGAAAGGAATAGAACACCAGCTAGTGCTGAAGAGGAAATTCAAGGTAGAAATTCCATCACGAGCCAGATGGGAAGTAGGAGATATTAAATTCGACCAGGAAACTCTAGTGGCATATACTGATGGCTCTAAGAATGAAAAAGGAATGTCAGGGGCGGGACTGTACCTAGAAAGGTCCGGCACCCAAGAGAGTTTCCCCCTAGGTACTCTCACCACAGTCTTCCAGGCAGAAATTTACGCCATCTTAGAGGTGGCCAGGAAACCTGAGGTGAAAGATGCAACATCAACGAAGGTAGCTATATGCTCAGATAGCCAGGCAGCACTCCAAGCACTTTGCAAACCGAGTGTAGAGTCAGCACTTGTTAAGGAGTGCCAAGAGGCATTAGAACTGCTCGCAGAAAGGAAAGAGGTCACACTGCTTTGGGTCCCAGGGCACACAGGGATCCCTGGGAACGAGAAGGCAGATGAGGTAGCCAAGAAAGGAGCCTCCATGCCATTCTGTGGACCGGAACCCGCCATTGATTGGTCTAGAGGACAGGCGAGGTCAGCCATCAATGCGTGGATCTGGGAGGAAGCAAGGAGGGCATGGAGAGGAACGGATGGCTGTAGGCAGACTGATCTAGACAAAGGGAAAACCAAGTGGCTTATGGGATTAGGTAGACCCAATCTAAGAAATATGGTTGGAGTCTTGACAGGGCATTGCCAGCTCAGAAGACATCTGGCACTATTGAAGATTGAAGACGACCCCACATGTCCATTGTGTGGGCTTGAAGAGGAGACAGCCTTCCACTTTGTGGGAGTATGTGAAGGATATGGCAGACTGCGCTTTCACTTATTAGGAGCAGGGGAAATAAAGGAAGAGGAACTGGTCACACTAAAGTGGCAAGACATTCTCTCCTTTGTGACCCAAACAAGGAGATTTGAGGGTAATTCTGTGGTGGTTCGATAGGTGAAGTCAGGGGTTGGCAAAAAGGACCCGAATGCGGTCTAGTTGCCAGGCTTGGCCTCCCCGCCCCCTTACTACTACTACTACTAGGCACTTAAACTCAAAAAGCGTTACCAAAAAACGACACCAAAAAGCGTTACATGAAAATGTCTCCCTGTCTTGCAGACTCGTATGCAAGCAATTTAAATTAAAATTACATATAGCCATAAGATCTGGGTTTTGATTATAATTATTAACCAATGATGATTAGGATGACATATCTTGCGGCGCTTTGTTAAATTTAAGATGGAGTTTCTTCCAAAAATATTTGTAACATTGGAGTGTTACACCCTTTGAAATTATTTGATTATAAAAAATAGTAAAAGGTATAATGTCTAGAATATCCCCTTTAGTATACAAGTTTTAATGGAAGTTTATAAATTAATGCCATTTGTAAAACTACTGGAGACTAGAGGTGCCAACTCACAGGAGGAGGTAGGTCTCGTTGAGAAGGGCAGTCAAGTGTCAAGTGCATAGTGCATCCTGAGAGAGCACCCTTCACACAAAATACCAAAGACAAACAAAATAATAAGTGCACCGTTATATCCTCCTCTTTGAACAAGCGTAGTGAGTTCTTCCTTTCAGAGAGTTGGGATTTGAAAAGTTTGTTTGTTAAACGATAACTGGATCAACGATCCAGTTATCGATAACGAAAACGATCAATTTCAACGAAATTTGGCACATACATGCATCTCAGCATTTGTGAGAACAGTATAGTTTTTGGACATTCTACATTAAATATTTTTAAGATGGCGGACGAATAAACAAAAAGTTTTAGTCAGCAAGAAATGTTATACATAGTTTTAATGATCTTCAAAAGTAGGAAAAGATTGTATAACTATTAAAATTTCACATTTAATATTTTCAAGATGGAAAAAAGAGTATGTACAAATGCTGTATAAAACAGGCTAGCGTAGCAAGCCTGCAACTTATTTATTAAATAACAATTATGTACAAATACTGAATGGACAGGCGAGCGTAGCGAGCCTTTAATCATTTTATTAGATATAATTTCAAGATAAAAAAAACTTTTTATAAACTACGTTTTTAAATTTTCTGTTGAATCGTATGTAGGTAATGTTGATAATATAATTGTTATTGTTATATAATGTTAGTGAAAAAAAAAAAAAAAAAATATATAGTTCCAAATTTATTTACTTCACATAAATGACAACCATCTAGAGAGCTGATCATAAACCTATAAAAGGACAATTCTTTGTACAACGGATCTCCCCAACACCAAATCTAAACCGTGCCATCGATATAATATACATTTTTTTGAAATAATATAAATACTATGATCGATAAATAATATAATTGATATTTTCCTGTTTTGCTGTCATTCAATGTTTATCTCTTATCTATATATATAAAAGTCAACGTATGTGTGTGTGTGTGTTTGTTCTTTATACAAATCTATATATATAAAAGTCAACGTATGTGTGTGTGTGTGTGTGTGTGTGTGTGTGTGTTTGTTCTTTATACAAATCTATAGTTTTAGTCCGATCTCGATGAAAATTTGCACACTTGACCTTCAAAGCAAGGAAACAATCAAGGTCAACATGAATTTTCGAAATTTCAATTTTGGTACACAGGGGTACGGGGTACAAGTAATAAATACGGGGTCAAAGTAATGAATACCCTTCGTGATGCATATCGTTGAAAAGCTCTTTAAGAGTACAGTAATTGTTGTTATGTACACTTTTGTCATATTTTCATTTAGGAGGGGGGTAAAATAGAAAAATTAGCTATATCTTATTTGTTTTTTATACAAATCTACAGTTTTAGTCCGGTCTCGATGAAAATTTGCACACTTGATCTTCAAAGCAAAGGGAAAATCAAGGTCTACATGAATTTTCGAAATTTAAATTTTGGTACACAGCAGTACGGGGTACAAGTTATGAATACGGGGTCAAAGTAATGAATACCCTTCGTGATGCATATCGTTGAAAAGCTCTTTAAGAGTACAGTAATTGTTGTTATGTGTAGTTTTGTCATATTTAAATTTAGGAGGGGGGTAAAATGGAAAATATAACTATATCTATATATAGAAAGAAGAGTATCTATATAAGAGAATGTCTTTTATACAAATCTACAGTTTTATCCCAATTTGTTGAATATTTACACTCTTTTTCTTTCAAACAAGGTGTAGGTCACTGCCTAGGAGGGGGGTAAAATAGAAAAATATAGCTATATCTTATTTGTTCTTTATACAAATCTACAGTTTTAGTCCGATCTCGATGAAAATTTGCACACTTTGAAGGTCAAGCAAGGGGAAGATCTCTGTCTACATAAATGTTCGAAATTTAAGTTTTGGTACACAGGGGTACGGGGTACAAATGTCAAAGTTGAAATCCCTTCATGATGTATAGTGTTGAAAAGCTCTTTAAGAGTACAATAATTGTTTTTACGTGCATTTAGGGGGTAAATGGAAAAATATATCTAAAAGTCAACGTATGTGTGTATGTTCTTTATACAAATCCATAGTTTTAGTCCGATCTCGATCAAAAAATGCACACTTGACCTTCAAAGGAAGAAAAAATCAGTGTCTACATGAATTTTCGAAATTTAAATTTTGGTACACAGGAAACAGGGTACAATAATGAATACGGGGTCAGAGGACTGAATACCCTTTATGATGGATATCGTTGAAAAGCTCTTTAAGATTACATGAATTGTTGTTATGTACAGTTTTGTCATATGTGTTTTCATTTAGGAGGGGGTAAAATGGAAAAATATAGCTATATCTTATAAAAAAAGAAGAGTGTCTGTATGAGGGTACATGTCTTTTATACAAATCTACAGTTTTATCCCAATTTGATGAATATTTACTCACTTTTCCTTCAAAGCAAGGGGTAGGTCACTGTCTACATGAATTTTCGAAATTTAAATTTTGGTACAAAGGGGTACGGTGTAAAAATGTCGAAGTAATGGATTCCCTTCATATCATGCATATCGTTGAAAAGCACTTTAAGAGAAAAGTAATTGTTGTTATGTACAATTTTATTTAGGAGGGGGTAAAATGGAAATTTATAGCTATCTATAATATAAGTGGCAATGTCCTGATTGACTGACTGACTGACATAGAATCAACGCACAGCAAAATCTGCTTAACCGAGAGACTTGAAATTTTCAGGATATACTCGGTTCATATCATAGGCATCCACTAAGAAAGGATTTTGCGAAATTTTTATTTTTGTACCCAGGGGTACGGGGTACAAATGTCAAAGTAATGAATACTTTTAATGATGCATATCGTTGAAAAGCTCTTTAAAAGTACAGTAATTGTTGTTATGTACAGTTTTGTCATATTTTCATTTAGGAGGGGGTAAAATGGAAAAATGTGTATAGCTACATCTATATAAATGAAGAGTGTCTATGAGTGTCTTTTATCTTATATAAAAGAAGATAGATTTCAAAATTCTTATTTCATAAAAAATGAATTTAACCAAAATTGCAGAAGAAACTACTGACCATATTTTATGTTTTGTGGAAATTTCTGTAGGAAGAACTGTTAAAGAAATTACTTTTCAATCACTGTCAAAAAATATTTATTTTTATTTTTAAATAATAAGGCAATAATTAATAAATCACGCCTTACCGTGCTTAAACCTTTACTAACTTAATCATGACCACTTCTTTAAAATTCTAAAATAAAATCTACGAGTGTATACGTAGTATAATAATTTCTAAATTATATTGATAGCTGCCAATACAGATTTTCTAAAATTTTATCCCTAAGGGGAACATAAGGACAGAGTAAGAAAAGAAGGGGAATTGAGCCCAGACCGATCTTTAAAAGTTAGGAAGTTAATAGGTACTTGAGAAAGAGCTCTTATTTTGGATGTAAGCATGTATATTAATAAAAGATAATTCCAATTTCAACTAAGGGATGTAAAATGACACGGGGAGGGGGGGGGGGGGTACAGAAGGAAAATACCACTGCTTTTCCTTCTTAGAAGTTTAGTCGGAATGAATCTCTAATTTGGGATATTAGCAAATTATCTTATCAAAGGGGAGGGGGTATAGAAATAAGGGGGAGGGATAGAATCTAGATATTCTCGCTTTGTAAAATAATTTAAATGTTTCTTGATGGTAGTTAATAAATCCATTAAATTGAAAATAAAACACCCCGCAGCGAAGCACGGGTATTCAGCTAGTCTATAATATAAGTGGCAATGTCCTGATTGACTGACTGACTGACATAGAATCAACGCACAGCAAAATCTGCTTAACCGAGAGACTTGAAATTTTCAGGATATACTCGGTTCATATCATAGGCATCCACTAAGAAAGGATTTTGCGAAATTTTTATTTTTGTACCCAGGGGTACGGGGTACAAATGTCAAAGTAATGAATACTTTTAATGATGCATATCGTTGATAAGCTCTTTAAAAGTACACTAATTGTTGTTATGTACAGTTTTGTCATATTTTCATTTAGGAGGGGGTAAAATGGAAAAATGTGTATAACTACATCTTATATAAATGAAGAGTGTCTATGGGTGTACTACTTACATGAGATTATAAAGTTAAAATGTTGGTACACAGGAGTACGGGGTACAAATGTCAAAGTAATTGATAGGTACCCTTTATGATGCATATCGTTAAAAGGCTCTTTAAGAGAAAAGTAATTGTAATGTAAGCTTTTGTCATTATTTTCATTTAGGAGAGGGGTAATAAGGAAGAGTCAACGTATGTGTGTGTGTGTTCTTTATTAAAATCTAACGTTTTATTCCGATTTGAATGAATATTTGCACACTTGCCCTTCAAAGCAAGGGGAAAAGGGGAAGGTCACTGACTTCATGCATGTTCAAAATTTTGATTTTGGTACACAGGGGTTCGGGGTACAGATGTCAAAGTAATGAAAACCCTTCACGATGCATACCGTTGAAAAGCTCTTTGAGAGTGCTGTACAATTATTGTTATGTACATTTAGGGGGGTAAAATGGAAAAATATATGGCACTTTTATAGAAAAGGGCCCCCCACTTTTTTTTAAATCTAATATACCTTCTGACAACCGAATACACACTTTTTTTTATGCAAAAGTGTGATATTCCTTTGTCCCAAAGCATATTGGACTGAATATCCCTTTGTCTTAATAGGTAGTTAGACTAAGGGATATAAACTCTTCTGTATAAAAAACAAAAAGGGGGGCCCTTTTCTATAAGAGTACCAAAATATATCTATATCTATGGATAAAAAACTAATAATTGTTGTGTCCGTACATTTATCCGATTGGCTAAAATTTTGTATTTATTTTTATTATTATTATTTTTTTTAAAATACCTTTATTGACTAGTACAGAAGGAAAATACCACTGCTTTTCCTTTTTAAAAATTTAGTCGGAATGAATTACTAATTTGGTATATTAGCAAATTATCTTATCAAAGGGGAGGGATAGAATCTAGATATTCTCGCTTTGTAAAATAATTTAAATGTTTCTTGATGGTTGTTTATAAATCCATTAAATTGAAAATAAAACACCCCGTAGCGAAGCACGGGTATTCAGCTAGTATAATATATATAAAAATCAACGTATGTGGGTGTATGTTCTTTATACAAATCTACAGTTTTAGTTCGATGTCGATAAAATTTTGCCCACTTGAACTTCAAAGCAAGGGGAAAATGACAGCCTACATGAATTTTGGAAATTTAAATTTTGTACACAGGGGTATGGTACAAGTAATGAATACGGGGTCAATGTAATGAATACCATTGATGATGCAAAAGATCTTTAAGAGTAGAGTAATAGTTTTTATGTATTGTTTTGTTATATTTTACTTAAGGGGGGGGGGGGGGGATTTAGGATATTTAAAAATTTGCTTATCAAAGAGGAGGGTGTATAGAAATAGGTGGGAGAGGTAGAATCTAGATATTCTTGCATAGTAAAATAATTTATAATGTTTCAATATGGTTGTTTATAAACTTATCTAATTATTATAACACTCCGTAGCGAAGCACGGGTACCCAGCTAGTTTATTTATAAAAAATCACAAATATGAAACCTGTCAAAATGAAGATTGTAAATATGGGATATGGCAAAACAAATAAAATAACTAGCGGATTTTTTCAGAACTAACTTTCCATATAGCAAAATTTGCTGAAAACCACTTAAATTCTGCTGAAAGATGGCTAAAAGTATTAAAATAATGCATTGTCATCGTGTTCTGAGCTATGCTAAAAGTTTCAAATGTCTAGCTATTCGGGAAGTTAGTTAGAAATCGATTGCCAGATTTGTACCGGACAAACAAACAAAGAAGAAAGCAAGCTAATAAAAACGTAGTAAAAAAATATGTACAAATGCTATAAAAACAGGTGAACTTGGTGATCCTGCAATAACTTTATTAAATAAGGATTATGTACGGATGAAAGGAAAACAGTTTTAGCTACCGAGAACTTGCGACTTTGTACGAAATTCGGCTCACAGCATCGCAGTTTTTTTGAGAACTTTAAATTTAAAATGGCGGCCAATATTAAAGATTACTAAAGAACAAGATTTTAGTCAGCATGATATTCAATACAACGTTTTGGGCTTGATGAGCAGGAAATGAATATGTTACAATTGTCACAAAAGTTTTGCAACTCATGTGGCCGAGATGAGGGTGTTAAAAAGTTCATGCTTATGTGGAGTGTTACGTAATAGTTATTTATGCACCTAGGGAGTAAAGTAAGCCATTATTTCCTGAGCGAATAAGTTGGTTCTTGAGGTGAAGCCAAATGAACCATGTCTCATGTCTCCTAAATCCCGAGGCGAAGCTGAGGGAACAACGCTAGGAAACGAGGGGAACTTCACTACATTAGCCATTCATTCTCTACAATTTATAAAATATTATGTTGGCAATCCTTTTTCTCCCTACATTTACTTTTTGAGTTCAGGAAAGAAAAGACTTACTTTAGTCCCTTTAAACTAATCCAAAATCATAACCTTTTCTCCCTACTGGAGATAAACATTTTGATGAGCGAGTAAGTGGGTTTTGTCACTTAATATATACCTAGTCAACCTATTTTTTTTAGGTTATTTATTTATACTTTAAGAAAAAAAAAATTGTAAATAACTTTGCTTCTACACAATATTTTTTGACAACAAAACTACGGGTTCTCCTGCTTTCGCTCAACTTCGGAGGTTATCCACTGACAAACTAAAGGCTATGAAAACCGAATTTGAATATATGATGCGACAAGGTATGATCCAACCGTCAAATAGTCCCAGGGCAAGTCCCCCACGCCTAGTTAGGAAGAAGAAATGTGACTGGTGCCTCTACGAAGATTTTAGAAAACAACTCACAGACAGTACCGAAACGTTATCCTATACAGGGGGGGGGGGGGGGGGGATGGGGGCACCGGGAAGCCGGGAAATTTCCCGAAGCGCCGCCAAGACATTTAAAAAAAAAGAAGTTTTATTTGATTAACTTGTTAAATGTTTATTATTATGATGTAGTATCAATGCAGCGCCACTGATATAATAGCAACACAATTCTAAGTAATTAAAAAAGCGTACAGACATCAATAAATGGGTCATATAGACTAAATGAAAATGTGCCTAGCGTCTTTATGGTTATTGCTGTATCACAGAAAAGAGTAACAAAGGAGCCTCAAGGCTTTCGCTCCGGAGCCGGAGCCGTTGCCTTCACACTGGGAGCTTTTTACGGCTCTCGCTCCGGAGCCGTTGCCTTCACACTGGGATTTTTACGGCTCTCGCTCCGGAGCCGTTGCTTTCACACTGGGAGCCAAAAGGAGCCCGCGCCGCTCTTGCTCTTCTCTTCAGTCTCCCTCTAACTATGGATTAGACGCGTTGCATTGCTCTGTACTATTTACTTAATCGCCGGAGCGGCGCAAACAAATTTTAAAAACAAATTTTAGAATTAGAACTTTGTGGGTTCCTCCCATAAATGAAAAACGAGACGTAGTAGGTGTGTTTACAACATTATTTTGCGATTTACGGTGCGATGAAAAGAACGCGAAAGTTCCAAACTATCTTTTTTGCGGCGCCGCATCGATTCAAAACCAGCTTGAAAATTTCGCGTCCTCTTTGCGACTTCCCTCGTTTATTGAGCTGAGCGAAGCGAAGCTCTTATACTACACTTTGCATTTTTCTGACGCATACTCCTCCTGAACGGCTGAACCGATCTGCACAAAATTTGGCACGGTCATAGTGACTAACCACAGGAAGGTATAAATCTGAAATGGTCCAAATTGGTACACAGGGGTACGAGGTACAAAAGTTTCCTCCTGAACGGCTGAACCGATCCGCTCGAAATTTGGCACGGTTAATGTGACCAACCGCAGGAAGATATAAATCTGAAATGGTCCCAATTAGTACACAGGGGTACGAGGTACGGGGTACAAAAGTTTCCTCCTGAACGGCTGAACCGATCCGCTCGAAATTCGGCACGGTTAATGTGACCAACCACAGGAAGGTATAAATCTGAAATGGTCCTAATTGGTACACAGGGGTACGAGGTACGAGGTACAAAAGTTTCCTCCTTAACTGCTGAACCGATCCGCACAAAATTCGGCTCGGTTTATGTGACCAACCACAGGAAGGTATCAATATGAAATGGTCCAAATTGGTACACAGGGGTACGAGGCACGGGATACAAATGTTTCCTCCTAAACGGCTGAACTGATCTGTCAAAATTCAGTACGGTCAATGTGACCAACCACAGGAAGGAATATATATGAAATGGTACATAGGGGTACGGGGTACAAAAGTTTCCTCCTGAACGGCTGAACCGATCCTCACAAAACTCAGCAAGGTCAATGTGACCAACCACAGGAAGGTATAAATCTGAAATGGCCCAAATTGGTACACAGGAGTAGGGGGTACTAAAGTTTCCTACTAAAACGGCTAAACCGACCCGCACAAAATTCGGCACGGTTAATGTGACCTACCACAGGAAGGTATAAATCTGAAATGGTCCAAATTGGTACACAGGGGTATGGGGTACAAAAGGTAAAATAGTATACCCTTCATGATGCATGTCGTTAGAAAGTCTTTAATAGTACAGTTATTGTTGTTATGTTCACTTTTAGTACGGTGCAATTAGACCAAAACCCTAACATCCAAAGTAAAAGTTTCCCTCCAACTTTAAGTTGTTCTATGCAGTCTACATATTGTTTGGTAAAAAGTTACACCATTTTAAGCGTCGGGTTTGGCGGGGAGGGGGGGTCAAAGTTGGAAAATTAGTAGTTTTACCCGTTTTTCTTAAATATTTCGAAAACTATGCGTTTTAGAGCAAAAAGAGCTATGTACAAAAATAATCTACATTAAATTTTGAACAAAAATGGTCTAGTGCATAATCTTCCCAAAGTAAATGGTTCCAAAGTTACGGAGAGTGTGAAAAAAGACATTTTTCGTATTTTTTAGATTTTTGGCAAAAAAAATTAATTTAAAGTGATAACCACTTAGTTCAACAGTATTTTAAAGACGAACACTAATAAAAATATCAGCACAACTTCACTAGAAATAACACTCCACAAACGCATTTAACGGATCTCCGAATACAGCTAATGGAAAGTATATATAAATAAAATATACATTTCTTAATTTCAAGATATAGAAATAATAAATTTAAATCAGAAAAGATAGATATGGAACTCTGAAGTAATATATAAAAAAATAAATAAAAATATTATTATATAATATAGTTAAATAAATAAAATATTATATATATATTAATTTGAAGATATATTAATTACAAATTTAAATCAGAAAAAATAGATATGGAACTCTGAAGTATTATATAAAAAATAAATCAAACAATAAATAAAATTATTATTATATAATGTATAATGTATAGTCCAGGAGATAGCGTGCAAAAAAATGTCTGACTAACATCAAGCTAGAATTTTGTATACAGTATACAAGTCAATCTTTTAGCGCCTTTTAAGAATATGTGGTCGGCTAAGTTCGTGTGTGGGACATAGCTTGGCAATAGGCGTTTAAAAGAAACAAACCGGTGGAGAGCGGCCATGTCTCACAACTTATGGTGGACAATGTAATTTTCATGATCCTGAGTACAGAATTAGTTAGTAGACCAAAAATCAAGTCGATATTATTTTGACATTTGATAGGTTAGTTATTCAAATATTACTAAAAATCAACCTTGTCACCTGTCAAGGGACAAACTAATATCAACTTGATTTTCGGTCTACTAACTAATTCTGTACTCAGGATCACGAAAATCACATTGTCCACCATAAGTGGTGAGACATGGCCGCTCTTCACCTTTTTGTTCACCTTTTTGCGGGACCAAGCTATGTCCCGCAGACGAACTTAAAAAAAAAAAAAAAAAAAAAATATATATATATATATATATATATATATATATATATATATATATATATATATATATATATTTGAAGATATTATAGAAATAATAAATTTAAATCAGAAAAAAATAGATATGGAACAGGGGAATTGTAAGTTAAGAACTTTGAACCGTTTCACGAGAGCTGTTAACAATAGAGAACTGTGTGACAAGACAATCTGAAAGGAACTGTTTTGGGGGAGTTTTTTAATATTAGGATTAGAAGGGGAAGGGACTAGCAGGCTAGGGCTAGCCTGAGTTGTGTTTGTGTATGTGTTTAATTACAATATTACAATATAGAGGCCCGTGGTTCAAATCCCGGCGCTGGAGTGTATTTTTCTCTGTCTGTTTCCCGTAGTTAATAATAATTATAATTTGATTTAAATTAACATTTAATCTTTCCGTAGTATGAATACTACCAAAATCGTAAAATATGAATATTATAATAGTAATAGTTTAAATAAGTGTGAGTGGATATTTGCGTGCGCAATCAACTCACACATGTACAGCATAGTAGTATAGTATAGAACACTCAAACATATACATACTGACAGGGCATAAAAATGACTTGCACACTTACATGGTAAGGTCCCCTGTCCCACACACTCGCACTACTACTACACTACATTATATTATTCCACCTTCAATCTCTACTCTCAACCTCAACTACTTCCTTCCCTTAAAAATAAAAACTCTGTTGTCATTCCAATTCCAACCAGTTCTTAAAGAACTGCTTAAACTAAAGTACGATTCTTTTGGGAACGAAAATTCTTTGGGGATTAAATACTGATGAATCCTTTCAAAAGCTGCAGTTTTAAAAATATTAAGATTAAAAATTATACAATTAGATATCATAATTATCACATAGAAAATATTATTATATTTTAAAGTTATTTATGTTGGAAAGACATTCATAGTCCAGAGAAAGTTCAGAGTGGTTCTCCGTACCACAGGTTTACGTGGCCTAGGCCTGTGGAAGCCTCTTCTCCCTTAAAAAGTAGCGCCCCTTGAGATGGTGGTGAAGTTGTCGTTCCTTCAAGGGCTTATCACTAACATACCACCGGCCACTAAATCGCAATTTGTTTTTACAATTTTTTTCAAACCTGTAAAAAAAAATTAGTTCCCTTAGGGAAAATTTCATTTTTTTGCCAAAAATCTAAAAAATACGAAAAATGTCTATTTTTACACTCTCCGTAACTTTGGAACCATTTACTTTGGGAAGATTATGCACTAGACCATTTTTGTTCAAAATTTAATGTAGATTATTTTTGTACATAGCTCTTTTTGCTCTAAAACGCATAGTTTTCGAAATATTTAAGAAAAACGGGTAAAACTACTAATTTTCCAACTTTGACCCCCCCTCCCCGCCATACCCGACGCTTAAAATGGTGTAACTTTTTACCAAACAATATGTGGACTGCATAGAACAACTTGAAGTTGGAGGGAAACTTTTACTTTGGATGTTAGGGTTAGGCCGTTTTTTGGTCTAATTGCACCGTACTATTTTGTCTTATTTTTAATTTAAGAGGGGGGGGGGGGGGGGGGTAAAATAGGAAAACAGGGAAAAAACTTTTTAATTAAAAATGATAAATATTACTATTTCTGATGTGATTTCAGCTGTTTAAAAATAAAATTGTTTATTGTTTAAGATTAAAATGCACGCTCAGCTCAATATTGCAAGCAGACAACTGCATTGCACACCTAGTATATATTTTTGTTTTTGTTGGAGCAGTGGTTAATATTTCTACACAACAATACTCGTTTGAGTCTAGAAAGAGAATGAACTCATATTTTATTTTAGTTTGACAATTTACAAGTAATATTATTATTTAAAACAAGTTATTAAGGTAGGATTATAAATTAACCCTACAGATCCCCCCATAATTTGTATCCTACGCAAACTGATCTTAAATGATCACATCCACATTTATAATAATCACATAAACAGAAACATAAGCAAAATAAACACCATGTACACTAATTTCGTTTCAAATTTAGACTTTCCAAAATTGCATTTAGTTTAGGTGCCGAAATTGGTTTTGTTAAGAAGTCTGCTTTCTGATGGTCAGTACTAACTTGTTGGATTTCAAAGGTTTTATTTAAAACCTCTTGATTTATAAACCCAACTTGCCGCACTAAGTGAGCAGATTTAGACGACACCGTTCCCTCCCGTGCGAGCACGACTGCGGCCTGATTGTCACACCGCAATGGTATCTTGTCAATAGTTGTATCCAATAATTCGGATAATAAAGTTTTTAAATATATTCCATGTTTCATTGCTTCGGTCAGAGCTGCGACCTCAGCATCACATGTCGATAATGCAACCATATTTTGAATTTTAGAAGCCCACGTTACTACCCCTTGTCCTAGACAGTATAGATAGCCCGACGTTGACCTTTGCTTTCCCTTCCCATCTCTCCAACTTGCATCCGCATAACCTTCTACTAATTGATGTTTATCCCTTAAATATGTTAATACTAACTCTTTTGTACCCTTAATGTATCTTAACAATAATTTTAATGCTATTAAGTGAATATGTCGGGGTTCTTTGGAGTATCTGGAAAGTATGCTTATTGGGTAAGCTAAGTCTGGTCTTGTCATTGTGGATAAATACATTATCGATCCCAACATCTCTTGGTATAGTTTCTGATCTACTGGTTCAGACTCCTCCTGATCTAAGTCTTGACCAACAGCCATTGGAATCTTTGCTGGATTACAGTTTTCAAATCCAAATCTCTTCAATACTTTCTCTATAAATCCTTTCTGGTTAATCGTTATTCTGTCATCTTTCTTGTTTATCTCCATCCCTAGTATGTTTCCACAGTCATCTTGTTCTTTAAGTATGAATTTATTCCTTATTTTCTGAAGTGCTTCATTAAGTATCTTTTCATCCGAATTTACAACAAACAAGTCGTCTGTATGCAAATAGTGCTACAGATAAAAAGTATTTTTTTTTAGCCTAAAAACCGGTTTAGTTAATAAGTGTTTCAAAAATTCTGCAGAAACAATTTTAAACCAACTTTAAGTTGATTGCTTTTTTATAGCTGAAAAAGCCCTAAAAAGGTCTAAAATTCACCATTTTGAACCTAATTTTCTGTAAAAAAACCTAATGAAAATAAAGCATTTTATTTATTTATTTTATTGCCCTTTGCAAGGTACTACATAGTTCTTTTAGGTCCTTACCACTGATTTGAATGCTCAGGTCATCGACGAAAAGAGACTGAGTAACTGAGCAAGGGATCTGATCTGCAATACCATTTATGGCCACAGCAAAAAGCGTCACACTCAGAAGTGATCCCTGGGGGATTCCATTCACCTGTTCATATAGGTCTGAGTAAACCTCTCCAAGACAAACTCGATAGACCCTATCCGTCAGGAAACTGGATATCAGCTCCAACAGCTTACCTCTAATACCCCAGACTCTTAGAGACATAATGATGCCATGACGCCATGTGGTGTCAAAGAAAACCTCAACCACATGATTGCCTTTCAGGAAAGCACGTTGGACTAAATCTTCAAGTCGTACTAAGTGATCGGCTCCTGAATACCTCTTTCTGAAGCCCGCCTCGTAATCACTTATGCGGTTGTCTTTTTCGAGGGACCACACTACTCTTGCGTTAATAATTGCATCTAAAATCTTTCCTAGGCAACTTAGGAGGCTTATTGGCCGATAACTGGAGGCGGCTTGCGGATCTTTTCCCTCCTTGATGGTGGGAATTATTATGGCCTCTTTCCACAAAGTAGGGAAGATGCCCATTGACAGGGCTGTGTTGTAGAGATGGAGCAAGGACCCTAACATTTTACCCGGTAGATTCTTTATAAGAGCATATGGGATGTCATCACCTCCAGGGGAAGTGTCTTTAGCTTCCTTTAGCTCAGATAAAGTACTGAGAGCGTCACTGTCATCTCCTATGAGGTCTTGGTGGTCTGTCTCCACTTCTGCTTTATACGCTTTAAAGTAATAGTCTTATAATTTAATAGTTATTAAATATTCATTTATTTACTCTTAAAAATTGGAAAGCCTACCTTGTCATGAAGAGTTATTTTACTACGTTTTTATTAGCTTGCATTCTTGTTTGTTTGTCCGGTACACATCTGGCAATCGATTTCTAACTAACTTCCCGAATAGCTAGACATTTGAAACTTTTAGCATAGCTCAGAACACGATGACAATGCATTATTTTAATACTTTTAGCCATCTTTCAGCAGAATTTAATTGGTTTTCAGCAAATTTTGCTCTATGGAAAGTTAGTTCGGAAAAAATCCGCAAGTCATTTTATTTGTTTAGACATATCCCATAGTATTTACAATCTTCATTTTGACGGGTTTCAAATTTGTGATTTTTAATAAATAAATTGTGTAATAATAAATTGTGATTTTTTATTAAGAGGTAATCATTGAATGACAGCGACAAATAAACAAAGAAATAAATTAATTGACGTGTGGCACCCAGATTTGTTTTCACTTGTGTCCTAGCTATCGGTTTATTTTTTCTGCATCTGTACTTCTTTACTTGTACACATTTTTCTTCTCTTACTGTCCCTACACAGGGGCATATCAATGGCACGATTTAGATTCGGTGTTGGTGAGATCTGTTGTACAAAGATTTGTCCTTTTATAGGTTTAAGATCAGCTCTCTAGATGGTTGTTATTTATGTGAAGTAAATAAATTCGGAACTATTTATTTTTCACTAACATTATATTATAACAATGACAATTATATTACCAACACTACATATGTGATTCAACAGGAAATTTAAACGTAGTATATAAAAAGTTCTTTTTATCTTGTAATTATTGCATTAGTTTATTTTCCTACCAATTATTTGGTATGGGCTCAATTTCAATTTTTACTTTATATTAAAAACATTACAAATACAATATAACTCATTTTATGAGACTAATTTAATAATATTTAACATTAAAAATCAACAAACACAAACAAAAACATGAATACTGTGGATTAAAGATGTGAAAACCTCCTTATCATGCACCAGCCTCATCATGTACAAAACCAAAGAAATATATTATAATTTTGGAAGCTGTGTGTATGCTGATACATGTCAACGTTTTATTCTCAACTTATGAATGTAACGGAGTTGAATAAAGTTATTTATGTTTATTGCATGACTCATGATCCATCACTATACTATAAAGCCGCATGGCTAACTCACTCACTGACATTAATGTTTGCCCACTTCCAGAAGAGCTAGAGACTTGCGGTTTGCGCCATTCGACGCGCAACGTCCAAAATAATTTTAAAGAGTTTACTTTTCCCACTCCTTCCCCCCTAAAAAAATAAAAATGGCCGACTTGATTTTTAAGCTGTTTTGGGGCTAATTGCAGCTAAACGGTAAGTCGTATTGGAAAACGGACAGCACCAGCGGTAACTGATTTTAAAAAATCTACAACATTGGTCCTATGACTTTTTGTCGTACCTCTATCGGTTGTACCCTAAATGGTGATAATTTTGGTATTTTTTTATTTTTATTTTTTTCCATTTTTGTCTTTGAATAGTCATAGTTTCTATAATTATTGACTGATTTTATTTCTGATTGAGGTGCTTGAAACTCACACTAATGCTCTTTAAATTGAATATATTTTATTTCATTAGTTCATCCTACTTGCTTAGAACTTGAGAGTAAACTTTTTCCCGTGTGCCGCGACACGTGACCACTTTTTTTGGTTTTTAATATTGTGTCGTATATCATTTGAAAGGCCTTGATTTGTACATTAAAGCTATTTTATTTGTTTATTTTTTAAAAATTTTGTAGACGTACTTTTGTACCGATTTATAATTTTGTTGTAGGTTAAAGGGTTTAAATAATTTTTTGTTATTAGGTTATTATATTTTTATTCATTTATTAGTAAAATGAATGCCCTTTTGTATTGTTTTTTTTTTTTTTAATATAATTTTGGTACCTTGCCTTAGAGTACAGGGGTACAAATGTTAAAGTTAATCATTTAAATATGATGTATATTGTAATGGGGGGAAACGCGGCCTAGGACCCCCGAAACGTAAATATGCATTCGCATTTAATCCAAAGTGAATAAGAGTCAGTAGAAATGTGTGGGAGTTAGGCGGGGCAGAGCGCGGTCAGCACATTCTCGGCCGTCCCACCCCGAGACGGAGGCCGGGAGGCGTGGGGAAAAAGAGCGGGAGCTCAGTCTTGTGCTAGATTGATGCGAGTGAACATATATATATATATATATATACCAAGTGCTAGGAGCAGGCGAGCGAGACTCAGTATGGACTATATTGGATTAGTACTTTTCCTGATACCCGGTATCTGTGAGTAAATGAAATGAGCTATAATTACTCCCCTTTTTGTTCCTTCTCTGGTTGGTAGGTGGCGACCTATAGTAAAGGGAAAGTTAGCGAGTGCTACAAAACACTAGGTTAATTATATGCATTAATAGTAGTTAGGATATTGTGGAAATACTAAATCATTTGTTTTACTAAAGGGGTAAGATATAGGGGGTTTTATAATGAAAGATATTGGTGTTATGCTTGATTTTCCTTAATTAAATATTATGAAAGTAATAGATGATGGGATGTGTTAACTAGATATAATATACCTAATAATTAAATGAAAGTAATAATTAGTATAATATAACCCAACTCATAATTAATTGAATGTATCAATTAAGAGTAATATAACCCGTAATTAATTGAAAGTGTTGATTTTGTCAAATAAAAATAATATACTTTTAAGTTGTAAGAAAATTATATATGTTTCGTTCTATGGAGTAATTATTCTTTATTTAGTATAAGACCCCTAGCCCCATTACAATTGGTGTCAGGTGTGGGGTAACCGGCTGCAAGAATTGCCGGATTATTATTTTATTAAGGAAGCTAGGTAGTAAGTTAGGTCAGCCTGGGGAAGCTAGGTACGCCAGACCCCAGAGCAGGCGTGTATTACCGGTCTAGTATGCCGACCAATATTTTATGTTAATTATTAACTATACTTTTACCCTTGATTTAATTCTTTTGTTTATTTAATTGTTCTTTTGTACTCTGTCGTTATGTTGTGTAAACTTTATTGTCAACGATAAATATCCTGTATCATAAGAGGCAGGAGCTGGTTATTGGTTATTGTTTTGAGCTTTGTGTGCGTGACGGTCCTCGGCCAAGATCGAGTTGTGAGATAGGACTTAAACTTAGAATTAGTTACTTATTAAGAGAATAGGGTTGCGGTGCTAAGGCATATAAATATGGAGGAGAAAGTTAAGGAACTTGAGGGCAGGATAGGGGAACTCCTGATTGCGAACGCCCAGTTCGCGGCCCGTGAAGTCTCTTCTACCCCAAGAAGAGACTTGACACTACAGAATCTTATTAAACCATGGTCGGGGGACATAAAAACGGTTATACCGGTGGAGGACTTTATCCGGAACATAGAAAGGGCTGCTAAAAATGGGAGATGGACCGAAGAAGACAAAGTAATGGTCTGTGAGGCTAAACTAACGGGGGCCGCCGCCACTTTTGTAGCTGCGTGCCCGGATTTGAAACCAGAAAACACAGGCTTCTCCGACTATAGTCGGAAACTGAAAGACCGATTTGGGGAAACCCGTGATAGGGAGTCATTAGAGCAGGACTTCCACGCAGCAAGGCAGACAAAAGGAGAGGGAGTGAGGGAGTTTGCGGATCGATGCAGTTCTCTCGGGTTGAAGACTCTTAGTGTATACCCTTCGATCGAAGAGCAGGAATGGGCGAAAAAGGACTTGAGCAGGCGGATCTTAGCCGTGTTCATAGCCGGATTGAAGGGAGAGGCGGCGCGGCAGCTGCGATACCAGCCGCCTGTAGACCTCAAAGACGCAGTGCTGAGAGCCGAGAGGGTTGAACGGGCCAACCAACTAGAGGTCAAGGAGATTACACCGTCACACGTGTTTGAGGTGGCCACTAATAGGGAAAGACCAGACCCCGGGGAGAGTGGGGCCCCGTCCTTACATGCAACCGCCGGCGTGACGATGGTAAACAGCCAAGCGACAGGGGGTAGGTACTTGAGGGGGCCTCGGGCCAACGGCGGTTGGGGGCAAGGTTCAGGGGGCGGGTCAAGGTCCAACGCCGAGTGGGGACAAGATCCAGGAGGCGGAAGGAGATGGAACGGACCAGGAAGGACCGGAAGTAGACCCAGAGTTCCATTGCGATGTTACGTCTGCGGAGCGGATCATTTAGCGCGGGAGTGTCCCAGACGCGTTTTGGTTTGTTATACGTGTAATGGAGTGAACCACCTGATGAAGGATTGTCCCCAGAGAGGAAGGGAGGCCTGGGGCAACCAGCAACGGCCTTTAAGGGCCCTCCCTCCACCGGACTCCGCCCCAACATCATATAGGGGTCAGTCGATACCTTCGGGTCCAACACACCCAAACGCCTACCACCTAACAGACGCCCCACTGTTGGGTGGCCAAGGACAGGGGCAAGGGACGCCTACGTCCCGAATGTGATCGTGCGGCGTGAAGGAGGAATAGGATACGAAGTGGAAGTTCAAGGAAAAAAACTCGTTCTTTTGGTAGACACGGGTGCGGATATCTCGCTCCTTCGCTCGCCGAGACCAGGCGTGCGACTAACGGAGGCCAGAATCCAAGCCCGAGGAGTGACAGGAGAATGTATGCCTGTCCAGGGACACCAAGTCTTGGAGGTGACCCTAGGAGGGGTGCAAACCGAACACGAGTTCCTCATCACCGAGTTTTTCCAGGGATATGATGGTATTCTAGGGATGGACCTTTTACGCAAAGTAGGGGCCGTGATTGACGCGGCCGGAGGAGATGTAAGGTTGACAAAACTTGTCGCAGCCAACACTGTGACAGAAGAAGGAGAAGAGGAGGACTTGGAGAGGTTGTATGTCTCTAGGCCTACCGGCCGGGGAAGAGCACGCGAGGAGATAAGAAGGACGGATGAAATGGAGAGTTCGTATGTCCCTAGGCCTACCGGCCAAGAGAGAGCACGCAAGCAGATAAGCAGGAAAGAGGAGCTGGAGAGTTCATACGTCCCTAGGCCTACCGGCCAAGGAAGAGCATGTGAGCAGACAGAGCGGACCCCGAAATCTAGGAAAGGGAAAAGGGAGGGGGAACCGAGTACAGGAATGGTACCTTCGGAGAAAGCAATGGCGATAGACGTACGACCAGAGGAAGCCGGTAGAGAAAAGAGACCCGGGATTGTTGTAAGGAGAGTAACCGCGTATGGAGCCCAAACGCTCCCACCGTGGTCTGAGGGATTGGTTAAGGCGGAAATAGAGGGAATGACCGGGGAGATTTGGTGCGAACCAGTTGCACAACCGCAACCAGGGTTCCGTGTTGCGAGGGTTTTGGGAACGGTCCAGGATGGAAAAGTATATGTGAAAGGGGTAAATCTAACTGGGAGGGCTGTTGTCATTGATAATCATCAGGTTTTAGCAGAAGCCACGACGTACAGAGGTAATGAGAGCTACAAGTCCGTAGCTAGTACCACCATGTTACCGCCATATAGAGAACGGGAGGGGAACACGGCGAGGGGTTTAGTAAGGGAGAAACTCAAGCATCTGTCCCAGCGGGATGCCGAGAAAATAGGCCAAGTGTTTGAGGAATATCAGGATGTGCTTTTTGAAGGTTGCGATGGAATCTTGGGCTGCACCAAAGGAGTAGCCCACCGAATAGAGACGGGGGACTCGCCCCCGGTGGTAAAGAAGCCCTACCGGGTACCATACCACCTTCGACAGGAGATGAAAGAGCAGGTGGACCGTATGCTTGAAGAACAGGTTATTGTTCCCTCCGATTCGCCTTGGTCGGCTCCAGTTGTATTAGTCGCGAAGAAAACGGAAGATGGAACGACGAAATACCGATTTTGTATTGACTATCGAGGGTTAAATGCAGTGACGCGTACTGACGCGTATCCTCTGCCAAACATAAACGAAACCCTGGAAGGGATGGGTAGATGTAGATACTTCTCCACGCTAGACCTGGCAAGTGGATATCACCAGCTCCCAGTACACGAGGAACATCGGGCGAAGACTGCTTTTTCCACACCGGATGGTCACTACGAGTTCCTCCGCATGCCGTTCGGATTGGTTGGGGCTCCTGCGACGTTCCAGCGCACGATGGACCGCGTCCTACACCACCTAAAGGGAGTAGAGTGTTACATATATTTGGACGATGTCATAATATACAGCGAGAGCCTAGCCGAGCACGCGGAGCGGCTGCGACACGTACTGCAACGATTTCGAGAGGCCAACCTAAGAATACGATTAGAGAAGTGTCAGCTAGCTCAGTCATCAGTTGTATACTTGGGTCACGTAGTCTCTTCAGAGGGCGTGAAGCCCGACCCGAGCAAGGTAAAAGCTGTGAAGGAATATCCGATGCTTTACAATGCCAAGGACATTCGATCCTTCCTAGGGTTAGTGGGTTATTACCGACGTTTCATCCCTCACTTTGCAGAAATAGCGAAACCATTGACTGAGTTAACAAAGACGGGGACTAAATTTACCTGGGGACTTCCCCAAAACGAGGCCTTCAACCGGTTGAGAGATGAGTTATGTAGCGACACTGTTCTCTGTTACCCCGACTTTACACAGCCTTTCATCCTCGCCACGGATGGCTCAGCAACCGCAGCCGGAGCTGTACTATCCCAGATACGGAACGGGAAGGAGAGACCAGTAGCCTATGCGAGTAAACAATTGAAAGGGGCGGAGAGCAGATATACTGCTACAGAACAAGAACTCCTGGCGGTCGTCTGGGCTGTGAAACATTTTAGATGTTATCTCTATGGGCGACGATTTACTCTCATCACTGATCACGCTGCCCTGAAGTGGATGTTAGGACTGAAAGATCCCAGCTCCCGGCTCATGCGGTGGGCTCTTCGGTTGGCCGAATACGATTATGAAGTGATACATAAACCGGGTAGAAAACACACGAACGCCGATGCATTGAGCAGGCATGTGGCCCCGGTGCAAGCGAGCTCGTGGACCAGAGAGAATATCAGAACTGCTCAAGAACAGGACGAAGATTGTCAGAAGCTACGGAAGGAGACTAGTAAACACCATACCGATGACGACGGAATACTCTACCAGGAGCAAGAGCTAGGAGCGTGGAGACTGGTGGTGCCAAGACCTATGAGGAGCCGAGTGTTACAGGCTAATCACGATGCGCCGGCGGCAGGCCACCCAGGGGCGGCGAGAACGCAAGCTCTAGTCGAGCGAAACTACTACTGGCCCGGTTTGGAGAGAGATGTTCGGGATTATATCAGGTGTTGTACCTCTTGTGCCACTAGGAAAACGACGCGAAAACCTAAAGCCCCGATGGGTAGCCCTTTCCCTGTCACATTACCCTTCCAACAAGTGTCGATGGATATCGTAGGTCCTCTGCCGACCTCGACCCAAGGGAACAGGTATCTCCTGACGTTCATAGACCATTGCACCCGCTACCCGGAAGCCATACCGCTGAAAGACCAAACCGCGGAGACCATTGCAAATGCTTTCGTCACCCAAATAGTGACTCGACATGGAATACCCCAACGACTGCTAACGGATCAGGGAAGGAACTTCGTTTCCGAATTGATGCAGGTGTGTAGATTGCTGAATATTAAGAAAGTACAGACGACTCCATACCATCCGGAGTGTAACGGTATGATTGAGCGCTTCCACCGAACTCTAACTGATACGCTATCACACTTTGTCCGGAAGGATGGCCGAAATTGGGACAGGTGGGTCCCCTACGCCCTGATGGCCTACCGAAGTATTCCTCACTCGACTCTCAGGAAATCTCCCCACTATCTCCTTTATGGAACTGACATAACCAGCCCATTTGAATGTGACATATCCCCTAAGATGAGTTCCGAGCCAATTCCCCACATACAGGAGTTCCAAAGAAGGTTAGGAGAAGCAAGGAAAGAGGCGTTGAAACAGGCGGAAAAGGACCGGGAAAGGAATAAGGAATACCATGATGCCGGTGCTAAAATCCCCACCTACGGTGAAGGTGATCATGTATACCTACACAACCCTGTGTTAACGCCAGGGCATGCGAAGAAATTCCGCCACCCTTGGGAAGGACCCTTCCGCATTGTGAGGAAATATGGGGAGCTAGACTTCGAGATCGACAAAGGAAATGGGAAAACCACTATTGTCCATGCGAATAGGCTGAAACGCGCTCATGGTGAGAACCTGCGACTGACAACCACAGAAGGGAAGAGTTCGAATAACGACCTAGATCTGAGCCCTAGGCTGGCTGAAGCCCGAAACCCCAATCAAGATACCGACGACCAGTGGACAGCGACGATGCCCACCACCGAGGCATGGGAAGGCGGTTTCATCCCGGTACTCGACGAGCTACCCTCAGGAGCAGAACAGGAGAAGGAACCGGAAACACCTGCGGCCTTAGTAATTCCACGAGGGAGTATTACGGGGGAAGAGGACGATGACAGTGTAACTATAAGCAACGAGGACCCCCATGATTTTACGTGGTTTCCTGAAGACGGAGGAGATATATTCTCACCCCCAAGTTCCCCCCTCCCAGCCTCCAACCCCAGTTCTCCACCCATAGCTAGCCGGCTTCGGCCAAGACGGAGAGACTGATTCTATGCTCTATGTTACAGGGGGAGAGGTAAGAGAAGGACTAGCCTTCTTACCGCTAGGCCAAGCACTGGTTGTCGGAGGCCAGTGGAGGGTAATAACAGAACTAAGAGTAGAAGGATACAGAGAAGATCTTGACGTGCTCTCCCGAAGTCTAGAAGGAGTACGAATAACCTTAGAGGAACAAAGGATGAACGGGGCGACGACCGACTTAATGCTAGCAGGTGAACTCCGGCGTGTGACCCAAGCTATGGAGGAAGTACGAGGGTATGCGGAGGAACTAGTGCAAGTGTTACCCACGCGTCGAGTCAAGAGGGGCCTGATTAATATGGGGGGGTATGCCCTTCAAGCTTTATTCGGCACGGCGACGGAGGAGGAGCTAGGGCGCGTAGCGACAGATTTAGAGGAATTGGAAACTCATCAGGATGAAATCATCCACTTGTTAGACCGGCAAATTAGTGTTAGTCGTAAATTAGGACTACGCGCGGAGGACGCAACGAGGAAGTTGTTCTTACTTTCAGAGACTCTGCAGGAACATATAAATTTGTCGATAACCGCACACAAAGCTCTCACGGACCATTTAACTATATTAGAAAATTACGTCAATATAACGACATGTTTTAGAAACTTAGAGTTCATGATAGGACAAACTAAATATGAACTAGGGAAACTCAGGGGTGCCTTAGACGTAGTAGCTCTAGGTAGGCTCAGTTCGACTATAATACCCCCTCTCGAGTTGCTTGCTATACTCACCAATATAGTCGCCCACCTACCCGAAGGATTAGGGATAATGTCCAAACTTACCGTAGAGGAGATATACCAATATTATGACGTATGTGAAGTAAGTGCTTTTGCTGCCCCCGAAAAGGGCCGTCTGTACATCATGTTAAGCGTACCCCTTGTTACCACCCACCGCCTATTCGATCTGTATAGAGTGCGTGAGTTCCCGATATATCGGAAAGACATTAAACGAACAGTGGTAGTGCGGACCAGTGTAGAATATATGATAGTCAACAAGGAGAGGGATGGCTATGCCTTCCTACCTCAGGAACAATATACCTCTTGTAGGACGGGATCGATAACTATGTCCCTCAGCATTCCCCATCTTCAAAAGAGAATATGAGACCTGCGAAAGCCAGCTATATTTTGGGAAAAGATTAAGCGCACTAACAAGTTGCAATCAATTGGTGCTTCTCAGCGAGTGGGTCCCGTACTGGATCCCAGATACCAGGAGCAGTTCCTGGGTCTACAGTCTACCCTCCCCCACGCTAGCAGTTGTTAGCTGCCGAGCTGAAAATGGCACCACTACCACCAAGGAGATGACTTTGGCCGGGCATGGTTCCATGCATCTGAAATGAAATGAAATGAAAATCTTTTTATTTGCTGAGATCACATCTCTGTGATATACAAAAGTCAGATATAAATAAATAATAGTGTCAAAGAACAATAACATTATTAATTAATAAATGGTTAAAATTAATCATAAATAAAATAAATAACAACATAAAAAATTACACATTAAAATCAAGTAAAAAGTACTCTTTTGTGCTGTACAATGGATTTTTTAAAAGAAACGCTTTAATATAAATGTTAAATTTGTCTAGAGGTAAACACTTTACCTTTGGATGCAATTTATTATAAAATTTGTGTCCCAGCACACTATGTCCGACTTTGGACCTGTCCAGTCTGTATTGAGTCAGCTTTATATTATCTTTCTGTCGTGTATCAAAGTGGTGAGTGTCTTTTATTTTATCTATACTATTTACCCTACTTTTTACAAACTTTAAACAATAAAAAATATAAATACTATAAAATGTTAAGATTTTTAGTCGTAGGAAAAGTGGGCGACAATGTTCCGTCTGCTTTGCTCCTGCAAGTATTCTGACGGCTTTTTTTTGCTTTCTGAAGATTTCTTGGGACTCCGCATGACCCCACATCAGAACTCCATACGTCATGTGACTCTCAAAAAGAGCATGATATGCCGGCTTCATAGCCTCTTCTGGCAGATACTTCCTTAGCGTGTTAAGTAGGAATAACTGAGATGAAAGCTTCTTCTGGACTTTTCCTATTTGATTCTTCCAAGTTAATTTGGAGTCAAGAGTTAGTCCTAAAAATTTAATTGACTTGGCTTCTCCACTAGGTCTGAGAGTAAACATGATTTCTTGGGTTTTTTCGTCATTTAGGAAAAAACCATTGCTAGTAAACCATTCGTTGGTACTTTCATTTAGCCTTCTTATACTAACTAGGCAATTTTCTACATCACTACTCGTCGACATGATGATTGAATCATCACAGTACCCCACTGTTTTGTTAGAAGTTGCTGATCTTATTGTTTCCATGTAAGAATGGTAATCATTTATGGTAATGAGGAACAGTGTTCCTCCTAGATGAGAGCCTTGAGGTACACCTTGTTTGACCGGTAAGTATCCAGAACTGCTATTATTTAAGCTAACGTATTGTATTCTATTTGTTAAATAGCTTTCTAACAACTTTAATGCAACATCTGCTATATTGTATCGTTTGAGTTTTGCTATGAGGACATCATGTGGAACCAGATCGAAAGCTTTACTAAGGTCACAGCTTGCTAGGAGAGTACTCTTTCTCTCTTCAAAACCCTCTATAATGGTGCTTACTACAGAAAGAACAGCATCAACCGTCGACTTGCCGCTTCTATATCCGAACTGTGATTTTGTGAACAAATCATTATCTTTAAAGTGGCTTTGTAGCTGCTTATTTACAACAATTTCCAGAACCTTGGAAATGACAGGGATAATAGCGATAGGTCTATAGCTTCCGGGGTCGGATTTGTCTCCTTTTTTGTGGATCGGTATTACTCTTGTTATTTTGAAGGCCTCAGGGTATATTCCGGTTTTCAAGCATCTGTTTATTATATAAGTGAGGGGCTCACTTATGCTATTGATAATTTGTTTTAGCATGTGGTTAGAGAGGCCATAGGCATCCTGGCTTTTGGAATTAGATATTCCTCTTACTATGTTAACAATCTCTAATGAACTGATGCCGGAACCTCCAAAAACCGACAGACTGTTACTTGTGGTTGTTGCTGTTTTTGCCGCTTTTTCAGCTTTCCTTATATTTTTATTTATTTTTTTCGATATCTCCTCTATGGTGTTTATGAAATAATCATTGACCTTCTTCGGTTCAAGATTATTTTCCACTGATAATTTGCTGTTACATTGGAGTTCATTAATTACTTTCCAAGATTCGGACGTAGTGTTCTTGCTATTCCTTATTCTATCAGCGTAATAATTCTTTCTAGCTCTTTTAAGTAATTTTCTATATTTAAGTTTTTCTTTTTTATATTCACCGTCCAAATTTACATCAAAGGCTTGATTGATATCATATAGAGATAGGAGTTTACTCTTAAGTTTTTTAAGTTCCTCGGAGTACCAGGGTATCTTTTTAGAAAAGTTTTTGCTATTACAAATTTTCTTTTCAGGAAAAGAGTTATCATAATACCATTTGATTGTAGCTAAGAAATGCGATACTTGATAATTGAAATCGCCACTTTGAAATAGCGGACCCCAGTCTGTTCTATCTAGCAGGGATTTAAAAAATTCAAGACCGTATTGAGTTATTGGTCGTACTTTCCTGTACTTCTTGGTCTCTTTCTTTATATTTCTAATCTTTATCAGGATGTCAGAATGGTCTGCTAATTTACCAGCAATTTCATACGAAATTCTGTCTGCGATATTAGTAAAAACATTATCGAGGCAATGCTTACCTCTAGTCGGCTCGTTAACAATCTTATGTAAATCAAATTCAAGAAGAGCATTTGTAACTCTCCTTACGTCCGGTTTATCACTATGAAAGTAAAGATTAAAATCCCCACATAGTATAATGTTGCTATTTTTTGATGCTAATGGCTGCAGGGCTTCCGTAAGAGTTTGTATGTATACATCTTTGGAGCCTTTGTCGGATCTATAATTAGAGATTATGACTATTTTTGAATTTGTCAGCATAATTCCAGATAATTCGCAGTGAAGCTCAGCAGTTTTTAAGTTGTCTAGTTCCACAGCCTCAATCCCATCTCTTACATAAACAGCGGTGCCTCCATGAATATGTGTTTTTCTACAAAAATAGGATTGAAGATGAAATTGGTTTAATTTATAATTGATTATCTCATGTTCCGTGAGCCAGTGTTCAACGACTACCAGTATGTCAGCTTTGTTTTTGTGGAGTAAGAGTTGTACCTCTTCACGCTTATTGCTTAAAGATTGTGCATTTGCATAATAGACTCTAAGCTCGTCATTATGATCAAACTCTTCATTGTGTTTCTTTTTAATTTTGGCTGGTTTCTCACAAAATAAACTATCTTTATCTGATTTAATGATGTTTAATTCTTTATTTTCAGGTTTCCTCTTTAACTCTAGACTAGGAATTGTCATAATATGCTTAGGGCAAGTATTAATATCACAGATAGTCCTCTTAGTTGTGTATAAATTAAAATTACTATATTCACTATTATTAACATCACTATTATAATATATACAATTGTCTTTAAATCTAATACCACAGATACAGCTTGGAGATAAATCTCCGTTTGTCATATTGCATTCCAGTGAATTTACACTTAGGTCAAGAACTTTGCTGGCCGTCATGTGTACATCTGGCCAAGATGTGTGCAGTGCGCACATCGCACTACCAGCTATACCCCAATTGGCAAGGAAGTAGTACAGCGGTAATCCCCAGCCATGCGGGGGAGTTCGCCAAAGAAGAATTGAAAATTCCTCCTACCCTCAACCACTCGTTAATACATGGGGAGCAGGAGCGAGCTTTGTTAGAGAAGCTACATCAACTGGGGGAGGTAAAACGGGGACCCTACGCAGACCTGGAGGTTCCTCTAGACATCTTAGAGAGGGAATCGAGAAATCTGCACGACCGCTTAGACCAGAGGCGGCGGTATATTCTTTACGGCAGTAGCGGTGGGACTCTAGCTTTCACGCTGATCGTTGTTGTAGTCGTTGGATTCTGGATGTACCGCCGATGTTCCCGGCCCCGGGAGACCACAGCCACCGAGGCGGAAGGAACCACGACGGAATTACAAGCCACCCCGACCCCCTTTCCAGTGTGTTACCCTCGCAGTTGCCCGGAGGATCCGTGACACCGATCGGAAAACAGAGACACTAAGAATGTGTGAACATTCGCTAGGTTTAAGTTATTTGTATATATATTTGCTATCAGTTTTACTTGTTCTGTTTAGGTTTATATGTACACTTCTGTTTGTACAATTATGTAATAGTTACAGTATGGTTAAGGAGTAGAGAACGGCGCCTGCCAGTCAGAGGGGAACGCTCCAACTGTCCCACAGCTCAGGGGTGTTGAAAGTGCTGCCATTGGCACCACTTTCGTTTTGCGGGGGGGTAGTGTAATGGGGGGAAACGCGGCCTAGGACCCCCGAAACGTAAATATGCATTCGCATTTAATCCAAAGTGAATAAGAGTCAGTAGAAATGTGTGGGAGTTAGGCGGGGCAGAGCGCGGTCAGCACATTCTCGGCCGTCCCACCCCGAGACGGAGGCCGGGAGGCGTGGGGAAAAAGAGCGGGAGCTCAGTCTTGTGCTAGATTGATGCGAGTGAACATATATATATATATATATATATATACCAAGTGCTAGGAGCAGGCGAGCGAGACTCAGTATGGACTATATTGGATTAGTACTTTTCCTGATACCCGGTATCTGTGAGTAAATGAAATGAGCTATACTTACTCCCCTTTTTGTTCCTTCTCTGGTTGGTAGGTGGCGACCTATAGTAAAGGGAAAGTTAGCGAGTGCTACAAAACACTAGGTTAATTATATGCATTAATAGTAGTTAGGATATTGTGGAAATACTAAATCATTTGTTTTACTAAAGGGGTAAGATATAGGGGGTTTTATAATGAAAGATATTGGTGTTATGCTTGATTTTCCTTAATTAAATATTATGAAAGTAATAGATGATGGGATGTGTTAACTAGATATAATATACCTAATAATTAAATGAAAGTAATAATTAGTATAATATAACCCAACTCATAATTAATTGAATGTATCAATTAAGAGTAATATAACCCGTAATTAATTGAAAGTGTTGATTGAATATACAAGTTATAGTTGATTTCTATTAATAAACAAGATATATTTTATAAAGTTTCTTTTATTAATTAAACATTTGTCAAATAAAAATAATATACTTTTAAGTTGTAAGAAAATTATATATGTTTCGTTCTATGGAGTAATTATTCTTTATTTAGTATAAGACCTCTAGCCCCATTACATATATCGTTAAAAAGCTCTTAAATAGCAGATTAATTTTTGTTATGTTCTATTTTATGCTATTTTTAGTTTTGAGGGGGGTAAAATTGAAAAAACTTTTTATATTGCGGTTTTTACGATTTGGTTGCTGCGTTATTTGTTTATTAAATAAATTATATGTGCACTAACATTTGGCGCATGTTAGATCCTTTGTTTCTCCGAAATATGTTGGTTAGTACCAAAGTTATTAAATAAATATTTACTTGAACAGTGCCGCGCTATAAGAAGGGAAAGAGACGGGAATATGCCCGATCTTCCCATCCTCTCCCATCGCTCCTGTCACCCCATCTTACTCAATCCCCTCTACAACTCCACAGATACTAGCTCAGCTCCTTTAGACGTCAATAGCTTTCATACTTTGTTTCTTTGTTTCCTTTTATGTTTGTTTATTTTGTCATTTATTGCGAATTATAACAGTATAATTAACCCACCTGATGGCTACAATATCCCACAACCTCCTACAACATTACCAGATATTACAAGTATCAACTACTATACAAGTACCTGGCATATATCTACCTGGCCACTCGACGGGCAAAGGCTGGCCGTAGGCCAGCCAAGGCTAGCGAGTTATCATATACAATGCAAAAATCACTTTTATAAAACAGGAAGAAAAAACAATACACATAGTATTAAAATATACTTCACTATAATTCACATTTTTTTTTTTTTTTTTTTTTTTTTTTTTACAAAGAAATAAAATGAGCAAATAAAAATAAAATAATTAACAATGACTATAAAGTACTCTAGGATTTTTGTAAAGGCACTTAGATTCAGACTATTATTCTAAAACTTAAACACAAGGGTAAAATGCAACAACATGTTTACAATAAACAGGTTTCATCGCTTTAAAAATAGTATTCATTCCTCACACAACATTTTTATACAGAAATATTTGTAAATAATATTAATAAAGATGTTTTGACAATGATAGTTAGCAAGAGAGAGGGAGATTGTGGAATTAACCAAAATTATCTTGATAATCATGGATGTCTTGACTGACAAAGATATAAATATATATATATATATATATATATATATATATATATATACTTTTTTGTTATTTGAATTTTACTTTGTCCGGTTATTATAAGCATGAATAAGATGACTATATAATCTTACATGATTATGAAATAATCTTGGTAACAGATCTATTAAATATATTAAATACTAGCATTTAAATAATATATAATTGTTAAAACTACTCACAAACAAATTTAAGATAATAAATTAAATAATATAAAAAAATTATAATATACTATAAAGATCCTAATTAATTTTAAATAGTACATTTTTCACACACCACATAAACACATACACACACACACACACACACACACACACACACACATATATATATATATATATATATATATATATATATATATATATATATATATATATATATATATATATATATATACTCACTGAGTACACTATTGAATTTGGTGTTATAATGATGAAATATTTAATCTGTATACATAAATACTAGGTTTAAGATCAGAAATTGTTTCAATACTGAATTTAGTCGAAGAGATAGCATGCAAAAAAGTGTCTGACTCACATCAAGCTAGAATTTTGTGTGTAAGTAAATGTTTTGGTATCTTTTAAGAATATGTGGTCGGCTAAGTTGGTCTACAGGACATAATGACATAGGTTAGTTGGTCAAATATTACTCTAAATGAAAGAGGTATTGGTCTACTAACTAAGTTTGTACTCAGGATCATGAAAATCACATTGTCCCCCAAAAAGGGCGGGACATGGCTGTTCTCCACCGGTTTGTTTTTATCAAATGCCTATAGGCAAGCTATGCCCCACAGACGAACTTAGCCAACCACATATTCTTAAAAGGCACTAAAACATTTACTTATACATAAAATTCTAGCTTGATGTCTGTAAGACACTTTTTTGCACGCTATCTCCTGGATTATAAAGAAAATAAATAATTCAAATAAATTAAGTACAACATAGATAAAATTTGTTTGGCACAAATATAAATTCATAAACATTATACCTTTAACACTTTTTTCCCTCAATAAATGTTAAGTTGTCTCCCCAGAATTATTAAAATAATTAAAAGATTTTAGCAATATTTTTATGATGAGGCAGTAAACATTTACTGATTTGCTGTTCTGACTGGTAGAATGAGTAGAATGCTGCTTGTTTCTGTTTAATGCAAGTTTGGGTCCAGAGCCAATCCATTGAACTGGAAACATGCAAAAATCAGATGATTAAATAAGCATAAATTTATAGTCTCACCGCCCTAAACTGAAATTAATTATAAGAGCACAATATTATTAAAAGTCTGGGCCTTCCTTAAAACTTGTCTACAAACATTTTGTATAACAAATCATAGAAAAAAGAATAACGTAACTGTTGGCCCATAGTGCTAATTGTATGGACTACCTAAGTGTAGATAACCAATAGTGCTAATTGTATGGACTACCAAAGTGTAGATAACCAATAGTGCTAATTGTATGGACTACCTAAGTGTAGATAACCAATAGTGCTAAATGTATGGACTACCTAAGTGTAGACAACCAATAGTGCTAATTGTATGGACTACCTAAGTGTAGACAACCAATAGTGCAAATTGTATGGACTACCTAAGTGTAGACAACCAATAGTGCTAATTGTATGGACTACCAAAGTGTAGATAACCAATAGTGCTAATTGTATGGACTACCAAAGTGTAGATAACCAATAGTGCTAATTGTATGGACTACCTAAGTGTAGACAACCAATAGTGCTAATTGTATGGACTACCTAAGTGTAGACAACCAATAGTGCTAATTGTATGGACTACCTAAGTGTAGACAACCAATAGTGCAAATTGTAAGGACTACCTAAGTGTAGACAACCAATAGTGCTAATTGTATGGACTACCAAAGTGAAGATAACCAATAGTGCTAATTGTATGGACTACCAAAGTGAAGATAACCAATAGTGCTAATTGTATGGACTACCAAAGTGTAGATAACCAGTTCAGTACTGAAAAATGTGACGCTCTTATATACACGGTGACCCACGATAAAATGTCATAACAAAACTGGTGGATTCTATGGGTCCAATGTAACAAAAAATAACGAGTCAGGACATGCCCGTTTATTTCTCAATAGTTGTCGAGATATCAATTTATTTCTGTTTTTAGAGTGCTTCATGAAAATTTCACTCACTACTTTTCAAATGATCACTCTGTAAGTCCTGTAACGTTTAAACATTTTTATTTTTAAAAATTCAACCACGAAATTGCAGAGCCTTCTTCTCTTAATTGAGGAATGTTAGAAGTGTGGCGAATTAAGGAAAAGCTTCTGCCTTTCATAAGGTTTCCAATGGTACAGTTCAAGCTTAAGATAACGGACTAGTTTTTGAATTATAGTGGAATGATTGTTACCGACCGTGAAATTATTCGGACGGGATCCTAAATAATTCTTGTACAAAAGCAAAAAGGTTTCCCCTCAACGAAATCACAATACTTCCAGCTCTCATTTTGAAAACTCTGACAAGTAGCCAGAGTAGAAAAAAACAAGAAAATAAATGTTCAACAATAAAGTCAGACATCTTAATACATTGGACTTTAGAAGGATAAAAAATACCTAGAAAAGTGTCGTGATCTGAAAGCCAATTTGATTCTACTTTTACAGATGTGCTGATATTAGTAAAAATATTATCAATACATTTAAGGCTGGAGTTGCTTGTAGTTCCACAACTAGAAAATAAAGATTCACATTCGGAGCATTTACTCGGGTTAACAAAGTTAACCTTGGAATCGCACCAACTATTAATTGTTGGACACCATTGTTAAACATTTTTTCTAGGACATTCAAATAATTCTAAGAATGTGACTAGCTTAGAGCTAGGAGTCCTGTTTAATGATATAACAATGGTTTTAAAGTCCATCAGCTCAACGGCACTGATTTCAAGTATATTATTCGCAGCTAGATCATTAATGTCTTTACGCTTCTTAAATTGAACACCCTTTTTGTTGAAAAGTATTGTACCTCCACATCCTGAGTCTGTGGTCAGATTATTAGAACGACAGAAGATTTCACCCAGATTGTAGTTTTCTAAATTGTACAGTTCAGCTTGAGCAGGAGTTAAACAATGTTCACAAAATGATTCAGTACCTATTTACAAGGTGCTACCCAAAAGTTCCCCAACTCTGTGTATAACTCTTCTAACTACTGTAGTGCATCGATTTGCCGCTAGGTTTCAGTACTAGTACGTCTCCCAAACCCCTCCTATCGTTTTCACATTTTTTTTTGGAACGAAGTTCCTTATGGCACGTTCTGGAGCCCGGGAGTGAATCCGAAAAAAACGACCAAAATCACCGTCACAAAATAACCGTCACAAAATCACCGTCACAAAATCTACCGATGGCGATAACTGTGGAGTAAAAGTTGACCGACTTAGTTAAAATTTGGTACACATGTTCATTTTACCAATGTCCGGGACAAGTTCGTTGGACAACGTTATCCGCCCAAGCATTCATGCGCAACGCTCGCGTAAACATAAACTTCGAATTTAAAATTGGAATTTTTGGACGGGAAAAAATTCTAACTTCATCTATTTATTGAGACAAACAACTTTTTTTAAATATTTTTGGAACGAAGTTCCTTATGGCACGTTCTGGAGCCCAGGAGTGAATCCGAAAAAAAACGACCAAAATCACCGTCATGAAATCACCGTAACGCAAAATCCGTCACGAAATCTACCATTGGCGATAACTTGTGTAAAAGTTGACCGACTTAGTTGAAATTTGGTACACATGTTCATTTTACCAATGTCAGGGACAAGTTCGTTGAACAACGTTATCCGCCCAAGTGTTCACGTGCAACGCTCGCGTAAACATAAGCTTCGAATTTAAAATTGGAATTTATGGACGGGAAAAAATTCTAACTTCATCTATTTAATGAGACAAACAACTTTTTTAAATAATGTTTTTTAGTAAAACGAACACCGACACTACTATGAAGTGATAAAGATCGCTAAATTTATTAAAGCGTACCAAACCGATTAAAATAAAGAAAACAACGTTTTTACCGATATCTTACGTTCTAACGTAAACATTTAAATAAAACTTTGTATACATCACCTACAGTACAATTGAAACAAGCATGTAACATTTCAACCTGATACAAGCAGAAGCTTTTGTGAGTTAATGATTTATATTTTTTATTTTAATATTTAATTGGAGTAATATGCCGACGGGGCCTGGGAGGACAGTTCTTTTTCGTTGTACAACCATCTGCTTTAACTATAAATTTATCATTAACTTTTCTCTCAATATACAATACATTATTTATTGAAAGACGCTCGCTTCAAAGATAATAAAAAGATTTTCATTTAATTTTGCCTTAACTCCGCTAGTACAAATAGTTAGTTACTTTTAATTCTGTCTCTTTTCTAACTCCACAATGTATACGTAGTTATTACAGCGATTTTATAATTTATATTTAAGAAAAGTGTAAGGAACTTGGTTCCTACCGGGTGTTCCATGACACCACACGTATTTTTTTGCTTACTTTTGTCTTCTCAGTGAGGTGATGTCTGTGTTACTATTAGTTGTGTTCTGCGATAGCGTAATGACCCGTATCAATGATCAAAATTCAGTCATTAATTGATTGTCGAAGCATTTGGTGAGTTTCGGTCGCCGTTTTCCCGAGCTTGAAACAAAATTTGATGCAAATGAGTTGCTCTTTCAAATACCTCATTACGCTATCGCAGAATACAACTAACAGTAACACAGATTTCACCTCACTGAGAAGACAAAAGAACGCAAAAAAATGTGAAAACGATAGGAGGGGTTTTGGAGACGTACTAGTACTGAAACCTAGCGGCAAATCGATGCACTACAGTAGTTGGAAGAGTTATACACAGAGTTGGGGAACTTTTGGGTAGGACCTCGTACAACTTTGCCAGTAAGTTTTATTTGAACTAAAGAAACTCAAGGTGCTTACCGACTCGAGCCGTGGGGCCGTTGCGTGTCTATATCGGTGAGAGTGATTTCCTCTCTGCCGGGGTGAGCTCCGGGTGCCAGACATCCACAATGAGAACGAGTCTGGGTTCGCTGCCTCGATGCCAAACCTCGTGCTCAAAACTATCGTCAAATACAATCACCTTACCCTCCTCCCAAGACCTGACACAACGAAAACCAGAATACATCTAAACAAGATTCTAGAGCTGTTTTATTAAAGCAATATGTTACCACACTATAAGTAACTATTTTAAACTAGCAGAGGGAACAGAAGTCGCCTGCGTTCATTTCATATCGACAATAGTAGTATCTACTGTAGCTAATTTTTTTTATTAAAATTCAAAACTTTCGGATGAACATTGTTCTGTTTGGTTTGATTATTTGTAAGCGAACAATGTACATGCATTGTGGAAAAAGCAACATATAACTGAGCTTACAGAATGTGATTGCATATTAGGTGTCTTGTGAATCCAAGTAGAATTGAGGGTCTCTACTACGAGGAATAAGAAGGTCCGGTTTCTAATTACAGAGCGTTAGTTAGAGCAGAACATATTAAATTATTTTTTTAAAAAGATTTGGCTGCAATAGATCTCACCAACACCAATATAAAATGAACTTAAAAAGGGTACCTCGCTAGTGTATGCACTAAAAAAAAAAAAAAATGATGCTTACTGCATGGGGATCCGACTGGAACTGACTGCTGGAAGTACTTTTAATTACTTGAATTTTATAGTACTCACACTCACACAATGAGCTCAAAAATACTTTCAAGAAGAACAACCCACAATTTTTTAAGATGATCTGCTAGAAGTGTAAAACAATTACCTGGTAATGTTGGCAACCCTGATTTCAGGTCCCTGTGGTACTATAAGACCGAGATGAGCTCTGAGTCTGCAGTTAGTCGGTCCACAGTGAGGCCAGACGTGGGTTCCCGCCTCCATGAGACTGAACTTGGCTTGGCCACGACGACAGCCCCGCGCCGCTTCAAATTCTCCTATCAGCTGACACGTCACTTTAGCCCTGTCACAGTTAGCAGTGTTTTTCATACCTGTTACCAGTCCAAAACACAACAAGCATTTTAGATAATCCAACAATGCTGTCGGCTACTTGATAATATCAATAAATCAAGTCGGTTATTTTTACCAAGATTCTGTGTCACTTTCTCACAATGAATTATAATTGAATTGTAATGAATTATATTGAATTATAATTGAATTATAGTCATATTATTATTTTTGGTCTGTAATCTGACACGTAGTAAGCTTTTATTTAAATGAATTAAGGAACGTTGAAAAATTGAAATTTCCATGCATTGAAGTTTAATCAAATGTTGACTTTTTGTAATACTATTTTTATAGTCCCTACAAATAAAGATTATTATTATTTATTATTATTATTAATGAATATAGTTCTCCAAAGTACAAATTATCCGACCACAGCAATAAATATTTTTGATTGGCCATAATCAGTGGACTAGTTTTTACAAAAGTCAAACTTCAAAATAATTAGAAAAAACTTTAATATCCTAGTTTAAAAAATTTGGACATTTTCTAACAGTTTTCTTAAGGTGCAGGCGGTGGTGTCCTCACACTGGTGTTTACTTAATTTTCTCATGAATACCTTCCAACAGATTATAATGAGGAATATGTAGGAAAAAAACTTGTAAAAAGCATCTTAAATATAAACTTTCAATGAATAAACCCGTAAACATTAAATCTCTTGAGTAGTAAATGGTAACGGTCTGGCGCGTTGTTTACTCTGCTCTGCCGTCAAGTCACAGTTTTTGACATCTTGTAACCGCATGCTGATGGGACCGAATGGAAATAATGAACCAAGTGTGCCATATCTGGCTTATCAATAGTTAACTAACCAATAGCGAAGGGCCTTATTTTGCTGGTAACGTCCCGTAATCACTAAACTTGATAATTCATTGAGTACGGACCAAACACCGCAGTTGCACCCCCCCCCCCCCCCCCCAAGTTAGTTAATAAAAAAAAGACTGAATATGAATGGTGAAATGAAGCATAGTTACCACCCGAGTTAGTGAGGAAGTGAAGTACCTCTAGCGTAGAGTTCAAACTGCTTCCAGTCCCCGGTGTCTCTCAAGCTCTCTGCTTCGTCCAGGAAACCTTTCTTATACTGGATGGCTCGCAGCCCTTCCTCCTTTATAGCTTTCCAGTTCGACTCCAACTTCCTAACACCGACACAACAGCTCCATATAAAAAAATCATTTACTGACATAACACTGACTATTATTAACCTGACAAAATCAATTTTAAAAATGAATAAAAGCTCTAAAATGGGTATATTTGATGTATTGAAAGGTGTTACCTGAAGAATGCCATGTAAGTAGTTTGGTTTAGAGTCCACCAGGGCCGCGCTGTAAGTCTGTCTACATTGTACAGTGACCGCTGATACTTAGATCTAAATAAACCCAGCAATACTCCCTTCTCGTAAATCTGTAAAACACATAAAACTTACACCAATAATAATCACATTCAGTCAATGTGCTGTTGAAAACAGACTTATGTATGTGTATGGCTGCTAGAGCCTCTATTTAGACTTATATAAGTGTATGTTTACTAATGTATATGCCTCAGAGATTGATACATGTATAGTGTGAGAAGAAAAGGTAGACTAACAAGATGGTTCCAAAAGGTAGAAGTCATAACAATCAAGGGAGTTAGAGGATAGAAGGAGAAAGCTAGCAACAGAGGAGATACGGACTAATGTTGGGATACTTTTATTAATGTATTTAAAATATTTAACAACATCTAAAAATGTTTACTTGGTTGTCATCATGACAAATAAATTCATTCTGTTGTTGTAGTCCAGGAGATAGCGTGCAAAAAAGTGTCTGACTAACATCAAGCTAGAATTTTGTATACAAGTCAATCTTTTAGCGCCTTTTAACAATATGTGGTTGGCTAAGTTCGTCTGGGGGACATAGCTTGGCAATAGGCGTTTGAAAAAATCAAACCGGTGGAGAGCGGCCATGTCTCACCAATTATGGTGGACAATGTGATTTTCATGATCCTGAGAACAAAATTAGTTAGTACAGCAAAAATCAAGTTGATGTTAGTTTGTCCGTTGACAGGTGACCACGTTGATTTTTAGTAATATTTGAATAACTAACCTATCAAGTGTGAAAATAACACCGACTTGATTTTTGGTCTACTAACTAATTCTGTACTCAGGGTCATGAAAATCACATTGTCCACCATAATTGGTGAGACATGGCCGCTCTCCACCGGTTTGTTTTTTTCAAACGCCAATAACCAAGCTATGTCCCGCAGACGAACTTAGCCGACCACATATTCTTAAAAGGGGCTAAAAGATTTACTTGTATACAAAATTCTAGCTTGATGTTAGTCAGACACTTTTTTGCACGCTATCTCCTGGACTGTTGGTTCTTGTAAAGAATAGTTTTATATTTAATAGAAGATAGATTTAGAATAGATTATGAACCAACATGGGTTATGGGCTCATTAGAGTAGGGACTGAACCGAAAGAAGGAAGAAGTCCAGAACGATAAGAAATTGAAAATTTTGACAGAAAAAAGTCAAACTAAAAAAAACTTAAAGAAAAAAAAAAATCATAAAATTTGTTGAAGTTATTAGAAAAAGAAAGAAAAATGAATAGTGTCAGAGTTCCAGTGCTTGATGGTAAGAATTTCACAGCATGGAAGTTTAGAATAAAAAACATTCTAGCAGGAAAAGAGCTTAGTGATGTTTTAGAAAGCAACCCCCCGGTCCAAGGCATTCTGGATATGATGAATGGAAGAAGAAAGATGCAGACGCTCAAGCTATAATTACATGTAGCATGGAGGATGCAATCATGGGGCTCATACTGACAGGTGTCAGACGAGTAAACAGATCATGGATACATTAACAACAAGATTTGATGAAAATACATCTCATAGACGACTAGAAGTAAAAAATGATTTGGCAAGGTTAAGTATGAGGTCCTCCGAGCATTGGAAAGAATACCTCGAGAGAGCCCAAGTATTGTTGCAACAAGCTCGCAGATCGGGAGCTTCGATAGAAGATGAGGAACTTGCTACTGCCATTCTACGAGGTTTGACAGAACAATATCATCACATTGCTAGGCAATATGATAATCAGACATCAGTAACATTAGCGTCTATGTAAGAACTACATGCACGTACATACTAGTATCTACAAGTAAGAAAACATGTTTTATTTGTCACAAGGCTTCGCATATAGCGAAGGACTGTTGGCATAATAAAAACAAAAACAAAAATGATACAAGTAAATGGAAGAAGAAGTATTCTGAAAAAATAAAAGCTCAACTAAAAACCATGCAAAAACAGCTGATGAAGATAATGACAGTAATGATGAGTCATGCGAAGTCGCTTGGACAGCAGCTCAGGAAATTGATCATGTTAAATTCGTTTTAGACAGTGGAGCAAGCGAAAATATGACGAGCGATACATCTATAGTGAAAAACTTCAGAAAAGAAGTAAGAAAAATACGCTTAGCAGATGACAGCGTAATAAAATCAGAAGGTATTGGTCAAGTAATCATTCATCAGGAAGGAAATGAAATCAAGTTAGATGATGTTTTGTTGGTACCAGATCTCAAAGGCAACCTACTCTCAGTTAGTAAGCTAACTGTGAATGATCAATGTGTAAAATTTTGGAGAGACAGAGGTGTGATTGAGAATAAATATGGTGAAGTCATTGAGTGCTGAGAAAATAAATAACCTGCATGTTGTGTGTGGTTCGTGCGAACGTACTTGTTGACCGAGGTCTATGTTTTAACTTTTTCTTCCCCGGTCTTGCCCAGGTACTGGACCGTTTTGAATTTCGTTTGAAAATGTTTGTTACGCGCTTACGACCTAACGCTTTGATCAATTTTCTTAAATTTGGCATGGATGTTCTTTGAAGTCATAAAAAATAACGTATGAGTTTTATATTTAATGCATTTTATTTTTACACTTTTTATAAAAAAATAAAAATAAATATTTTTTGTTTATCTTGAAATTTGGCATGAATATTCCTCCAAGTCTGGAAAATAAATATATATAGTTGTTTTTTTGTACATATTTTTTTCTTATTAATTAAAAAAAAAGAATAGACTTATTTTTAAATAAAAAAATATTTTTATTTTTTCTTGAAATTTGGAATAGATGTTCCATTAAGACATTAAAATCTATTTATATGGTTTATTTGTGTAAAAAATGTTTAGAACTAACATAAAAATAACCTTCCCAGCAGCCAATCAGAGCAAGCCAATCGATGGATTGTGGAAAGTGCTAGGGCAATGCTAATTGACGCTAAATTGCCGGTAAAATTTTGGGCTGAGGCTGTGGGCGCAGCCACATTTTTAAAAAAATAGGACACCTACCAAAAATAACGATCGCGTAACACCTCAAGAAAAATTTAGTGGAATTAAACCGAATGTAAATTTTTTAAAAATATTTGGATGCAAGTGTGAGTTTTGGGTAGAAAAGTCAAAACGAGAAAAATTTGATCCAAAAACTAAAACCGGTATCTTTGTTGGTATTCCAGAAACAGAAAGGCTTACAGAATATTCGACATAAAGTAAAAACAAAATTATAGAGTCACGGGACGTGAAATTTGTTGAGGAAAAGAACGGCTATAAACTAATACAAAATATTAATTAATTAAAAAAGACTATACGATATTTAAATTTGGTGATGAAGGAGAGAACGATGATGATATCAGGAAAAATCAGGGTGATCTAATTAATGAAAACAATTATGAAAATATAGAACAAAACAACAGTGACGGTAATAACCAGAGACAGGACGTTTATGACTTTTATTTTTTCATTTCATGACCTTTATTCTATGACTTTTAATATCCTGTTTTATGACGTTTATTTAAGAAAATCGGTGGTTTTATGACCTTTTAGCCAAAAGTATGACGTTTATTTTCTGTGAAAATTTAGCCTTTATGTGAAGCATTTCGTTATTTTGGAAGGAAACAGTTCAAAAAAGATTCCAATACTTCATAATTACAAAATTATATTTACAATATATGTAATAAATGATAATAAGATGTATAAATTTAGCAACCGTTAAATTATGAATTATCCTTAAAATTAGTGAGGTACGGTTTAAATAAAAAAAAACTACATAGTTTGACCAACTAGTTTCGTGTAATTTGTACACATCGTCAGGGTATAACTATAGATAATAAACAAAATATACAGAATTTAAAGTATATACATGTTGACGTTAGGAATAGGACTGGTCAAGAAATGATAGAGTAAATAGAGGAGTTAGAAAGGATTGAAGGTGGGAGGCAAGAAGGACGTGAGAGGATTAACAGTAAAAGAAAGGCCAGGTGTAAAGGGTGGTGGATCCAGGTAAAGGAAAGAGGCTACATTTTATATTACAAACTAGACTTAAAAAACTAATATCACAAAAAACAAATCATAAATATTGCACTGAACTAAATAATAATTCGAAAAACATAAATTAACAGTGAGACAAGACTAAGAAAAATAAACTTTGACTGAAAAGATAAACAAAAGCAATGGAATAATATAACAAAAAAGTTGTAGAGTTTGACTAGAAGGTAATTGAACAAGAAAATTAAAATACAATCAAAAATTAGTGATAATATTATGGTAACAGATGCTTAGGTTATTGGTGTCAGTTCTGAAGTTGACAGTGTTGTTAGTTTTAGATATGTAATACATTTCAAGAACATTTCGTCGCCGGTGATTAGGTTCTTGAGCTAAGATTGTGGGATTAATAAAATCAAATTTGTGACTAGTAGAATGAAAATGGTTGGTAAGGGCAGTAGGATTGGGGTAGTTGGGTCTAAGGCTGTATTCATGTTGATATAATCTTCTATGTAGGAATTGGCAAGTTTGACCTATATAGGATGAGTCACAATCTAAACAATTAATTTTATATATGACATCAGATTTATCTTTAAGGGGAGTTGGGTCTTTCAGTCTGGAGAATAGTGTTTTGACGGTGTTAGTGGGTTTGAAAGAAATTTTAGTTGTGGGGGATTGTAATATTTTTTTGACCTTGTCAGAAAGACCTTTGACGTAAGTAAGTGAGCAAAATTTGGTGGACGTATTTACAAGGGGGGTATCAGGGACTGGAGAGTTGACATTGTTTCTAGAGTTAATAATCAGATTAATAATGTTTTTAGGATAATTGTTCTGTTTGAGATTATGTTTAAATTGACCAATATTTTTGTCATGGAACGAATGATCACTGAGGGTGAGAATTCGGCGAAGGAGAGATCTAGCAAAGTTAAATTTTTGAGTGTAAGGATGGTGAGAAAAATAATTTAGAACTCTTCCTGAATTTTGTGGCTTGCGGTACCAATCAGTTATAATAGAGTTGTCAGGTTTGCGAATAATAAGCATGTCAAGAAACAGAATCCGATTATTGACTTCAGTTTCAAAAGTGAATTTTAGCCTGGGGTGGAAAGAATTGAAGGCATCAACAACCGTTTGAATATAATTTTCAGGAATTGCCGTAATCATATCGTCAACGTACTTAAAAATGAATGGCAGGTTAAAAGGTAATTTGGGTAAAGAGTCTTCAATGAGTTTGGTAAGTGTGATGTCAGCTAATATAGGACCTAATGGGTTCTAGCTTAGGTCCTATATTAGCTGACATCACACTTACCAAACTCATTGAAGACTCTTTACCCAAATTACCTTTTAACCTGCCATTCATTTTTAAGTACGTTGACGATATGATTACGGCAATTCCTGAAAATTATATTCAAACGGTTGTTGATGCCTTCAATTCTTTCCACCCCAGGCTAAAATTCACTTTTGAAACTGAAGTCAATAATCGGATTCTGTTTCTTGACATGCTTATTATTCGCAAACCTGACAACTCTATTATAACTGATTGGTACCGCAAGCCACAAAATTCAGGAAGAGTTCTAAATTATTTTTCTCACCATCCTTACACTCAAAAATTTAACTTTGCTAGATCTCTCCTTCGCCGAATTCTCACCCTCAGTGATCATTCGTTCCATGACAAAAATATTGGTCAATTTAAACATAATCTCAAACAGAACAATTATCCTAAAAACATTATTAATCTGATTATTAACTCTAGAAACAATGTCAACTCTCCAGTCCCTGATACCCCCCTTGTAAATACGTCCACCAAATTTTGCTCACTTACTTACGTCAAAGGTCTTTCTGACAAGGTCAAAAAAATATTACAATCCCCCACAACTAAAATTTCTTTCAAACCCACTAACACCGTCAAAACACTATTCTCCAGACTGAAAGACCCAACTCCCCTTAAAGATAAATCTGATGTCATATATAAAATTAATTGTTTAGATTGTGACTCATCCTATATAGGTCAAACTTGCCAATTCCTACATAGAAGATTATATCAACATGAATACAGCCTTAGACCCAACTACCCCAATCCTACTGCCCTTACCAACCATTTTCATTCTACTAGTCACAAATTTGATTTTATTAATCCCACAATCTTAGCTCAAGAACCTAATCACCGGCGACGAAATGTTCTTGAAATGTATTACATATCTAAAACTAACAACACTGTCAACTTCAGAACTGACACCAATAACCTAAGCATCTGTTACCATAATATTATCACTAATTTTTGATTGTATTTTAATTTTCTTGTTCAATTACCTTCTAGTCAAACTCTACAACTTTTTTGTTATATTATTCCATTGCTTTTGTTTATCTTTTCAGTCAAAGTTTATTTTTCTTAGTCTTGTCTCACTGTTAATTTATGTTTTTCGAATTATTATTTAGTTCAGTGCAATATTTATGATTTGTTTTTTGTGATATTAGTTTTTTAAGTCTAGTTTGTAATATAAAATGTAGCCTCTTTCCTTTACCTGGATCCACCACCCTTTACACCTGGCCTTTCTTTTACTGTTAATCCTCTCACGTCCTTCTTGCCTCCCACCTTCAATCCTTTCTAACTCCTCTATTTACTCTATCATTTCTTGACCAGTCCTATTCCTAACGTCAACATGTATATACTTTAAATTCTGTATATTTTGTTTATTATCTATAGTTATACCCTGACGATGTGTACAAATTACACGAAACTAGTTGGTCAAACTATGTAGTTTTTTTTTATTTAAACCGTACCTCACTAATTTTAAGGATAATTCATAAATGATAATAATTAGCAGAATGCTTCAACATTGTAAAAAATAATCATGTGTTGTTCTATATTCTCCAGAATTAAATTGTTTTTTTTGTCCATCAGTAGAATTTTAAACTTGGAAAAAGACCTTTTGACGTCGGCAGATGAGGTGGGAGCAAATATCATGCATGACACGTCATTTGCTTTTGCTTTTGCACGCCCTTCAACCGGGCGCAACTATGGCCTAGGCGTGTTCCCACCTAGGATTCCTTGAGAGAACAGCAGTGAACTTTTCTTTCACCTTTTCCCCCACTCTTCCAACCCAATCGGTACCGCAAAGGGTCTTGATTTTTTCGACGCTGTTTGGAAATAGCATTTCTGTTTTTGTAGACCTTCTATAATGTCAGGAAATGTCCCAAAGTTGTCGTTGATGTAGTTCAGGTGGGTTTCCAGTCCTGGAGCCTTTAGGGCTTCTTTTGCATTGCGAATTGACAGCGCCTCTCCAGCATCCAATGAAGCTAAGGCCTTGAAGACTTCAGATACAAAGTAGGTGTAGAACTTACCTGTTTATCACATGGCTTACAGAAGAATGTTTCACCTTCCAAAGAAAAGTCCACCTCCTCTGACACCCACTTACGCTTAAGCGCTAAGTTGTTTGCAGGAGTTTTCGGCATTCTGACAAACAAGTAACATGAGTTGTTATCAAATGAGCAATTAAACGTTCTACTCCCTTACCATGGATTTATACAAAGTCTTAATTATGGAAGAGAAAATCAGGAGACTGCCTAATCCAATGGGTTTGCTATTGGCTGATTGGAAAATCTATCCTGAACTACCTGGATTTGAGGAGTTGTTCCAAGAAGGAGCCGATCAGAAGCCCTAGTTTGGAATCAGGGATGACCGTCGGTGCCTCTCTGGTTGTAGGTGTAGGTGTGCATAAATGCATTAGTTAAGTCCGAAAGTGGTCAGGGAATAAAGAGCCCAGGCCTTTCACTAAGCTGCTGTAAGGGTTTTTTTGTTCGAACTGCACTTTTACCTGGAACCGGACCACGAATGTTCAATTTAAAAATTTGCATTAACAAAAAAAAATAACCTTTTTGCTAAACATTTGGCAAAAAAGGCCATTTTATGACGTTTATTCCAAGAAACCCTATTTTATGACGTTTATGCGTAAAATGGCTATTTTATGACAAAATCCTATGACTATGACGTTTATGACTTTTTCCCGTCTCTGGTAATAACAAACAGGATCAAGCCAATTCATTCAATGGTAGACCACAAAGAGCTGTCAGACAGAGGGAGATAGATTACAGAGAAATCAGAGAGCGAATGCAGCAGAAGAAAATAAACACAATATTACAATTCCAAGAAATGTCACATTATCGACTTGTGATGCCAAATTAGCTGCTATGACTAAAGCGATAAACCATGGCAGCTATTTAAAAGCATTGCTCGCTGAGCTATAGGGGGAAGAGCTCATGGCAGTGCAGCTGAACTGCAATAATACCTCAGCCGAGCGATAATACCATGTATCCTTCCCAAAATTAAAAAAAAGTTTTAGAAAAGTTTAATTTAGTCAAAATTAAATAAAACTTTAGGAGATTAAATTTAATCAAAATTGTTTATTATGATTATATATTTGTGTTTGTCTGTTAATTTGAATGAGTGTATTTGTTGTGTTTAGATTATATATGTTGAAGGATATTATATCAAATTACGGGGCGACATGTTGGCATAATTTTATTTTATTTTATTAATATTTCCACCTTTTTTTTTTTTTTGACCGGCAGTGAAACCTCGTGGTTTTTTAAAATGGAATAATTCAATGAATATACAAGATATATTTATTTATTTATTATCATTTATAAAATAAAGGAAAGAATTTTAAGATATATATTTTAACTCATGTATTTATTTATTTATTTTTTTCTCCTCATGTAAAAAAAACAAACATGTATTGTAAACCAGAGCTCAGACAGAGTCTTCGCTCTAGCCTATATTGGCTATTGAAGACTCGTTTTCGTTACTTTATCAGAGTATTAATTGTTACTCTATGGACATATATAAAAAGGAAAGAAAGAATTTATTATTATTATTATGTATAAAAAAAATAGAAAAATCATTATGAAGCGAAAATAACCTCACTTAAATGATGACCTCCATTTTCTCTGCACTGCTCAAGTCTGTTAGCAAAGTTACTCATCACTCTTACCAAGGTTTGGCATCGCACTCATTTCCCACTGAATATTCACTCGCAGTTCTGCCAAATTTCTAGGCTTATCAATGTAAACTTTTCCCTTAAGGTAACCCCACTGATAAAAATCACACCGAGATAAATCTGAAGAACCTGCTGGCCACAGAATGTCACCTCGGAGTGAGATCAAGCTACAGGGAAACACGTCAAGTGTGCGCAGTCGCTCTATCCTGCTGAAACCAAGCCAGCTTAACTCAGGGAGGAGCAAGTCATTGATCATCGTCAGGCAACCATCATTTATCCCCGTGTGATTTTTATCAGTGGGGTTACCTGATAGCACAGTAGTCTGACTAGACCAGACCCTGCTTGTCAGGACATACAGTTAATCCAGCCGGACTTTGATCATTTTCTAATAACCTACTATCAATAAACTTAAGAAGATGATAAGTTGAGGCCCGTGTCTGGTCCTGTGAAAGCCGGACTAGCGAGACTCTACTGTACAGGTTAAGTTAGAGGTTTACCTTGTGGGCTCTATTAGACCGGCCCATCCTGACGAGGGCGTCTCCGAGGTGGAAGTAGAATCTTGCATCTTTAGTAGCAGCATCGTCCAGCTGTAGACCGGTCTCCAGGTGAGCGATGCTTTCCTCATGCTTACCTCAACACAAACAAACAAAAACTAACACATCATGAAAACAAGCTACTAGTTTCTCTTCCTTCTTATATCAACATTTATAATATTACTTTTTTTTTCAGAACGTACTTTGAACTAAAAAGAATAATTTTCTAAAAACATGCAAGAGGAAACTGGACAAAATTTTGACTCTTAAGAAAAAAATCAAAAGTGTCTAATTTTAATAAATAAGGTATTGATTTAAAGATCTCGTTGAGTCCATTGCAAGTTGTAGTAACATTGTGGAAGCTATTACAGGCAAAATATCCCTCCTTTAAATCAATTGATTAAATTTTCCAGGACGGCGTAGATAATCTGACCTGGAAGACTGCACATTTTGCATATTTTTAATTTTTTTTTTTTTGGGGGGGGGGGGGGGGGGGGGGGGGGGGTACACAAAAAATATTGGTCTTTTTGACAAAATGGCCGGGAAACAATTTCGACTAGTGTTAAATATTTTTATAATCTACTCTTTAATACCTTTCATTTGATACCCCACTCAAATTTGAAATTTTTCATGTAACATGAATTATTCTGCATTTTGGATTCTCAGTTATTAATCAGATCCAGCTGCTATTCTTATTTCTTCTGCATCTGTACCCCAGCTGGGTAAGCTTAGATTATAAGGAGCCGTGCTAATTTGTTTGCAATTTCTCTGTGCGCCTAGAATTCAAAGTACCTTCATAATACTTTTTGTGTCAACCCTGCTTAATGAATTATACTGAAAATGTATTAATCTGATCATTTTATACAATTAAAATGTATATACGGTACAAATTGGTTGAAAGAAACGTAGTCAACAGGTGAGGAATAAATAACATTATTTTGGTTTAATGTGCAACTTGTAAGTTTATAATTTGATGGAGTTGTGTGTGTCGAGTTAACTGTGAGAGTAAGATTGGAAAGCAAGTTGAAATGGTTGGTTCAAGTGAACTCTTAGAGGAGGTTGATATGGTTCACCTTGGAGTTTGAGAGTGAGTCCGTAGTGAGCCCGGGCCACAGCGTCCCCCGGCCACCCCTCCACAGTCTCCCTCAGCACTCTCTCCGCTTCCTTCAGACTATCAAATAAACAAATATTATACATATATAATACATAGATAACATAATACGTATGTAGTTTTGAGTTTATTTGATAACTTATTTATTACAATATTATCCTTAAATTCATGCTTGCTTACATAAACATACTTACAAAACATCACCCTATTTTAAATGGATAAAATTTTTAGGTATCTTAGAAAATTGTAACATCTCATTATAGTGCCCTTCTTCTAACTATTTTCATGTTCACAATACCGATGAAACCCTTTTTATGTGAGACTTTACTCACAACTATTTTATTACTTGAAATAACAGTAATGCAAATATCAGGAAATAAATATATTGGGGCATTTAGCGAGACCTGCACCCTCAACAGGTCAAATTCATGATGTGTAATTTATAAATTACCGGCTCATTTTTGCACATTTGCTAGATAAAAAATAGTAAAATGTTAAGATTATACTGGCCTACATAAATCAAGGTTCTTTTGCCCTGAATTACGCTCTAAACATGTTAATTCTACAAGGTATCGTTTTTGAAATTAAATATAGAATACAGAAAAACATGTGACCTACAAGGTATACCGGGCAAATTTGTTGTTTTGTACTTCTCAATATTCCGATATAGTATATCAAACTAAAAACACATGCTTCAATTATGAAGTGTTTTTTATGTGAACATTTAGTAAAAAAAAAAAAAAAAATTCGAGAAAAAAATGAGAAAATTATGAAGATATGAGGCTATTGTCCAAAGATGATTTGGAGAATTAATGGCCACATTTGTGGTGACGTTATTCTACCCAAATGGAATGACAATAAAATAGGAGGCACGTGGATGGACCGGTTTGAATTTGACTGGTTTGATGGACCACCAAGTCCTTGCCTTCAGCATATTGCTCATGTTGAAGCTATCTCATCATTTCATGTACTTTTAATTATAATATTTTTACTTGACATGTTATTGATTATCAATAACAATGAAAATATAAGATATTTTTCAATAAGTATTATTCTGTAATGAGTATAATTCATCGAGTATTAATACTTTGATATTTGTTTCAATCATACATAGAAAAGAAGAATTCCGAAAACCGTTGAATGAAAAAAAAAATCATTGTTAGAAGTTCTCTGACACCTACGCCGAAGAGAACCAACTTGTTTTCTTAGCTTATCTATTTATCAGACCATCAGGGAACTGATTTCCTGGAGGCCTACTTAGCACTGGTACTTAGCACTGGTATTTAGCACTGGTCTCAACTAGAGCAAAACAAATTACACAACATTGTTGGACCTTGTCAAAAATCTTGAAGCAAAGTGTCAGTATCAAGTGTTTAGAATCAGCAACAGAAAACAAATTAATAAAACTTTGAACTAGAGTTTCACTAAATTTATTACTCTTGGTATCAAGCCTGACGATCTAGATAAGTGATCTACACACAATATTAATTACTTATGATGAGACAAATTAGAGACTTGTGATTGTTTGACAAGAGTCAGACTAAACGTTATTTTCACTACAAACTTACACATAGGGAGGCATTTTGCCAGGAGTGACGATATTCATGCAATAGTCATTTATACTTATCAACACAACACATACAAGCATAAGTTATCATACTTGATTATTAACTGCGACACTGTCACATAAATACTTACTTATTAATCATAAGGTAGCTGATGGCCAGATCATTCCTGTGCTTGGCTTCATCTTTAAACCTAGATATTATCATTTTGTGAACCTCCATAGTCTGATCTATAAAACCTGCAAGTCAACCACACATACTCATTACATGTGCTGTCACAAGTAACTCCGATTAAGGGTTTTATTATTGACTTATTGTAATTAACAAAATAAATTACTCAAATTAAAAAATATGCATGTATTACAGCAGCATTGTTACAGACCTGATTGTAATAGACGACAATTATAAAGGACAGTTAAAAAAAAACCATTGTAATACACATAATAATGATGAAAGTACAGCATCTCCGTCAGCTTCGATTGAAGAAATAACAAGCAAATAAAACCAGCAGACAATAAATTATTTTTTTCATACAGACGAATAAAAGCAATCCACATGAACCAGGACCTACGTTTAGCTGTTTTTGATTTGATGTATAATAAATCAACAATATTTCTAGTTAACTACTGCAGTTTCATTGATGTACACTCTCTTGCATTATTATTTCAAATAACTATTTATTATAAATCGGACATTCATTAAGACAGACAAGCTTCAGCCCCTAACTGTCAGTTATAGTCTCTAAGGCTATAAAATGCCTTCAATGAAAATCCATCCAGTAGCAGTGAATTTTCATACAATCATGTAGGTGCAGTATCCCAAAGGGAATCGTAGTTCCTCACAATTATCTTTCTATATTGTTAAAAAAAAAAAAAAATTGTCAAAACACATTAAGTGTACAATGAGTAAAACTGTGGGTTAAACCCCAAGATGTCTTCAAAGAGATTCCTATACTACGTCTTAAAAAGAGCAGATTTTTACTTTTATTATTATTCCTTTAAGATGACCTCCATAGACGCAGCCATATCTATCACCCTGACTACTGGTCACATGGACTTGAAACTATCCAGTGCATCAACAGAATGTCTAAGGGAATAAACTTTAATTTGATATAATATTATTCCAAGTTGTACCCTTTTTAATAATTTGATGTATGGTGTTGGATCCTTTAGGGTAATAATGCAAAACCTCTTATTTACGTGGCAACGTTTCGGCCTAGCCGGCCATTCTCAAGCCTGAAAAATATACTTTATTTAGCAAAACGACGTAATATACATATATCTACAAAAGTGTTTTTCTTGATTAACATTTGACTAGCATACCTGTAATTTGGAACTGTGAGGATCGTTACATGTTAAGTGAAAGTGAAAGTATAGTTAAATCGGAACCACAAAGTTCCTTCGTCAAAACATTGGTTTTGAAACATAAAATAAACCATCTCCTCACTACCGATCATACAACTTTATGTTAAATTTTATTGTTATTGAGCTGCGATGCAACCGTAAAGTTGTATGATCGGTAGTGAGGAGATGGTTTATTTTATGTTTCAAAACCAATGTTTTGACGAAGGAACTTTGTGGTTCCGATTTAACTATACTTTCACTTTCACTTAACATGTAACGATCCTCACAGTTCCAAATTACAGGTATGCTAGTCAAATGTTAATCAAGAAAAACACTTTTGTAGATACAGTGAAATACGTTTAAGACGAAAACGTTTAAAATGAAAAATCGGTTAACACGAAAAAATATTGCGGTCCCGATAAAATACTAGGTATTTTCATACATTTTACTTCTTTTAACACGAAATAAAAATCGCTTAAAACGAAAAGAATTCTCGTAACGAAAAAAAAAATAAAAAAAAAAATTTAAGCCTTATTTAACACCTTATTATTATTATTATTTTTTTTTATCCCTACTCTACCCGCGGGCAAGGAAGAAGCGTTTTAACTCCTTGGCCTATAAGCGCAACACCTCATATAAACCGGCGATAATGAAGAGGGATCGGAAATAAAAATGAGACACCCAGACGAGAATCTTTATCTCGGCTTAGAAATACTGACACCGAAGGGGTGAAACGAGGTGATAATGTTTTCTAAACAACCCCCTCCTGTGACACAGGAGGGGTCTCTTTATCTCTGTTAATAACACCTACTCTACCAACTCTGATATTTTATCAGTACATTTTCAAATTCGGTGTGAGGTGTATCGAAGTCAGTAAATTGTGTATAGTGAATCTTGTGTCAAAATCAGTGAATTTCGTATTTTTTTTTCTTGTATAGTGGCAGAGATGTGTATAATGGCAGAGAAATCAGGACGAAAAAAAACTGCTATTTCGCTTAAAAGGAAGATGGAGCTGCTTAAGGCAGTTGATGAAAAACGGAGGTCGAAAACCGAAATCTGTAAAGAGTTTGGTATTGCTAACTCTACATTGTCAACGATAATTAAAAATAGGGATCAAATTACGGCAATGTTAGAGCGCAGTATGTTTGAGCCACAGAGAAAACGGATGAGAACGGCTAAGCATGAAGATTTAGAGGCTGCCTTGCTTGTCTGGTTTAAACAAGCTAGGTCTCAAAATGCACCCATATCAGGACCATTAATGCTGGAAAGAGCCGACGAACTTGCCAAGCAAATGAACATTGAATTTTCTGCAAATCCAGGCTGGTTGGAACGTTTTAAGAAAAGGAACGGCATAGTATTAAAAAATGTTTGTGGTGAAGCAAACAAAGTTTTACCGACTATGACAACAAATTGGTTGCAGTCTACGTTGCCTTCAATACTTGAAGAATATGACGTGAAAAATGTTTTCAACGCCGACGAAACTGGCTTATTTTACCGCTGCTTACCCAATAAAACTTTATCGTTTAAAGGTCAATCGTGTTCTGGTGGGAAAATCTCTAAAGAACGAATCACGGTAATGGTAGGTTGCAATTCTGATGGATCTGAAAAACTACCCTTATTTGTCATTGGGAAAAGTTTAAAACCGCGGTGTTTTAAAAATGTAAAATCATTACCGGTTGAATATACGGCCAACAAAAAAGCGTGGATGGTGGCTACTACGTTCATCGATTGGATTTTAAAATTAGATAAGCGATTTTTACGAGAAAAGCGTAAAGTCGCAATTATTATAGATAATTGTCCACCCCGATGTTAAATTAAAAGCTATAAAGCTTATATTTTTGCCTCCGAATACCACAAGTGTTTTACAACCGTGTGATCAAGGCATCATTCAAAACTTAAAATTTTACTATCGAAAGCAATTGCTTCGAAAATATTTACTCGCAATCGAAGCAAAAGAAGATTTCTCTATCAATTTATTAGATGCACTACATATGTTACGCTCTGCATGGAATTTGGTGACACCAAAGACGATTAAAAATTGTTTTCGTCATGCAGGATTCTCAAAAGTAGCAGATTCTTTGGAGTCTCAAGAATCGGCGGATATTGAAACTGAGCCTACATTTAATGAAATGTTTAGGAAAGTTTCTACATTGTTAGACTGTCCTACTGTATCATTGGATGAATTCGTTGCAGTCGATGATAATATGTGTACAGCGCCGATTATGGCAGACAAAGACATTTTGGAGATGGTTCAGAGCTCAAAAGATCCCATCGATGTAGATTCCGACGACGAATTTGATGACAATAACAACAACATTCCTGTTCCTACTACAATCGAAATGCGGAACATTTTAAAAAGAATGCGCAGATATTTAGATGCGCATTCGAACGGTGAAATAAATAATTCGATGGATGATATAGAACAATTTGTAGACAATTTTATGCTAAAAAAGACAATGCAAAAAAAAATATCAGATTATTTTTCAACAAATTAAAGTTTATTTAGTTTATTAAGTTTATTTGGTTTATTGTGTTATATATTTTTAAAAAAAATATACAATGGATGAATGTAAATTGTATGCATCTTATTAAACAATTTTACATCAAAGATATTGGTGAGTTTTTTTTTTTTTTTTTTTTTTTTTTTTTATGGAACCTTTAACACGAAATTCTTTTAACACGAAAAAATATGTTGGTCCGACCAGTTTCGTCTTAAACGATTTTCACTGTATATGTATATTACGTCGTTTTGCTAAATAAAGTATATTTTTTAGGCTTGAGAATGGCCGGCTAGGCCGAAACGTTGCCACGTAAATAAGAGGTTTTGCATTATTACTCTAAAGGATCCAACACCATACTTTAATTTGATTTTTAAGGGCACTAATTGATACAGCAGTTTCTAAGGAATGTTTGTAAACTACAAAAGTTGACTCCAAAGCTATCAATAAAATGTAAAACTCTATTCTGAAAGTTATGGAAAACAGATTTGTTATTTTCTTAGCTGCACAATGTCCTTTCCCCGAGAGTATGAATTTAAACTGTTGTGATTGTCCAGATTATACAGTGTGTCCCAACATAGAGTATCCGAGAGGAAAAATTTTCTTCTTTTTGGGTTTTTGAAAATAGTCATTCTTTATAAAAACTCCTGTTTGTTCTTAAACATCTATAAATCCTAAAATTTTCTTGATTTTTTGTACAAGGTGTTCTGTTTTTTGAAAATTTCAAAATGTGACTAAGAGTAAACTACCCTTATTTTTGATGAAATCGAAAAATATCATTTAGAAAAGTGGCTCAGAATTTTAAAAAACGTATTAATATTAAATATTATTTTATTTTATTAAAACAAAATAAATTACTTACAAATAAAATAAAAAGCTAATGAAATAAATAAAAAAAAAAATCATTACAAGTAATTAATAATTCTAATCTTAACTTCCATTTAAGTATCACAAAATAAATTGGTTAGGCGTGAAGTCTCACGTAAAAAGGATTACGTTGGTATTGTGAACACGAAATTAGTATAAGGGGGGGGGGGGGATGTTTTTTGGCGAAATGGCGTGGAAAATTAAACACAATCCAATCCACAAGTGTTATTTTTGTAATCTACTCTCCAATACATTTCATTTGATACCCCACTCAAAATTTAAAAAAAAAAATGTGCTTGAAGTGAGTTATCCGCCATATTGGATTTGAACAGCTGATAATTTTGAGTTGCCTATATTTTCCCTGTGTGCACGTGAAAACGACCTTTAATAGTGGAAAGTTTAATGTTTTTATCTCTTATGATTCAAAAGTTATTGGAACCATAAAGAGTGACAGACAGATAGACACACAGACACAGGAACGAAACTATAAGGGTTTCTTTTTTGGTATTACCAACGAAACCCTAAAAATCAGAGTTGAAAAATAATAAATTAGTAAGGCGTGAAGACACGCAAAAATTTCTATGCTTTTTGACAAAATGGCTCCGAAAATTAAATATTTTCTAAGTGGTATATATATTTGTAATCTACTCTTCAATACCTTTCATTTGATACCCCACTCAAAATTTTAAAAAAAATATTTTCTTTCGAGTGACATGAATTATCCGCCATCTTAGATTTCCAGTAAATCAGATCAAATTGCTAATCTTATTTTTCCTATGGCCCAGCAGGCCACACATTTTGCATATTTTTCTGTATTTTTAGTAACAGCGGAAATACGATATAGGGGGGGGGGGGGGGACACGCAAAATTTTGATGTTTTTTGACAAAATGGCGCCGAAAATTAAGCGCTTTTCCTAAGTAGTATATATATGTTTCTAATCTACTCTTCAATACCTTTCATTTGATACCCCACTCAAAATTTAAAAAAAAAAAAAAATTTTTCGAGTGACATGAATTATCCGCCATCTTGGATTTCCAGTAAATCAGATCAAATTGCTAATCTTATTTTTTCTATGGCCCAGCAGACCACACATTTTGCATATTTTTTGTAACATCGGAAATACGATTTTAGGGGGGGGGGGGGACATGCTAAATTTAGTTGTTTTTAGGGTTTTGTAGATACTTCTCAAAACCCTTATGCCGAGGGTGATGTGTCTGTCTGACCGTCGCTCTTTGGTTCATAGGGCCCGAACCGTTTAAGCGAAAGTGCTGAATTTGAAACACTGGTGCAACTTTTTGACCCAACCACAGGAAAAACATATAGAAGCTCAAAATTTGATATGCGCATGCGCAATTCGAAAATATGTTAGGTTTGTTCCAACAGCCAATTCCAGAACGGTTCTAGAACCAGTTCAGGATTTTTTAATGCGCATGCGTCTATGAGGACTGGTTCAGAACTGATTCAAAAAGAGGAGCCTGTTGGAACGATTTTAGAACTCTTTCAGAACTGCAACCTTCATGTTACCTCCCTTTATCTTGTTTCTATTTTCCTCTTCGTATCTCTCCACTTGTTTTGTTTATGTTCACTCAGAAATGGATTACTTACGTGAACATATTCTATTGTTAAACTCAACAAAGTTTATAAGAATGCACATTAGAGCAAATCGTTTTTAAAGTTACAAATTTATCACACTGTATTTCTGAATGATATTTCGGTCTCACATTTGGGATTCGTCAGGCTCGTAACAATCCTTTCTTTTAGTTTCAGTTGCCTATTAAAAATTTGTTAGTATAAATTGTAATTTTTTTAAACATTAACTGTTAAGTCATATAAAAAGTACCGGTGTGGAAATCCCACACATGACTTCTGTGGTCGACCGTATTTGAGTTATGCGGAAAAACGGTTTTTCCCCCGAAAAACCGTTTTTTCCGCATAACTCGTATACGGTCGACCCCAGCGGTCCGACGCAAAGGACCTTTTTTGTAGGCCTTGCGTAAAGGGAAAAAATAGTTTTTTTTTTTTTTTTTTTTTTTTTTTAAAGTGAATAGGAAAAAAGATACACGCCCCCGAAAAAGCCTCTAAAACGGACGTCTAAGAGCGGGCCACGCTAAGGTGTCCATGACCCACACTTGTTTATTATAAAAATCCAAAGAGAACTATTTGTTGTAGTCAGCTAATAGTTTATTTTTAGAAAAACTAAAATTTAATACTTCAAACAATTAACTAAAATTTAATCATTCATAAAATAAAATAATATTTAATATTTATACGTTTTTTTGCAATTCTGAACCACTTTTCTAAATAATATTTTTCGATACCATCAAAAATAAGGGTAGTTTACTCATAGTCATATTATAAAGTTTTCAAAAAACAGACCACCCTGTACACAAAATCAATAAAATTTTAGTATTTTTAGAGGTTTAAGAACAAGCAGGAGTTTTTATAAAGAATGACTTTTTTTTGAAAACCCAAAAATTAGAAAATGTTTGCTCTCGGATACTCTATGTTGGGACACACTGTATATATAAAACTAAATATGATTTATCCTGAGCTCTGTGGAAATATATGCACAACTTAACTCAATTATTTACCACTTGACAGAGAGCATGTACGCAAGAGTGTTGACCTGGTGAGCAAGTCATATATATATGTTTCTGCACACAGAATGGACTTACCTCTGAAACGAAGTCTGGCCACGAGAGTCTGAGCAGTCTCAAGGAACAGCTTGTCCTTCAAGGCAAGTTTAAGTGCTCGTCTGTAAGCGTAGATGGCAAACTCGAGCAAGCGATTGCTGTTGGCTTCCTTAGAGAGTGAATCGAGGCACTTGGCTATGCCGACTCGTGCTCTAGCCGAGTTGTCGTGTTTCGCTTGAAGAGTCTGGTACACGTGCAGGCATCCTGAGGGCTGCGACCACACGGGGAGGATAACACACACAAAAACACAACCGACCGAAAACACTCTGTTAGATAATATAACCAAACAATACACCCGTTATACAACGGTGTTTACAAACAAATCAAACTATGTAAACAATACCAAAGTGTTAGATACATTCGGTCAAGTCGTTAGATATCAATGTGTTATTTATTAATATAAATATAGGAGGGTGTTATTGTATCGAGCTAACATCACGCTTAGTAGTGGGGAAAGCACCTCGAGACATCGATATGAGCCTTAGCTCTGGTCTAATCTCTACTCTGTTTTCCTGAGAATATTATGACCTTGGCTTCCCCGTTACATCCAAAGTAAACCGGAATAGTATCAAAATAGTAACTGGTAAACCGTAACAAGAAATCACTCATTTTTTAAAAAGTTTTTACAAACGTTATACTTTAGTTCAGTTTTTAAAAACTTTATTATTAAATGACTGGCAAACTTGGTATTCTAATGTGTGCTGAAAACAATTGGTCGATACTTTTAGTATTATGATGAGTAAAGCTTGTTTGATTTACAGCTTAGAACCATCAAAATTAAACTTATTGATTTCAAATATTTGAACAAATAAATTAATAAAACACAAGAATCACTCATTCACTTCCTAATGAAATAAAAAAAATACAATATAAAGTAAGAATAGAATTTTAAAATTAATAATCGTAACAGCGATAAATAAAACAATCCTATAAATTGGTAAAAAAGCTCACTAATCAAGTGGAAACAACCTAAAAAGCTAGCAAGTACATTATCTTACTATCCCACAATAGGTAAAAGAAACAAAGTGTCTAGGTGTACAAAAACAACCTGTCTCTGTACTCAACCTTTGTCTGTACATTTAATGTAACATTTAGATTCGATGTTACCTAACAATGATGTTAAATACTGAAACGTGGACTGTAAGAAATCCATCTACTGCACGACAAAAGAAGGTTCAACGAGATCTATTGCTGCAAAGAAATGCTAATGGGATAAATATAATGTAAAACTTAGCGTCTGATACACTCATCTCTACTTTAACAATACAATTAAATCTTACTATAAGTACAAATGTATAAATAATTTCATAATAATGTACAGGAGAAACAAAGCAACCAAAAAATAAATAACCACAGACTAAAAGAAAAATAAAAATAAGTGATTATATCCTTAAAAAAAGGGGGAAAATATATTTATTTCTTTTTCACTTCCGTTAACCAAAGCAGGTCAATCAAATGCCCCCTCACTATGATTATTTTTTAAGATGTTAAAACTCGAACCTGTGACCGATAGGAGAAGACATTTAAATGAAACTACTTGATATTTAAACGGCACTAAAAATAGTGATATGTACAATTAAACAACACTTACAAACTAACTCTTACTCTTCCTAAAATAGAACATTTAAATCTATTTCTTTTTTAAACTTATGATAAAACAAATAACTGTACAAGTAGCTTACAAGTAAATGAAGATGTTAAAATTAAAATAAATGGAGATTTCACTAGCAGTTATTTTATTCCTAAACTTTAGAGTTTAATAATCGATTTTGAGGCTAAAATAATGAAAATTAATCCATTTGAAAAATCATTAAAAGTTTTATATCAAATATAATATATAATTCAATTTTAATTTAATATAATGAACAATTTTTTTATTTGTTAATTAAAATTATAATTACTTATACTTATTAAATTGATTTAAACACAAATGATTGATTATTATTAAATTAATTCATATTAATAATGTATAAGTTAATGCTATTTGATAATATTATTTAATAACTAATTAAATTTAACTTAATTTTATAAATTCAGGATTGTTGCAAAATTATTGAATGAAAAATGCAATTATTTTAATATTTTGTAGGTATCTATGGCAGAGATGGTAATCAAGTGCAGAATAACTCAGGGTGTACAAGAACTTGTGGTGGAGAGGGTAATCAAGAGCAGAATAACTCAGGGTGTACAAGAACTTGTGGTGGAGAGGGTAATCAAGAGCAGAATAACTCAGGGTGTACAAGAACTTGTGGTGGAGAGGGTAATCAAGAGCAGAATAACTCAGGGTGTACAAGAACTTGTGGTGGAGAGGGTAATCAAGAGCAGAATAACTCAGGGTGTACAAGAACTTGTGGTGGAGAGGGTAATCAAGAGCAGAATAACTCAGGGTGTACAAGAACTTGTGGTGGAGAGGGTAATCAAGAGCAGAATAACTCAGGGTGTACAAGAACTTGTGGTGGAGAGGGTAATCAAGAGCAGAATAACTCAGGGTGTACAAGAACTTGTGGTGGAGAGGGTAATCAAGAGCAGAATAACTCAGAGTGTACCAGAACTACAAGTTCTCTACTCACAAGTTCCGTTTTCTTGCGAGTACTTTGGTAAGACCTTTCAAAGAACCAAGGAAATGCCCCTAATTAATCCTAAGTTATAATTAATGAGTATTTAACTGGTAACTATACAATATAAGAAAACAAAAATTGAGTAGTAGAAATAAATAAATTTAATATTAATTCAAACAAAACAATTAAGAGAAATGAAAAAATAATGACATTAAAATGCAATTTAAATAAATAAGAAAATTAGTGGTTAATAGGCAACACTCACACACACACTCACACATATATTATAAAAAAACAAATAGAGTATAATTGAGTTTCTCTAAATCTCAATAGAGTTAACAAGTCAGGATAACTGAGAGAAAAATACAAAAACAAAAAATAAATAAAAACATTCAGGAAAGAAAATTTGGTTTAAAAGTTAAATATCAAGAGCAGGCAGGAAAAGAAAAGATTAAATACAAAACAAAATTAAATCACACTCAGAAAAGTTAAAATCAGGGAAGGGGGGGGGGGGAATTACGGGAAAAAGTTTGTAGACGACAACCCACTAGAGATTGAGAGCCTGAAATGAACACAACACAGAGTAGATGTTAAATATATTGTCATCAAATAAACTCATGGGTAGAACTGGGGTGGAGGCAACTAGGTAAAATAAACAGGTCAAGTGAGTGCTCATCAGCACACAGCGAGGGTCCGTAGGCAACCCTGTATAGTTTAAGTAGTACCCTATTGATGGTGTTTTTTAAAATGCTAAAAAGCTTCTTTGAACTATCCTATGGGTCTGATATTCTCAAAACACATAAACAAACTTCTTATAAAGTATTTTTTTGCCACAGAACCGGACTACAACCAAATAAATACATCAAAAAGACCAAAGTTATAAAAAAAACGTATTTTGTCAATAAAAAATAAAATAATATTTTTTTCGAAATTTCCAAATAGTGGTATCTTTACTTTTGGTCGAAGAATGTTCAGGAATAATTTAAGATTTTTTGCACTTCACATAAGCGAGATAGAAGGGGGGGGGGGGACACGTTTCACACCCACTTCAAACTTGCCTGCGCTCGCCCTATCAAAGTTATAACCAAAGAATTATATATTTTTGTAATCAGCTCGTCGTAGACACACGCAGGAAAATATAAGGGTCCTTGGTTTTGCCTACGAACCCTAAAAATACTTTTAGGATAACTTTGTTCATTGGTAAAATAAACATGTGTACCGATTTCGTGATGGTCGGTTTTGTGATGGTTGATTTTGTGACGGTCAATATCGTTACTGGTGGTTTTTTTTTCGGATTTAGCCCGGAAGGCTCCAGATACTGTAACGTGCCATAAGGAGCTTCGCTCCAAAAAACTGGAGGGTTCCTATTTAAGATTTTAAAGTCGCTATTCACAGGGTTTTTCTTAGGTCACTCAGTCGATATCATGAAATTGATTATTTTTAAGTTAAACTTTTTATATAAGTTTAAATATATACATTGCTAAGGAGAAAATGGGCGTTATCTTGATGGCTGTCTAGGGCCTGGACGGGATGCCGTTTGTCCAACTTTAACTCAGGCGGTAGTTGAAAGAAAGAGCAATGAGCAAGCTCTTATATCGAAGATGCTATTAAACTTTCCAGCCCTAGTGCTGACGGCAGTGGTGTGGCGTGAAAAGGGGGTGACTGTGTGAAAGGGGCCATGGGCTATATTTGTGACAGTGATGGGAAGGCTTGGGAGAAAGTGAACAGGAAATGGGCTGGGCTAGCGGTGTACACCAAAATAGCTGCTTCTCTTGAGTGTACCTCAGTGTGACAAATTGGAACCTGGGACCCTTGGATATGAAACCAAGTGGAAGTGTTCAACATGCCAATCTTAAAAATTCTGCCCATATTTTCTCACAACTAATTTTTAATAATTTAATACTAATTAATATATTTAATATCTAGTAGATAATTTAATAGGTTTTCCACAATTAGAACAAGTTTAACATCTGTCATGAGTATTTTTTACAGACACTTAAATTTCTATCTGGAATGTTTACTTTGTAAAACTTGATCCTACTCAGATAATATAACTTTTTGGACACCCTATACGTGTGACGGGTCGTGGGAATTTGTCAGGCAATGATTAAGTAAAAGAAAATCATAGTTTATGCTGAAAAAATAGAAAAAGTCTAGCTGAAGGCTGCAGATACACTGTAAAAAGGAAATTGATTGACGTAGTCAATCAATCACAAAGTGCACTTACATTTCTTCGGAACTCATCATCTGCCATATCCAGTTCTTCCTTGATAGCCCAGTCATAATCATCAGTAATGTCTTCATGTTCATAAGCCTAAAGCAAAAAAAAACACCAACATGATCTTAACATACATAATCTCAAAAAATATTCTAATTATTGGCAGGGAAAATTCTTAAGATTTTATTAATATAATTTAAAATTAACTGCAGCAGCTATACACAGAGAAAAAGTGGGATCATTCTTCGATTTTGAGATCATGATGGATTTACAAGGATTCAGGTCCCCTGAGCCCAAAAAAGTGTTTGTGTCTACTGCCACCTTCTTGTACTTTATATGTTGTAAATTCAGAGTGTCGGGGAGGACGTTTTGAGCGCCAAGGGAGGCTATGGAGCAGACCATCCGGTATCCGACCGTGGAGGTCTAGTCCTACGCACTGCACGTTCCCCTGCAAGGGAGTAGGGAGGCTATGGAGCAGATCATCCACTACCCGACCGTGGAGGTCTAGTCCTACGCACTGCACGTTCCCCTGCGAGGGAGTAGGGAGGCTATGGAGCAGATCATCCACTACCCGACCGTGGAGGTCTAGTCCTACGCACTGCACGTTCCCCTGCGAGGGAGTAGGGAGGCTATGGAGCAGATCATCCACTATCCGACCGTGGAGGTCTAGTCCTACGCACTGCACGTTCCCCTGCAAGGGAGTAGGGAGGCTATGGAGAAGATCATCCACTACCCGACCGTGGAGGTCTAGTCCTACGCACTGCACGTTCCCCTGCAAGGGAGTAGGGAGGCTATGGAGCAGATCATCCACTATCCGACCGTGGAGGTCTAGTCCTACGCACTGCACGTTCCCCTGCAAGGGAGTAGGGAGGCTATGGAGCAGATCATCCACTACCCGACCGTGGAGGTCTAGTCCTACGCACTGCACGTTCCCCTGCAAGGGAGGGAGTAGGGAGGCTATGGAGCAGATCATCCACTACCCGACCGTGGAGGTCTAGTCCTACGCACTGCACGTTCCCCTGCAAGGGAGTAGGGAGGCTATGGAGCAGATCATCCACTACCCGACCGTGGAGGTCTAGTCCTACGCACTGCACGTTCCCCTGCGAGGGAGTAGGGAGGCATCCCCCCTCGTCTTACCCAAGGCCTATAAATACCGGTGCGCAGGACGGAGGAACAACTTCACTGTACTCCTATCCTAGTACCTATTATCTGTTAGTTCTTTTCAAACACCCTTTCTTCCTTTTCCCTGACTCTCCTGGGTCACCTGCAGCTAACACCCGTTGACACTCTAAGCCAGAGGCTGTGGCTAATACCCTCCACTGCCAAAAGCTTTCCTTTCTTACCTCTCTCGGGTCGCCATTAGCTAATATCAGTCGACACCCTAAGTTGATGGCTTATACCTTCTAGTGCTGTGAGTAGAGCTAGAACACGAAAAATAGTTTGGCCCTTCTGAAAAGTTATAGTTATACAGCCATCTACTTCAGCCGACAAAATGTCTGTCTGGCGCCTGTGCATCTAGATGGAGCCTTAACTACTAGGCTGATTTCAACGAGATTTGGCACACCTGTTACATGTTATAGTATGTTACATGTTATAGTATGTTACATGTTATAATATGTTACATGTTATAGTATGTTACATGCTAAAGATAATTTTTTTTCCCAAGTATTAGAAGGTCCAACCAAGTATCAGAAAGTATTCACCTGGGCTCAGTAACCGGTCTTATTTTACTTTGCCCCTATTTTAGGAATACAATATTAAATATATCTTTTATAAAAGTGTTTCAAAGAAGTGGAGATAATTATGTTTGTGAGGGGACATGGTTTAAATAAATATATGGCCACCATCTTGAAACAAAATGGCTGTTAGGTAAACAATTTTACTGAGGATTTTTTTGCCATAAAAAGAAGCTTAATTCGAAATTTCAATGTTCTAGTGAGATCGGTTCTGGGGATATCGCCATGTCAAAATTTGTTTAATAATAGATGCCATCTTGATTTAATATGGCAGATTGAAAATAATAATAATAAAAGCCTTGAAACAAAGAGGAAGAACCTACCAAAAATAATTGCACTGTTCTAATGCAACAAACCACCATTATGTGAAACCATTATGTGTGAAGATGTTTGGTTATTGAACTACATCTCCTACATGATGAGTCGCCATCACACAGCGGAGAATATGCAGTCAACGTACTAAACTTTGCACTTATATTTACAACTAAATTTGCACAATATGAACAAGTTAAAGCTATGATAAAGAAAAGATTTTATGTACCTGAGGTCCTGATCTCCTCTCTTTGGACGAAGGAGCGGAGGTAGGTGGTGTCTTCTTAGCAGTGAGGGGTGCAGGTGTCACAACTTCCTCTTCAGACATTTCTTCTTCTTCTTCTTCTTCATCCTCCAGTTCAGGTTCGGAACCCTCGAGGTTCATCTCAACATCAGAACCGAGGGGACTGTCCACAGCTTCCCCATCTCCCAGTTTTTCCTCTTCCTCGACTTCTTCTTCCTCTATAATATCTTCTCCTCCCGAGTATCCTAGTTCAGGGTCGGAAAGCTCTTCTTCTTCTTCTTCTTCGTCACTAGGTTCAGGGGACATGGAAGGTGGCGGAGGGAAGTTTATCGGAGGCTGTTCTCTCATGGGTACTTGTGTCTCTCTGGTGGCTCTCTCTGCAGCCCTCTCAGCGAGGAACTCCGAGGCTTTAGCAGACGCACTCCCGGCCGCCGGCTTCATCTTCGATTCCACAACTTTCTCCTTAACAGGCTCCAAAACTTCTTTTTCCTCCTCCACTGAAATAACCCAAACAAAAGAAAAAAAAGGTGTGAAATAATTATACCGAACAGCCAAAGGACCGTGGATGTAAATTATAGCTAAGAATTAGATTAAAGCCCGAACAAGACCGATTTGAAGACTTAACACAACAAATGATCTAACCAGGTGCGGGTTGGTGAGGAGGGACGCACTTCAGGGTCGATCTGTCGACAGGAGAATCCTCCTCCTCTACGCCTTCACATTTGTCTACTCCACCTTGTTCAGCGACTAAAAAAATTACATTTCCATTGCCTTCACTTTATATCACAAGAAAAGTTAACAAAAGACAAACAACTTGTGCTTGAAAAACGTTCCAAAACCAAACCACAGGTTACTTTAACAAGTAGCTATTAGTAGACGGGGAATCCTTAAGACTAAATCTGAGAAGAGTGAATAGTGCTAAAAGAAATAAAACAGCGTCTGTCAACTAAAAACTGTAAATTAAAAAATGCTATCTAAAGTTCAAAGGGTAGATAAAAACTGTTTGTTAAGAAACCCTGGTAATTATCAAAACGTGTGTTTGGAATCACTAACTAGATCCACCGACAAGTAACCGGTGTGGCTGAAACAGCCGACTTACACACTTCCGCGGGTAGACTCGTTATAAACAGCTGGGTTTTACGGTGAAATCCGCATCACAAAGGGTTTGAAGGATGACGTTTCGCTTCCACTACTGGAAGCATCTTCAGGGTTGTGTTGCATCGTGATGTTGACTCGAAGCAAACACAAGATGAACTGACGAATGGAGAGAAGATCGGTGTATTTATACAGGTTGTCTAGATCTTAGGATCTAGAAGAAACAGCGCCATTGGATCTGCAACCCACGAAGTCGCCTGCCATCTTGCAAAGGAACTGCAACAGGGATAACTTCAAGTTAAGTTAAAAATTCAATTCACTTCATGGAGAAAATGGCATCACTTCATGTCGAGAAAGGAGATCTACTGGTTAGCTTCGACATTGTGTCCCTGTTTACCAACCTGCCGATAAACTACAGAATCGCCCTTATTAAAAGAAAGGTATGTGTAGACAAAGCTGAACTCATAGAACAGTATCTCAAATCTACATACTTTCTATTCAACGGAGATTAATGCAAGCAAATAGAAGGTGCACCCATGGGTAGCCCTCTGTCTCCTGTTGCTGCCTACTTGTTTCTTGAAGACTTCGAAGATAGAGCCCTTGCTTCAGCTATTCGGAAACCGTCTTGTTGGTGGAGATATGTTGATGTTTATCTTCTGTGGAAACACGGAAGACAGTTTTGGATGGCTTCCTCCGTTATATGAACTCGAATCGTGAGAAAATTTAGTTCCCCATGGAAATTGAAGAGAAGGACTGTCTACCTTTTCTAGATGTGCTGGTGATAGAAGAGCAACGGAACTCTAGGACATGCGTCTACCGGAAACCCACTCATACAGATAGGTACCTCGACGCAGCGTCACATCACCATCAGACGCAGAAGAAAGCTGTCAACCATTCCTTGATCTCAAGGGGGTTCAGGATTTGTGACGGGAACTCATGGGAAGAAGAGAAGCAGCACCTTCAGTTAGCTTTGACCAAGAATGGGCTCAAGAAAGGAGACATTCGAGAACCGTCCATTGGGAAGAGACCACCAAGGACCGTACCCAAGCAGAAAGAGCAGAAGACCAGCGGAAGGCTTATCTCCCATTCATTGAAGGTACGACGAATAAGATAAGGAGGATTCTCCGAAAACGCGGCATCGGGACCACTTTTAATGCTCACATGACTACCAGGAGCCTCTTGAAATCGCCAAAAGACCAACTTCATGTTAAGACTTGCGGTGCATAACAAATCCCTTGCAGTTAGTAAGAGACAGGGCCACAGTCATTTCCCGACTAATTATGTCACCCAACCGACAAAGGAACCCCGACCAAGGCTGCACCTGTCTAATTGCATCATCCTGACAAAGGATTACCCCTAGTAAAAGAAACCCTGGGAAATCCAGGTACAGTCTACGGCCTAGAAAACCTGTATGAATACACCGATTTTCTCTCCAGTCGTCATTTCATCTTATGTTTGCTTCGAGTCAACATCACGATGCACCACAACCCTGAAGATGCTTCCAGTAGTGGAAGCGAAATGTCCGACTTCAAACCCTTCGTGACACGGATTTCACCGGAAAGCCAACCTGTTTACACTAAGTAAAAAAATAAAAATAAAAAATGCTTTGTTTTCATTAGGTTTTTTTTACAATACATGTACTAAAACATTAGAAATCGTCACAAAAAATAATTACTATGAAGTTAATACAAAAAAATTAAGTTTGAATTAAATAAACTGCTAAATTCCTATTTCTAAGTATTCCTTAATACTATAAAAAACTTTCTCAGTCAACTTTTCTTTAATAACTTTCTTAAACTTACTCAAATCTAATTCTTTAGTTACCTTATCTAGTCTATTAAATAATTTAACCCCTAAAATAGAGTGACCAGTTTCACTTTTACTTAGTCTATGCTGCTCAATTTTGAGATTATTTATATTTTTAGTGTTGTAAGTATGATTAGGTTTTTTGAAACTATTGACATTTGTTTTAACATAAATAATGGAATGAAAAATAAATAAATTTATCACTGTCATTATCTCTAGCTTCTTAAAGATCGGTTTACATGAATTTCTTTTATTTGATTTTACAATAATTTTCAGTATTTTTTTTCTGAAGTAATAACAAAGGTTCAGTATTAACATGGCCCCAAAGTAGTATAGCATAGCGAAGTCTACTCTCCACCAGAGCTCTATAAACTGTGACTAGCGTCTCTCGAGGTAAGTATTTATTTAATTTTCTAAATACAAATACAGCTTTAGATATCTTTTTCTCTATTGCATTAATATTATCTCTCCAGGTAAGTTTCTGGTCTATTACTACTCCTAAAAACTTGACACTATCTTGTTTATAATTGAGTTTTAGGCTTAATATTAATTGTTGCGTTTTTTCATTATTTATAGTAAAATGATTGGCTGTCATCCATTCTTCTATATACTCCATTGCTTCCTCTCCAGCTTCAAACAACACTTGGGCATCATGGTGAGTATGTATGGTATTGGTGTCGTCTGCATAAGCTATTAGTTCTTCTTCAACTATTTTTGAACTTGTTTGTTTATTAATTTTACTTTTTGTTTCAGGTTTTGTCGATAAACTTGTTGGTAGCGATAGTGCTTGGGCTCTGTTCTTCATATGATCTTCTAGATCATTGGTATCAATCAGGTAAAGTACGGTTCCTAAGTTGGACCCTTGTACTACCCCGCCTCATACTATTTCAATACACGATACTTCTCCGTTAATTACAACATACTGTGGTCTATCACTTAAATATTCATCAATCATGTTTAACGCGTTTCCTTGAATATTTAATAGCTTACTTTTTTCTATTAATACATCCTTTGGCACGTTATCAAAGGCTTTTGATTGGTCCAGACAGGTTAATAGTACCTGCTCACCCTTCTCAAAACTATTTATAGTAGTTTGTATGAGTTTTAATATTGCTTTCTCGGTCGATTTATTCTTCCTATAAGCATATTGTGCTTGAGCTAATGAAACATTTCTTTCTAAATATTCCACCAGTTGTTCTCTAATAACTATCTCCATCACTTTTCCCAATATGGCAGATATACTAATAGGTCTATAATTACCAGCTTCATGTATATCTCCTTTCTTAAATATTGGAGTAATTTAAGTAATTTTAAAAGCTTGAGGGAAGTGTCCTTGTATGAAGTATTCATTAATAATTAGAGTTAACAGGGCAAATATTGATGAATATATTCTTTTAATTAAATGATTTGATAGACCAAAGTAGTCTTGAGCTCTTGAGTTACTCATATTTTTAATAATTGATTCTATCTTTTTTTCTGTTACAGGAACAAGAAACAGTACATCTTTGTGAGGACGTTTATCTTCATAACATTTCTCCGCTATTCTTTTTGCCTTATTGAAATCATTTGTACCTGTATCTGTTACTTGAATAAAATATTTATTTAGATTATCTGCTGATAGATCACTATTAACTGATGTTGTTTTTTTAATACCTTTTCTGTTTGTTTCTTTATTAATCAATTGCCATACGGTTTTAGATTTATTAGTAGCTTCTTCTATGATGGAATTATTGTAATCAAATCTTGCCTTTTTAATTTGCTCGGTGTATTTTCTTTTCTCCTGAGTATATTTTTCCCAGATTATTCCATTTCCATCATTCTTCCCAAAATCGTACAGAAGTTGCACGAGCATGTTGGTAAACCTTCAGTTGTTTTAGACCTCTGATAACGACCATAAGGTTGTTAAAGAACCAACTCTACTACTGGTTCATTTAGTCTCATACATGACAGTCATTGCCAGTGTACATCAGTACACTAACAAATGTGTAGTCCTAACCACTCTGTATGACATTGCAATGACCAACGACCAACCCCATGAAATCTGACCAAGTGAGGACATACTAAAACATAAATAGAATATCTTAATGGCATTAGGAAAAGCGTGAGTCATATTTTATTTTATTAACGGTTTATGGCAATATACCAACTAATTAAATTAATAATATTAAACTGACATTCATTCTACATTTGGTACCATTACTGACCTTCATGCAACAGTTTCTACCATTCATTTCCTCTTTCATCCTAAATTTTGTACCATTAATGCCCCCTTACTTTAATATATATTTTCCAATACATAATAATTGCATCCCAGGCCTTCCTGGCAAAATCTTAACACCTCATTGAGAATCCCACATCAAAATCAACAGTAAATAAGCAAAAACAAGTAAAAGTGTAGGAAAAGCATCGACAATCTAAAATGTGGGGAGAAAGACAAAAAGAGCTACAATGTGATAAAGGACTATTTAAACTAAACTCTTCAGTCTGGCAGACAAAGTCAAATAAAAGACTTTTTCCCTCGCCAAGTTAATTGTTAGTTAGAAATACATTGTGTTAAATAAATACTTCTACATTAAATGCCATTAAATAATTTTCATTTATAAAAATAACTAATCATTTATTTATCGAGAATTTTTATATCGAGAAATAAATAATAACGGCAAGTAATGAACATAATGATAAGAGATCAATACAACAACAAACAAATAACAATGGAATTTCAACAGTTATTAATCAGAAAAGTTTAATTTAGGTGAGGGCAATATTTACATTTACATTAAAAAAACCAAACAAAACAAACACTGACATTAAAATGTTAGCAGACTGTGAGGAAAGCACAGGTGTTGCACACAACAGCTAAACCAAGGTTTGTAAGTAAACAGAACTAAGCGCAATGTTTGTTGTTTAGTTGTACGAACCCCAGGACTTCCACTTGTTTACAAGCACCACGTGGGCTACGATAACAAGAGCCACCCCAACTCCCAGCTTTAACACAACTGCAAATAACAAACAAACAGCCAACTATAACCATATCTCCACAACAAATAAATGTAAATATTGCCATTCAAAACAATTAAAACTTATTATTATAAGCAGTAGCATCAATATAAAACTAACTAACTGTATGGCACAACAGCCAAGGGCTCATACAAACATAAGTAAAGAATGACTCTGTATTAGCGTGTGCTCCATCACCCGTATGAACCTCACACACACACAACCAGTCTGGTCCCATTATATGACGGTACTGGGTGACACCTAGCAGGGGAGGGGTGGAAGCCACATCTGTGGTGAGTGGGTGACACCTAGCAGGGGATGGGGGGGGGGGGGAGCCACATCTGTGGTGACTGTGTGACACCTAGCAGGGGAGGGGCGGGAAGCCAGATCTGTGGTGACTGGGTGACACCTAGCAGGGGAGGGGGGGGGGAGCCACATCTGTGGTGACTGTGTGACACCTAGCAGGGGAGGAGTGGGAAGCCAGATCTGTGGTGACTGTGTGACACCTAGCAGGGGAGGGGGGGGGGGACGCATTTTTGTAAACAGCCCCTTTTTTGCTTAAAATGACTGGACTATAACTTGTGTTCCAGCCTCCTCAACTTATCTTATATTTTGGTAAATTTTGATAAAATTTTCAAAATGAAATGTAACCAGGAAAACTTGAAACAAATACTAAATGGAAAACAGCCGACAGTAATCGTGTACTTGTATATGAGAAAGTTTATTACGAGTTGTGTGGGCTGATTTTTACTTTCTCACAAAAAGAGAAAGCATCGTGATGGCAAGATAATTAGATTTTTAGATTTTGATGCATCAACATGTTTTGAGGTCTTCTAAGCAAAAGTGGTTTTTAAAAAATATCGGTCTGTCATCTGTTGTGTATTTGTGCAGACTAGTGACGGGCATAATCGAATATGCAACAATAATCAAATTTATTTGTAATCGGTATATGAGGGCGATTATTTGATCGCTCCAAGTTAGTTCAACACAATTAGAATATTATTTGAAATCTTTCTCATGATTGAGTGATTGGCTCCGGGTCCGATCACTTGTAATGGAAATTCTATCCATCTCTCGTTCACTGAATATAATTTATTCTTGAAGAATAGGATGCAGGGAATTGAAACGTCGACATTTCAAATCATTTTCCTAATCGGATGCCTTGTGCCCAACCCAGTTACTAGTTACCAAACCGGGCACTGTCATTCTCAATGGGAAAGTTGCTGCCTCCTCATACGAATCGTTTTCATAATTTTGAAAAAGATTCAAACTATAATTATATATCGTTTTCTGAGCTCAAAAGTTTAATCAAGATAAAAGTAGTCACTACAGGTTTGTTCCAACAGAGCCTCGGACGGTTCTAGAACTGTCTGGAGCGTGAGCACTATCGAAAGACCGTTCCTACACGCTTCTCGGACGGTTCTGGAACTTTTAGTCCCGTGTTCCAACAGAAAGACCAACGGTTCTGGGACAGTCCTAGAACCGTGAAAACAGTTCCCGGACTGAAGCTACTAGAGAGAACTAATATACGGAGGCGTGTAGGTTACACTACTACTACTGTTCAACTATAACCTAACATTTGTTTTCGTTTCTTTTATTGATATCTCTGTTTCCTAGCGTGTTTTGTTTTTCTCTCCACAGTTAATATTTATACTACATCTTTCTTTTTTACGAATTATTTTTTATCATGATAGTACATTGGAATAATAAAAAATTTAAAATTCAATTTTTAAGTTTTTGGTAGTTTTCATACTACGGAAAGTTTAAATTTTAATTTAAATCAAATTATAATTATTATTAACTACGGGAAACAGACAGTGAAAAATACACTCCAGCGCCGGGATTTGAACCACGGGTCTCCTCTATTTCCAGTACAGATGCTCTTGCCAACTAAGCTACGCAGGAGAATGATTTTTCACTGCCGTAATCGATAACTATTCCCGAATCTAAGCTTTCAATATTCATTCACATTTAGACAGTCAATATTTATGACATTAAAACTAAACCGAGAATTAACGCTTATAATTATAAAGTACTTAATTAGTACCTGTACCTTGTACAATCAATTCGAAATTCAATTTTAAAGTTTTTGCTAGTTCTCATACTACGGAAAGTTTAAATTTTAATTTAAATCAAATTATAATTATTATTAACTACGGGAAACAGACAGTGAAAAATACACACCAGCGCCGATATTTGAACCTCGGGTCTCCTGTATCGGGTCGCCTATAGCTTGGGTATAGGCATTTGAAAAAAACAAACCGGTGGAGAGCGGCCATTTTTTTGGTGGACAATGTGATTTTCATGATCCTGAAGTATATAATTCCTGATATTATAGAGTAAAGGCTGTTAGAGGAATATGAACCCCCACTGTAACTGTACAAATGATATTATAGTGTAGAGGCTGTTAGAGGAATATGAACCCCCACTGTAACTGTACAAATGATATTATAGTGTAGAGGCTGTTAGAGGAATATGAAGCCTGAGCCGAACTTACAGGCCAGTTGTAAGGTTTGTATTTATACAAGTAACTTAAGTATAGACAATGTAAAATAATTTAAAATATAAAACTGACCTCCTTGAGCTAAGTCTTCATCAGGTTCATCTCTACTGAAGGGAGCTTCTTCTTCAGTCGAGTCTTTGGTTTTGTCTTCTACTCCAGCTCCTTCTTCCTCCTAAAACAATTTTATTATAAAAACCAAGCAAAATCTATAGATTTGAGCATGACATAGGGGGTACATGGAACGGTGCGACAGAGGGGGATGTTAAGCAATGGCAAGGAGGTCCTAACCATTATAGGTGGCCACTTCAAATGGGTTTTTAGTTATAACCAGGGCTCGGATTTGAGCATATTTGCATATTTTTTTCCTGAATAGTACACATTGAAAGAAGCCTTTTGGTGGTATTTTCACCTCTCTGGGCCAACAGAATTTAAATTTATCGAGCATATAAATGCATATAACTCCTGTTTTCAGAAGCATATAAATGCATATTCTTGTGGTTTTTCGCTTAAATAGTATGTTTTTATTCAAATTCTCTTCCTCCCCCCCCCCCCCCTCATTCGGGCCCTGACCACCACGAAAGCTCGGGCTGCCTTTGAAATTAAGGACTTCATGCTATGCTTGACTTTCATCAAAGACTATGATGAGACTAAGATAAGCGTCATTTCTGAAGTCATCCTAATGTTGGAATCTCGAGGGATGGAGTTGTTTGAAGTGGTCGCTACATTAAACGGAGTCATCGAAAAAGGCAACTTGTGGCCTGGAGAGACTGGAAAAACCGTGAAAAAAAGTTGGAGTTCGAGCTGGCTAAAAACCCCAGTTGCGTGGCGAGTCTGCAATGTCAGACGATTTTCCAAACTACTCTGCACAAGATGCTGCATCAGTTAAGTATTTACCTCTCGTGTCAATTGACGTCGAAAGATTTTATTGGCCGATTTAAGAAAATCACTTAAAAGTGAAAATATAGAAAGAATCTTGATTTACAGACCAATGCCAATCTACTTCATTAACTCGCCTAATACTGAACATTTTGTAAATAAACTTTTACATAAAACTTCTCATACATATACTTGAAACTTTAGGATATAGCAGTGTATCATACATACAATTTAAATATTGCTTCTATATAAAGATAAGTTGTAGATTTTTTAGTTTCATGTCTTTCTATAGTTTTGAACAGTGTTTTTCAAACATATTCTGCATATTTAACAGCATATAATGGGTTTTTTCGAGCATATCTATCGAGCATATAATGGGTTTTTCAAGCATATCTATCGAGCATAAAACATATGGTTTTCGAGCATATCTGGAGATTTTATCGAGCATATCGATCCGAGCCCTAGTTATAACTTTTGAAACAAACAAAATTACATTGCCCAAAATTGAATTGATACACAACGAAACATTATTTTACAAACCCTAAAAACATTCAAACCTGGCAGTCAATACTAGACACATTGATAGCAAGCCCTCCTAAGAAATAGAATGGTTATAATATACGAACTGACTAACTCTGTGGCTGCTGGAGGCCCCAGAGGGATTACAAAGCAACTCATATACTTAACGGATGACACGGGGTCAGTTGATCTGATCCAAAGGGGGACGGCCTAATGGTTCTTAAGCTGTTAAGAAGCATCGGGCCGACCCCTATAGGATACCATCTATTATAGGATGGATCGCACGACTCCATCCTATAATACAGTAATTAGTACATATATATATATTCTCAGTTCAACTCTGAATGTTGATATTGTTATGTTATGGGTGAGCGCAAGGTAAGACTGATGTGGGTTTACCCTGGTCTCTGCTGATGTCTGTTCAAGACGCAATGCCTCGGCAGCCTCAGGGAACAGTTCATCATCATCTTCTTCTACTTCAACTGACTTCTTCCTTCCCATCGGTATCACTTCGTCCTCGTCTACACCAAATAAAATATTACATTATTATCAACCAAAATTATTCCATAAAACCAAACCATTTGAAGTAAAGTCGATACCATATATAGCGATTCAATTGAGAACTTGATATAAGTCAACTTTAGGTAATACAAGGAAATTGAATGTCTACTAATAACAAATATTTTATTAAATCCAATAAAATTATAAAACAATACCTAGTCAAACACAAACATGCAAAAAAAAAAATTATATATATATATAACAATTTAGTTGGTTTAAGTTTGAACTAAATGACTAACCCTACTAAATTAAATTTTAAATTATTAGTGGTGTCGCTCTTTGACTGTTTCAATACGTCGGTGCAGAATTGTTACATAACCACAAAGTTAAAAAGGCTTTCAACAAACTCAGACAAAACTTAATTATGCACATAGTTAAAGCGAGCTTCCTACATTAAACCAAGTTTTGGGTGACCATAGTGACGGTTCACCTTCAGTTTGCACGTTATCAGTTGTGACTTGTGACAGCGTCGGAAAGTCTGAAACATTGGGGTGGGGAGCCAATGAGAGGTCAGGATTTTGAATTCTAGAAGGTCAGCCAACTAGGCAAACAAAAATGTCACTCCCCCCCCCCCTTCTACAGGCCTAGTGCCTTTATTTTTTTTTCTTATTAGGGTTGGCCAATCTGAGTGTCAAAAGTCACAACTTGTAATGCGCATACTGTAAAATTGACAAAATGTTGACTTTTTTATACTAACTGCCGGAAATATCATTGGCCCCCAGATATGGATATTTATGTATTTTTTGCTGATTTTAAGGACTTGTCCTTGCGGGTATCAGCAGAGGGACTTTTTTGTTTTGATTTAATAATTTTGGGGTTAAAATGGCCACCATTTCGGAAACGAGATATGAAAATGTCAATACCTTTGAAATGATACCCTACTCAAAAATTACAAAAATGTAGCGATCAGTTGCAATCAGTTGCAAAGAAATTTTGAGTGTTTAAGTTCAATATATTTTTCCTGTTTTTGGGCAAAAAAGATTAACTTGTATTTCAAATTTCTAGCTAAAGTAGGTCGTGAGATATACTCCAAGATATGATGGACAAATGGAAGAACTACCAAAAGCATCAGGGTTTCTAGGATGGCCTTGAAACCCTAAAACATAACAGGTCATTGTTTACATTTTGATTTATTTTCATTAAGTTACATTTCCCACAAAAAAACAACTTGTAGAGTTAAATTTTTATTTAAATTTAACATTATACCGATAATTGAAGGAAATGTTAGTGAGCTAATTACATTTAACAAACTATGCATACTGTCTGTCTGACAGTAATGTTTATGTGTCCGGCGTTAACTTGAGTAAAACTTGAAATTTGGTTCCTTTTTAGTAATGCTCAGGCTTTGTTGGACAAAGTAATGAAGTAACATAACAATTTTAACTAATAGAACTTCATATAAATCGTCTAAAGCACAAATGAAACAGACAAGTAAAATTTCAACTTGATACAGGCACAAGTTTTTGTGAAGCTAACCACTATTTTTTGTAGTAGCCACACGATGCCTAGTGTTAGAGCCGTTATTTTAGAATGATTCCTTTCCACCAAAATCCCAAAACAGCATATATACATGGAATAAGAAACCTATGTGAGCAAGTAAAAATCAAGTGTGTAAAATCTTAGTTATTGAAAATAAAAATCAAACAAGCTGTTATAAAAAAAACCAGATGTTATTATAAATAATTAGGAAGTTAGTTGATTGTGATTAGGTCGGTTCAACTGTGAGGTTTCCACACTCAACTCACCGGCCTCATTCTCCTCATCTTCTTCCTCAAGTTCCTGTCGAGCTCTCTCCTCACGAGCTGCTCTCTCCTCTCGAGCTCTCTCCTCACGTGCTGCTCTCTCCTCTCGAGCTCTCTCCTCTCGAGCTCTCTCCTCTCGAGCTCTTTCCTCACGTGCTGCTCTCTCTTCTCGAACTCTTAGTTCATGTTCAAGTCTTTCCAGACGAGCTTCTTCTTCTTCACGAGCCTTCTCTTCACGAAGTCTCATTTCTCGAAGTCGCTCTTCACGGACCTTGTCTTCACGAGCTTTGATTTCTCTAAGGCGCTCTTGACGTGCTCTTTCTTCTCGAAGGTGCTCTTGACGAGCCCTCTCCTCCCTCTCTTCCTTGGCTTTCTGTTCCCGAGCTCTGTCCTGCTGGATACGGACCCTGCTATCTCTCTTCACATTCGGCTCCAGATCTAAGCTCCTGAGGAAGGTAGCCAGTTCATCATCATCGTCGTCTTCATCAGGCTCATCGGCTTCCTGCGAGATATTGTCGGCATTCGCTTCTTCGTTATCTTTGTCGTCTTGTTCCTCTTCGTCCACATCCTTCTCTTCTTCACGTAGTTCTTCTACTTTATCCTTGTTTTTCGACTTCCAGCTGGGCTTAGTCACGACTTCTTCACTGGGTTCTTCAATAGGTTCTTCAACAGGCTGCTCAACAGGTTGGTCGACCTGCTGCTCTGTTACTTGTTCTTCTTGAGCCGGTTCTGTGGAACCCCATCCGAACCAGCTGCTGGAAGTCTCTTCGGTGTGTTCTTCAGGAGCGGGTTCCTCGCCTCCTCCCCAGCCGAACCAGGACCCCAGACCCTCACCGGCAGCTTCCTCGACGTGTTCCTCCTCAGGGTGTTCCTCCTCTACCCCCGTTACTTCGTGTTCTCCTGATGACGCACCGCCCCATCCGAGCCAAGACATGATGCCACCCTCGTCCTGTTCCTCGTGTGAGTGTTCGTGCTCATCGTGTCCTTCTTCTTCGAGAGCGTCTTTGTCACTTGTAGTTTCTTCGCCGTGACCCACACTGTCATGACTTTCTTCACGACCTTCGTCAGGACCTTATTAAGGGATATATTGAAATACATTGTCAACGTAATAAAACAACAATTTAGAACACACAACAGCTCAGGTAGCCCTCATCATAACCAACAATGCATTCTTTAAAAAATGGAGGTAAATAAGGTGAAACTGTATTCAGTATTAATACTCTAGTTTGTTTTACTTTCAAGTGAAATTAAGATATAAATATTTAAAGAAATATGTACACTTGAGATACTAGATAATTTCATAGATCGGAAGCAAATCTTACCGAATGAGAAGGGGGACCATTGACCCAAACCTAAATCAAGCGACCATCCGGGTTCCACAGCCTCAGCCTCTGAAATCACAACAAACAGTCAACAGAGATCAATAGAGACCAACAACTTTCTTCTCATCAAACCTATGAGGAATCTAATTTTAATTAAACAATATTGGGCAAAGCCAGCATCCATTCAAAAATGTTCAGTAGTGAAGAAACAGAGGAGAGATTCTTCTGTTTCCTCTCTTCCTGCTTTCCCATGGTTTGTAAAATAACAAATAAATGTTACTTGCAAAGAGAAATAAATAAGATAAGACAGATAAGAATAGAATGAGATAGAATAAGAGAGATAACATTTCAATCCCTTTAATATGATGCCCCACCAAAAAATTACAAAAGATAAAAAATGTTGCTAACAGTTTCGCAATTGGTCGCTGATCTAAGAAATTTCGAGTAGTTAAGTTCGCAACATTTTCCCTGTTTTGGGGCAAAAAGTTTAACTTGTATACCAAATTTCAAATCTCTAGCTACAATAGGTCGGGAGATAATATCATATTATGATCCAAGCTGTGACGGACAGACAGACGAAGTACCAAAAGCATAAGGGTTTCTAGGAAGACCTCGAAACCCTAAAAAGGACAACCATTAGCCCTCCAGTATTGTTATAAAAAGAAGAGTTTTTTGACACTCAGGTTGGCCAACTTAGGTGAGGGGGGAAAAATAAAAATACTAGGTGGTTACCCAGTGACATTTTTGTTTGCCTGTTTGGCCCGACCTTCAAGACGTCACTATCTCGGGGTCAAATTGGCTCCCCACGCCAATCAAAACCCTTCTTTACTTAGCAATACTGTCATATTCTGATATAACGAGGTTCTACTGTGCTAGGGTAGTTATTCTTGTCCAGCAATGATTCTCGATAATGTTCAAACAATTTGAAAAAGTTATCAACTCACCGTGAGACGAAGATTCAGCACCTATATCCCGAGTTGGAGAAGACATGACGACAACAGATATAGTGACGGCAAGTGCCGACATGATGCCGAAGAAGAGCAGCTTAGTGAACATGCTGCCCCCCACCTTGCCTTCCTTGTAGATGTGCATGACCTCATCGGGTGAGGAGGTCAGCACCGGCGTCGGAGGAGGAGTCATCGTCGGGGCCGGACCTGCCGGCACCTTCTCACTCAGTAACTCTCTCTCATCTGCAAACAAATACAATAGTCTGTACTAACACACACTCCAACTTTACCCATTCTAGAGTAACTTTTCTCACAAACAAAGTAACATTGGCAACTATCCATTAAAAAATATAAGTATATACTACTGACTAACTCTGAGGTGCAACATGGAGGGCCTGGGCCAGCTTATTATATGTACTACTGACTAACTCTGAGGTGCAACATGGAGGGCCTGGGCCAGCTTATTATATATACTACTGACTAACTCTGAGGTGGAACATGGAGGGCCTGGGCCAGCTTATTATATGTACTACTGACTAACTCTGAGGTGCAACATGGAGGGCCTGGGCCAGCTTATTATATGTACTACTGCCTAACTCTGAGGTGCAACATGGAGGGCCTGGGCCAGCTTATTATATGTACTACTGACTAACTCTGAGGTGCAACATGGAGGGCCTTGAAATTGTTGTTTAATAGGAAACATAAAAAATCCCGTCAAGTACTTGTCAGCAAATTACTAAAAGGGTTTCTTCGGTTATAAAACTTCACGAATAGAACATTATTTTTCAACGCAATATAAACTCCCCGTCAAAATTAACGCACCACTGTTATATAAATTCACACAAAAATTGTTGAATTGGGATCTTTTTTCTATTATTTTGCATATGTAATCTTTGTGCCTATTGAAATACAACTAAATCAAACACGTAAGTACTTTAGAAAATTTAATAATATAAAAAAACTTAAAACATAGGATTTAATTTTCACAAAATTGTAACTAATTGTAAGAATAAAAGAGGGAACTTAGGGGCGGAGAAAAGCCTTGCTCAACTAACATTGGTGGTTTAATCACTTGCTCCATAGTTAATTACAAGGCCTACTCATGTTGACAGTTACAAACAGCTGCATTTCTCTCAATCAAATAACACTGACTCATCTCAATAAAAGGACAGAGAAGAGCCGCAAAACAAACTTTGTTACGTAAATTATCCGCCATTTTGAATTTGAACAGCTGATAATTTTGAGTTCGCTATATTTTTCCTGTGTGCGCGTCAAAACGATCTTTAATATTAGAAAGTTTCATGTTTCTATCTCTTTTTATTCAAAAGTTATTGGAACCGTACAGAGTGACAAACAGACAGTCAGACACAGGAACGAAACTATAAGGGTTTCTTTTTTTGGTTTTACCAATGAAACCCTAAAAATTACAAAAAATAATATAAAATATTGAGATCAATTCGCAATTGATCACTGATGGCAGAAATGTTGAGTGGTTAAGTGTAAATGCTGTGTATAAAGAGGATTAGGTACCTTTACGCATTCCTTCTTCACAGAATAATGACAATGGGTTGTGTCAAACTTCATATTAGCTGAATTTTTTTTTTTTTTTATACTATCTGTCAATTTCACCAAACACATTCAAGTCTGTGGTTTTCCGCTTATAACTTGCAAAGCAATCTATACACACAAAAAATGGTCCAGTAGTAAAATATAGATGAGAAAATAACCTTTAATTTATGTCAATAAAATTTTTTTGTATGTCATATGGTTTTCACGGAAATGGGAGTTGAAATATCGGGAATTTATGAAAAAGGTATGCACCATGATTTAATGAGCCAATTTTCAAAGAAATTTACACATTATTGGCTTATGATAATATACGAAAATTTTGGTTTAGAATTTGGATGGGTGTTAAAAATAATTTTGTACACAGGGGTACGGGGTAAAGGGGATTTTCCTGATATTCTACTCCAATTTCCGTGAAAACCATATGACGTAAAAAAAAATGTTATAGACATAAATTGAAGGTTATTTTCTCATTTAAATTTTACTACTGGACTACTTTTTGCGTGAATAGATTGCTTTGCAAGTTATAAGCGGAAAACCACAAAAAAAAATTGTTTTTGACAATTTCTCATATTTGCGGGGGGGAAATGTTGTTGGACAACTTCAGATTCGTGTTCAATACCCCCCAAAACATAAAATAAACCACTAAAATCAATTACACCAGAACTTTCCACTTCGAGCCCATTTTTTGCACCATTTGACTGGACTAATATATTTTTGTACACAATACATTAGATTATTTTCTTTATATTTTTAATTTCATCCACATTAAAATAAATTTATTGATTTTTACATATTTTACAAGTCTTCTGCAGCAATAAATTTTTAATAAATAAATAAATGTCGTAATAAATAAATTAATTAATAGCCACTAGAGATGAAATCTAAAAAGTACCCACAATATATAAATTATTAAAACTATAAAATGAAAATTCATAATATAGAATTATATAATTTAATTATGTAATTAAATAAAAATCTTCAAAAAAAGAATAATTATTTTCTTTTTTTTTTATGGAGAGTGGGAGATAGGGAAAAGTAATTGAAAAAAATGAATAGTAAACTAACATTTTTAAAAACAAGCTTCTATCTTTGGATAAAATATTGGATTTAGAGTGAAGGGATTTTATTTCTTTTTACTCTTCTCAGCAAATCCTTTCATTTCAATTCAATTGGTTGAGGATAACTGCTTAAAGATTCAGTTGCAAGATTCATACAAACATTGCAAGTTAAATAAAAGCTTGTTAGATAAGGAATAATAGATTTAAGATTAGAAGGGCTGGATAGGGATAAATTGCTAACATTACATTAAAAAAAATCGGGTACGGGGTACCTCGGAACTTTTCCTCACTTCAGAGGCAACTAAAGTGGCCTCTCCTGCTGCGAAGCAGCAGGAGGAAGTAGCATTGGACGTGGTCAGTACTTGGATGGGTGACCGTTCTGAACAAACTGATTTATTATCATTCTTCAAAAAACCTTATTTTTAATACCTATATTTTATTTAATTATTTAAAGTTTGGCTGTATTTAGACAGATGTAAACAAACTTTGACGTCATCAAAATTATCGCACTAATAAATAATTATATTCGCTTATAACTTTTAAACTAATTAATGGAATTTCATCGGGGTTTTTTTATATTTGTTCCTTAATTTTTTCCGGTTCCAACGATATGCTATACGTCAAAAACCTATTTATACTTTCGGTATTATTAACCGTCAAAGTTTAAAAAATCAAAAATTGATAACTTCAAAAGATGGCGGCCAATATCAAAATGAAATTTTGTGGGCTTGTTTGTCATACAGAGAGGTACATTCGTAATTTCAACTCGATCAGGACCGTTTTCGATGAATTACGATTTTTTTAAATTTTTGTTGACTCAACAAACTGGGTTCAAGATGGCGGAAAAAGTTGATTTTCCGGGCGGCACCACTACAGGTAAGGACTGATTTTTCTGCCAAGTTTCAACTCTCTAGGTTAAATACCTAGTGCGCTACGATGATAACACACATACATACGACATGCTAAAAACAACTCAGGAGGTCTTAAAAACACCTAAAACAGATAATTCTGTTGAAATCTCGAAAAAAAATATTTTGGTGAAAACAATACTTTTCCTACTATTAGTAGTGAGGAAAAGTAAAAACTTCAGTAATGAGTGGTTTTATGGCATTTAAAATATATTTGAACTTTACGACGTTTTGTTCATACGGTAATAGTAAACAAATCCATTTCATTCCTCTCTAATTCTTGATGAAAGTTGTAGAATTCACCCAAAATTACCTTTATGCAAAAATTGGATTCGCCCAACAGGATCTTCTCTTTTGGACTGCATCCCGACACCCCAAAAGGTAAAGATTGTCTAAAAAATTAAGGTCCTCTTCATCTATTCTCACTCTAAGTTAGAAATAAAGTGAGCTGCGTGAAGCGCATTGTCGCCTAAAGTGGAAGAGCCCTGTCGTGTGTTGCCGCTTGTCTCGTTGTCGCCTGTAGCTGCCCGTGTAGAGCCAAGCTCGTCACCGCTCATACACACTTCCAGTGGACGACCAGCCTTACTCGAGGTGTCACCGTTATGAAATATCGAAAAGAATCGTTTTGATAACAAATTGGATTCGAAAAGCTTTCAAAACGATAAAAACGTAATATATATATATATATATATATATATATATATATATATATATATATATATATATATATATATATATATATATATATATATATATATATATATATATATATATATATATAAAATATTATTTTATATATTTTTATAACACATTTTATTCTATTATTGGCATATTGTGATAGAGGGATATGATCACTCTTGTGTAGGCATATAAGTTATAATGTTCCTCAGTTTAATAAACGTTAAAGAAAAAGGGTATAATCTCTTCAATATATCTAAATTTCCAAGGGTAATTTGGTGGAAACTTAGTATTGCTGGCTTAGAAGCCTTACAGAAGCCGTACAAAAGCTTGGCCAAATTTATTTTTATAATAATTATGACAAAGGAGTAGGGTAATCTCCACAACACGTACCAAGTACTGAGTACAGTTAACTACTACTTCAGAGACCTTTAAACTGCACCAAGGCGACATGAAATAGCGCTGCACAAAATATTTGTAAATTTGACGAAGGTTGAACAAAGCGGTGGAAGACGTGACCAGAACTACTCGACGATATAAATAGTACCTAAGACGTAAAAATACAATATTCTCTTGGCAGGGGAGCCGGTCAACTAGAAGCGCACTACCTTTCTAAATATAGAACATCTCCAACGTGGAATACCGCAACACGTTACCAAGCAAAAACTTCAAACAAACTAATAAATCTACAATTAAAAATAAATTAAACATCGGTAAACTTTAAATGCAAGAAAAGAAAAGGGCCGATTTGGAAAATAAAGAAACGAGGCTACTTATTTATAAGTGGTTACACGAGCTGAAATGTTTTACGATTATAGACAAAATACAAGATATTAAAGTTACCTTTCTTTTTCTTCTTGTCCTTACGCTTCCTAGGCTGTGCATCCGCTGACATTGTTCCAGCAGATGACAGCCACTTGTCTCGAAGGAGAAAACTCGAATAAAATTCGACACAATAATCACCTAAGTACTAAAAATTGCGCATCGTATTTCCTAAAACTACTAAACAAATACAATAAATTACATCCAGTGCACGATATATTAAAACTAGATTAAACCATAACTGTAGGAAACGAGTTTGAACCAGGGCCTCGGTCCAGCGTACATTCGAGCCCTGCTCAAACCCAACGACACCCGATACAATTTTTTTTTAAACCTGTGTCTGTGTCCGAGCGGGGGGGGGGGGGGAGGAATGGGGTTGGCCAGAGATAAATCCCCCACCCTAGGAGTTGGACAGGGCTGGCATGGTGTGACGATCAATCACAAATATTCCATTTCTTCTTTATCTTTTTTATTTTCATTGGTTAACAAATCGAATCAGTGAAATCAAAACAACAACACGTGTAGTAGAAGTAATTGTAATGTAACATACAAGTAGTACATAGTTCTGCTCTTTTTTTATTACTGAAAAAATAATTGATCGATGTTGTTTGGTCTGCTATCGTGTTAATATTTGCTGTTTCTCGTGGAGTATTTGTTTGCTCCTTGTCAGTGTACATAGGAGATCGTAACTCTAATCAGTTAATATCGCCGTGGTTCGCTTTGTGATCTCGTAGTATTAGAACCGAGTTTATAATGGTGTGGCAGGAAGGAGTGGTCGGATTTTCCGACTCGGAAGATGTGGACAGGCCTAAGAAGAAAAAAAAACTCAGTCTCGCTAAGAAGTCCGGGGGTTTTCAGAACATGGGACTCAGTTTCCCTCTTCTTAAAGCCATACAAAAGAGAGGATACAAGGTTCCTACACCTATACAGAGGAAGGTAGAGTTTCACTTATCTTATAGCTAATTTAGAGATCGCTATTTGAGAAGCCGCTTGTTTTGAGTTCACCAAACAATTAAGTATTATTTTTCACACTTCAGTTAGGACCACGAAGGTGGTAAATAACGTACCCCTTAATATATCCGGTACAACTGTAGAATTCGGTACTCCTGTCCTGTTTTTTTTTTGAGTGGTTTATTTAGCAGTGCCTTTTTGTATAGTTTTTTTTCTCCCATGCTGTCAGAATAACAAAGTATAATGACGAGTATACTCATGTCATGGATTGGATGTTTCATAAACATCCAATCCATATAAAATTTATTATACATTTAAATTACAAGATAGAAAAAACACTTTAATTCCCCCCCCCCCCCCCCACCTTATAGTTTTCGAGAAACAGGCGGTCAATGTGGAAAAATATCTAATTTTGTCTGACTTTGATCAAGCATAGCATAAGTTTGATGAGTTGTAAATTGAAAATAATAATATATTTGTCATTTATTTTACGTATAATTTTTACAGGGTTGTCCATTAATTTTTAACAAAGTTCTGTAATCAATGAAAAAAAGTTTTTAATGTAAAATTGCTAATATAACTAGGCATCGCGTGGCTCTATCATTGAAGCGAGCGTATGGTAATAAATATGTATTGAATATTGAAAAAAAAGATAATCATGAATCATGCTGAGTTGATAGATAGTGGGTCTGGTAGTAGCACAGCGGCTAGTAGTAAGGGAACCACCCCGTATTCTTACTATTCCTCTAACCACATCTCTTTTTCAATTATTATAAATTGTATTTCTCTGCTACAAAAAAACTACTGCATGTATCAAATTGAAATTTTGCATGCTTGTTTCAATTGTGCATTAGATGGTGTATATGAAGTTTTATTAAAATCGTTACCTTAGAACGTAAGATATTGGTAAAAAGGTTGTTTTCTCTATTTTAAACGTTTTGGTCCGCTTTAATAGTTTTAGCGATCTTTATTAATTCGCAGCAGTGTCGTTGTTGGCTTTACTAAAAAATGTTATTTGAAAAAAATGTTGGTCTCATCGAATAGGTGATAATAGAATTTTTTCCCGTCCTTAAATTCCAATTTTAAATTTGAAGCTCACGTTTACGCGAGCATTGCGCGCGAACTCTTGGACGGATCACGCTGTCCAACGAACTTAGCCTGAGTATTAGTAATAGGAAGATGCATACAAAATTTCAACTAAATCGGTCAACTTTTACTCAAGTTATCGTCGGACACGTAAACGTTACACACAGACAGACAGACAGACATGATGCATATTTCGTTGAATGTAAGAAGCTCGCTTACGCTCGCTTCAACTATTTTTGATCCGACTTGATTAAAAATTGGTGTTGCCTTATTAGACATGAGGAACAAACACAGATCTAAAGTAAATGTTTATTTTTGTACTCTTGGTTCAAATGGTACCTAATGTATATTTTAACCCTATGTTATGTTTATTTGATTTGTTTAGTGCATTTTATGCTAGACCACAGTGGCGCACCCAGGATTTATTTTTGGGAGGGGCACAGATTAAAAAAAAATAGGGGGGGGGGGGGGGGGGGGCATGTAATGTGGGCTTAGCGTAATCACAGACAATTAACCAGTCTGGTTTTCTTTGTTCTTAAATTACTTCATATCAAGGCCGGATCCAGCCAATTTTAAAGGGGGGATGGGCTCTTTTTTAGGGGGGTCCGGGGGGGTCCTCCCCCGGGAAATTTTTTATAGTTTATGTTACTTGAAAACGTCTTTTTAGCCTATTGTAAGAGCATCTAAAATGTTATTATATATAAATAAAGTTTTTTAAGAACGGGACATGAAGACCGGGGTATTTTATTTATACAAAATTATATAGATACTAATATTATTTTATTATTAAAAGTTGTACATTATATAATAAATTAATGTTGTATTTTAGTAGCCAGAAAATAAATTGGTACATTTTAAAAATATTGTAGTTACGTGAATTAACAAAAAAAAATAAGGACGCCAAATGTTTTGAGTTCAAAAGAAATTAGCTGATAGTATTAGGTTTTTTTTAACGTCTTTTTAAACGCCAAAAATATATGTTGGGCTGAACTAGGTATATAATTACATATTTATTTATTTTGTTCACTATTACTTTAACATGTGCTGCGAAATTGCATACTTAAATTTTACGTCTTTGGCTGGGGGGGGGGGGGGGGCACGTTTTTTTAAACGCCAAAAAATTAAAAAAAATGTCGGGCTAATCTAGGTATATAATTACTAGGTATAACTTTAACACGTGCTGCGGAATTGCATACTTAAATTTTAGGTCTGGCTTTGGGGGGGGCACGTGCCCCCCCCCTGGGTGCGCCACTGCTAGACCAGCTAAAGTCTTTTAGTGATTTTTTTATTTTTTTGGTACATTATGGGTATATGAGTAAAAAGGTCAATATGAGCAAAATAAATAACTTTAAATATATATATTTGAAAAGCTCTTGACTAGTACAGTAAATTTTGTTTTGCATTGTTTGTAATAATTTTATTTTTTAGGGGAACATTTTGAAAAACTTAATATGACTTGGCTGCTTAGGTTTTAAATAAAATTTGCTGTATGCCAAGATCTTTAGTAAAAATTTGTTTTTTATTACCGGTTTACACACAATAATATTGTCACACTAACTTTCTCTTTGGTTGAATTGTTATAATACTTTACTGTACATTATTATTGGATTGGTTTGTGTGAACAGAAGTAATGTGTTGCTTTATATTGCAGACTATTCCACTAGTGCTGGAGGGACGTGATGTTGTGGCCATGGCCAGGACAGGAAGTGGCAAGACGGCTTGTTTCCTCGTCCCCATGCTCGAGAAACTTAGAAACAAGAGTAACCAGTCTTCAATCAAAGCACTCATACTTTGCCCTACTAGAGAACTAGCCCTCCAGGTACTTGTCATACTATATAGTTGTACCCAGTCTTCAATCAAAGCACTCATACTTTGCCCTACTAGAGAACTAGCCCTCCAGGTACTTGTCATACTATATAGTTGTACCCAGTCTTCAATCAAAGCACTCATACTTTGCCCTACTAGAGAACTAGCCCTCCAGGTACTTGTCATACTATATAGTTGTACCCAGTCTTCAATCAAAGCACTCATACTTTGCCCTACTAGAGAACTAGCCCTCCAGGTACTTGTCATACTATATAGTTGTACCCAGTCTTCAATCAAAGCACTCATACTTTGCCCTGCTAGAGAACTAGCCCTCCAGGTACTTGTCATACTATATAGTTGTACCCAGTCTTCAATCAAAGCACTCATACTTTGCCCTACTAGAGAACTAGCCCTCCAGGTACTTGTCATACTATATAGTTGTAACCAGTCTTTAATTAAAGCACTCATACTTGCCCTACTAGAGGACTAGCCCTCCAGGTACTTGTCATACTATATAGTTGTACCCAGTCTTCAATCAAGGACATTCGGGTTTTGTGTAGAATCCAATGGCTGTTAAAGAGATAGGTAAAAAAAAAAAGAAATGTGTAAATCTGATAAAATTTGCAAAGTTGTCGATAATATACTTAAACGACAAGTGGTGTTTTGTTAAAAGTAAATGTTTAATGTACATTAACAATGGTTTTATGTTTTTTTTAATTAAAAATACTGGTTAGTGCCTTGTATAGAAGTTTTTTTAAAGATAAAATGCTTACAACGGTGAATTTCATCAATAACTTTGCAAATTTTAATGTTTATTTTTGACTCTCTAAAAGAAGCCAAATCCAACAATATCCATTATAAAATAAACGACATTTTATTTATTGATATCTACTATAAAGGTTATAATTTTTGCATCAATGTGGGGACAATTGTTTGTAAATTGTTTTAGGGGGACTAGCAGATGTTATTACAACCCAGATAGTTACATTTTAAAAACTAGTTTGGTTTTCATCTGAGTGTTTCAGTTGTATCTGTACTCATCTTACAACTAGCGTTTACTCTTCATCTGAGTGTTTCAGTTGTATCTGTACTCATCTTACAACTAGAGTGTACTCTTCATCTGGGTGTTTCAGTTGTATCTGTACTCATCTTACAACTAGAGTGTACTCTTCATCTGGGTGTTTCAGTTGTATCTGTACTCATCTTACAACTAGCGTTTACTCTTCATCTGAGTGTTTGAGTTGTATCTGTACTCATCTTACAACTAGAGTTTACTCTTCATCTGAGTGTTTTAGTTGTATCTGTACTCATCTTACAACTAGAGTTTACTCTTCATCTGAGTGTTTCAGTTGTATCTGTACTCATCTTACAACTAGAGTTTACTCTTCATCTGAGTGTTTCAGTTGTATCTGTACTCATCTTACAACTAGAGTTTACTCTTCATCTGAGTGTTTCAGTTGTATCTGTACTCATCTTACAACTAGAGTTTACTTTTCATCTGAGTGTTTCAGTTGTATCTGTACTCATCTTACAACTAGAGTTTACTCTTCATCTGAGTGTTTCAGTTGTATCTGTACTCATCTTACAACTAGAGTTTACTCTTCATCTGAGTGTTTCAGTTGTATCTGTACTCATCTTACAACTAGAGTGTACTCTTCATCTGGGTGTTTCAGTTGTATCTGTACTCATCTTACAACTAGCGTTTACTCTTCATCTGAGTGTTTGAGTTGTATCTGTACTCATCTTACAACTAGAGTTTACTCTTCATCTGAGTGTTTCAGTTGTATCTGTACTCATCTTACAACTAGAGTTTACTCTTCATCTGAGTGTTTCAGTTGTATCAGTACTCATCTTACAACTACAGTTTACTCTTCATCTGAGTGTTTCAGTTGTATCTGTACTCATCTTACAACTAGAGTTAACTCTTCATCTGAGTGTTTCAGTTGTATCTGTACTCATCTTACAACTAGAGTTTACTCTTCATCTGAGTGTTTCAGTTGTATCTGTACTCATCTTACAACTAGAGTTTACTCTTCATCTGAGTGTTTCAGTTGTATCTGTACTCATCTTACAACTAGAGTTTACTCTTCATCTGAGTGTTTCAGTTGTGTCTGTACTCATCTTACAACTAGAGTTTACTCTTCATCTGAGTGTTTCAGTTGTATCTGTACTCATCTTACAACTAGAGTTTACTCTTCATCTGAGTGTTTCAGTTGTATCTGTACTCATCTTACAACTAGAGTTTACTCTTCATCTGAGTGTTTCAGTTGTATCTGTACTCATCTTACAACTAGAGTGTACTCTTCATCTGAGTGTTTCAGTTGTATCTGTACTCATCTTACAACTAGAGTTTACTCTTCATCTGAGTGTTTCAGTTGTATCTGTACTCATCTTACAACTAGAGTTTACTTTTCATCTGAGTGTTTCAGTTGTATCTGTACTCATCTTACAACTAGAGTTTACTCTTCATCTGAGTGTTTCAGTTGTATCTGTACTCATCTTACAACTAGAGTTTACTCTTCATCTGAGTGTTTCAGTTGTATCTGTACTCATCTTACAACTAGAGTTTACTCTTCATCTGAGTGTTTCAGTTGTATCTGTACTCATCTTACAACTAGAGTTTACTCTTCATCTGAGTGTTTGAGTTGTATCTGTACTCATCTTACAACTAGAGTTTACTCTTCATCTGAGTGTTTCAGTTGTATCTGTACTCATCTTACAACTAGAGTTTACTCTTCATCTGAGTGTTTCAGTTGTATCTGTACTCATCTTACAACTAGAGTTTACTCTTCATCTGAGTGTTTCAGTTGTATCTGTACTCATCTTACAACTAGAGTTTACTCTTCATCTGAGTGTTTCAGTTGTATCTGTACTCATCTTACAACTAGAGTTTACTCTTCATCTGAGTGTTTCAGTTGTATCTGTACTCATCTTACAACTAGAGTTTACTCTTCATCTGAGTGTTTCAGTTGTATCTGTACTCATCTTACAACTAGAGTTTACTCTTCATCTGAGTGTTTCAGTTGTATCTGTACTCATCTTACAACTAGAGTTTACTCTTCATCTGAGTGTTTCAGTTGTATCTGTACTCATCTTACAACTCGAGTTTACTCTTGATCTGAGTGTTTCAGTTGTATCTGTGTCATATGTCAAGATATGACATTGAAAATTTATTAGTTTTAACATAGTTTTTCTTAACTTGTTCGTTTTGACTTGTTCATGATAAAATAAAATAAGTTCAGTTGTTGTTTGAAAGCCAAAAGAATTAGTTCATTCTTATTATACAGTTAAAAGTTTGTCAGAGTAAGACAAATGGTAGCAGAGGAATACGATCAGGACAAATGGTAGCAGAGGAAATCGATCAGGACAAATGTTAGCAGAACAAAAAAGAACTATTAGTGAATGTTAGTTTGGTAAATTACAGTAAAAAAAAAAAAAAAAAAAAATTTGAAAGTTTAGTGAATGACAGTTTAAATTTGGAAAATAAATAAATAAATAAAATAAAAAATAAAAATTAAATTAAATTTCTAATTGTGCAACAAAGCATTTAAAGTGAAAAAAATTGAAACAGAAATTTAGCAGAACAGTTAATTACTGGAGATCAACTTCAAAACTTCCATCAAAGAAGATTAGCCGTTTCGAAATCATAAGTATAAATTTATCACAAACTTAAATAGTCGCTTAAGTCGTCGTTTTCCCTTCGTTTCCTTTCATATTAACTGGGAATAGTGAATTTAGTATGGCTAATAATATTCGTAGAGCTTTAGGACCAGTTAAGAGTAGATTAGAAAGTCATATAGATACAGCTAGATTATGGTTAGAAGGAAATAGGGAAGATGAAACAGTAGACGAGGCTAAAAATCTTTTAGGAAAGATAGTAAAACACACAGAAACATTTATTACTTTAGTTAAGGATCTTGATACAGCTTCTCAAATAAATCCAGAAGAAACAGAAAAATTTGGAAATGATGTAGAGGGCTATATGGAGTTAAAGTTAGACAGTATTGACTTATCAGTAGAATTAACTAATCTAATTGAATCTAGGGAAAGAGGAAATGTCATTCCAAATAGAAATTCAAATAATAATAATAATAATACCCCACCAACTAAGTTGCCAAAAATATTAAAGAACACGGAGAAGGAGGAGGAAATAGTAGCGGTAGTTTCACCTGAAAATAGAAAAATAAACTCTAAAGATTCTATTGAGAAAGAGATTGAGAGTAAAGTTTGTATGCAAACTGCCACAGTAACTTTACCTAGTTGTGAGAATGATTGCACAGCTAACACACATGTATTGTTAGATAGTGGTGGCCAGGGAGGTTGCATGACAGAACAAGCAGCTAAAACTCTTGGACTGTCATACTTACGAGAAGAATATCTCTCTGTCTGTTTCTTTGATTCGTCAAAACCAAAAAATTTAAAATCATATGTTGTCAAATTTAAAATTAAATTAGTTGATGGCTCTTACTCTCTGATATATGCAAACGTAGTACTTAGTATAGTAGAAAATTCAACCTTTACAGAATTAGATGGAATACAACTTAAATATACATATCTGACATTTGCTGAGAATCCAGATTTAGTGAACTATGATCCTAAAATTGGATTGTTAATAGGAAATGTTTATTACTTAGATTTTATCAATTTAGAAAAATTAGAAATTAAAGAAGGGTTATTTTTAATTAATTCAAAATTAGGATGGGTCTTTTCGGGAAGAAATCAAGAAAGTACAAGGGATATTCAGTGTTTCTGTTTATATGCACCAAAAAAAAAAAAAAAGCCATATTAAATTCACGTCCCTTGTTTTATGTGGGGGAAAACGAGGGAGAAACGATTACTCCAGCACATTTTTTAAGACATTCGCACCTTCAGCGGAGGAGGAGCTGAAATTGCGTAATGCACCGGAAACTATTCTACAACTTTGGAAAAAAGGAAATAAATTACTTGAAGGATTTTGGTAAAATTGGAGGGGAGAGTACCTGCTTAGCCTAAGGGAAAGAAGAACTTTAGCTAAGCAGGAACCAAATTCAAAACATTTACCTTATATCGGCCAGATAGTTCATATAAAGGAAGAACTAGTTCCAAGACAAAATTGGAAACTGGGAAAAATTGAAAAGCTAAATTTAATCCAGGATGGGGCAGTACGCTCAGCAGAAGTAAGGAATGAGACCTCGACCATCACAAGACCGATTTGCCGTCTCTTTCCTTCAGAGATGATATTTAACTAACAAGAGACAACATTCTTTCACTGCAAGAAAAAAGGATCATTTGGTGGCGGAGTGTGTCATATGTCAAGATATGACATTGAAAATTTATTAGTTTTAACATAGTTTTTCTTAACTTGTTCGTTTTGACTTGTTCATGATAAAATAAAATAAGTTCAGTTGTTGTTTGAAAGCCAAAAGAATTAGTTCATTCTTATTATACAGTTAAAAGTTTGTCAGAGTACGACAAAGTATCTGTACTCATCTTACAACTAGAGTTTACTCTTCATCTGAGTGTTTCAGTTGTATCTGTACTCATCTTACAACTAGAGTTTACTCTTCATCTGAGTGTTTCAGTTGTATCTGTACTCATCTTACAACTAGAGTTTACTCTTCATCTGAGTGTTTCAGTTGTATCTGTACTCATCTTACAACTAGAGTTTACTCTTCATCTGAGTGTTTCAGTTGTATCTGTACTCATCTTACAACTAGTTTACTCTTCATCTGAGTGTTTCAGTTGTATCTGTACTCATCTTACAACTAGAGTTTACTTTTCATCTGAGTGTTTCAGTTGTATCTGTACTCATCTTACAACTAGAGTTTACTCTTCATCTGAGTGTTTCAGTTGTATCTGTACTCATCTTACAACTAGAGTTTACTCTTCATCTGAGTGTTTCAGTTGTATCTGTACTCATCTTACAACTAGAGTTTACTCTGAGAGTGTGTTGAGATGCACCTCAATCTCATTGTATATACACACCCGATAAAGTGCTATAACAAAACAGGTAGATTCTAAGGGTCAAATGCAAAAAAAAAGATATCACAGGGAAATACTTGTTGTACCCCAGTACTTTTGAGGGTTTCTTAAATTATTAGCATTTACGTTATTATATTATGAAATAACATTTTTAGGGTTTAGTAGATTATCCTCGTAACCCTATGCCCAGAGTGCTGTGTCTGTCTGTCTTACTTTGGTTCATATCCCCTGAACCACCTCGTAACCCTATGACCAGAGTGCTGTGTCTGTCTGTCTTACTTTGGTTCATATCCCCTGAACCACCTCGTAACCCTATGACCAGAGTGCTGTGTCTGTCTGTCTTACTTTGGTTCATATCCCCTGAACCACCTCGTATCCCTATTCGATTATCGCTTCACGTGAGGCGATAATCGCCGGTTTCTGTACGATTACGTTAAAATTATAAGTGTAAAATTTTAATGGTTGTATATTCTTTTTATACACTTCAAGACCTTTAAATTGATGTATAACATGTCATGGCGACTAACATTTTCTGGCGCCCGCCAAATTGGTCACCATCTTGAAAATATCAAGTGTGAAAACTCCAAAAAGTGTACAGTTGCCTCAAATGCCGAGATGCACCTGTGTACCGAATTTCATGTTGCTTGCTATAGTAGTTTATGAATTGAAACAAGCTAACGGACAGACAGACAGAGCCATTATATAAGGTTTCTTATTTACTTTGTACAGAAACCTAAAACTAAGTTTTTATCTGCGATATTTCACATTCACTTGGGCCATCAAGCTTAGTAATCGTTTAGAACATCCAAAAAATCTCCTACCTAATTTTGGAAAATTCCTAAATTATTCAACATCACAGAACTGCCTTTGTCACTAACAAGAATTGTACCTTTTATGACAAGACTATTGTTTAGTTTTAGTGACGAAGGTAGTACTGTCATGTTGAATTGTTTAGGATTATTTCAAAATTAAGTAAGCGATTTTTTTTGTATTCTAAATGCTTATTACACTTGATAATGGCCCAAGTGGGGCTAAAATATCGCATATAAAAACTTAGTTTTTATTTATACCCTTAAGAGCTGGAACAGACGGCAGGGTCATTGAATATATTTTATAAAAGGGTAATTCACTACTTCTCAAAAGTTTTATTTTTTTAAATTTTCGAGATGGATATCAAATGACAGCAACTGAAGAGTAGATTGCAAATATATATATGGCTATTGTGGTTTTTGCAGCTGTTATTTCGTTTATTTTATTATTTATAATGAAAAGGAAGATGGTGTATGTAATAAGTGGTGTTAATTAATACAAGGAAGTAGTATTGTGAGGGTGAATGTTGTGTGTTTCAGACGTTGAAGTTTGTGAAGGAAATAGGGCGCTACACAGGAGTGAAACACTGCAGTGTGATCGGGGGCGACCCGATGGAGACTCAGTTCTCTTCTCTTCATGCCAACCCCGATATAGTGGTCGCTACCACCGGCAGGTTCCTCCACGTCTGTGTTGAGATGCAGCTCAAGCTTAACTCCGTCCAGACACTTGTACTTGACGAGGCTGACAGGTAACTAGTCTCCTTCTTTTTACTAAACATGTTACAAATTAAATGTTTTCTTTTTTATTTTAAAGAAATAAACAATTATTGACCTACCAGAGCGAGGTTATTATTTTTTATTTGTTATGAGATTAGTATTGATTATTATTTGTTATGAGGTTATTTTTGTTTATTTATTTTCTTGATATTTGGCATGAATGCTCCTTAAAGTCTTAATGTTTACAATTACCATAAAAATAATTTCCGGGGAATCGAACCCAGGGTCTCACTTTCCTAGGAAAAGAATTCTATGGTTAGACTGTATTTAAATAGATTACATTTTAGACTTTTTAATCAAAATGGTCGGAATTGTTTTCGAGAAATAATTTTTTTCACGTTTCCTCTTTTTTTGTGTGGAAGCGACCCTAAATTTAAAGCTATTTTGCCTCGGAGTTTGATTTTTCTTACCTAGGAGTTTAGGCTCCATATGTCTGCACAGACAACAGAGACAGATATTTTTTGGACTCAAGCGACCTAAAATGTGTAAATCCATCAAAATATTTAGAATCCGGACCTAAAATATTTTATAGCGAAGCCACTAATGGTCTTAGCAAACAAGAAGGGAACGTGGCAATGAAGGTAAAGTTAAGAAATTATTAAGTTATAAATTTTTCTCGCTCCCCCCCACGTACCCCTTGCAATATTTATAAATACTTGTGGTGTCGTGTACACCTATTAGGAACCAAGTTTCTTGTGTTTTTTATTAAATATAAATTATAAAATCACACTGCTTTAACTATACTTAGCCGAGTTATGGAAAAATTAAAAGAAAATCATTTTTTTATAATTGAAGCGAGCGTCTTGCAATAAATATTGAGAAAAAAGTTAATCATGGTGAGTTGATAGTTAAAGATGATGGTTGTTGTAGAGTGAGTACCTTACCCATTTAGGTCCCGGCCTACTCCATTTAAAATATATCACTTCACTGCACGAAAACTTCTGCTTGTATCAGGTTGAAATTTTACATACCTTTTTCAATTGTATTTTAGACGATATGTTTGCAGTTTTATTAAAAAATGTATGTTAGATCGTAAGATATTGGATAAAACGTTGTTTTCTCCATTTTAAACGTTTAAGTCTGCTTTAATAAATGTAATGATCTTTAACATTTCATGGCGGTGTCGGTGTTTGTTTTACTAAAAAAAGTTACTTAAAAAAAGTTGTTTGTCTCGTTAAATAGATAGAGTTAAAATTTTTTCCCATCTTAAAATTCCAATTTTGCATTTGAAGCTTACATTTACGTGAGTGTTGCGTGCAAATTCTTGGACGGATTATGTTGTCCTACGAACTTGTCCTGGGCATTGGTAAAATGAACATGTATTCCAAATTTCAACAAATCGGTCAGCATTTACTCAGATGAATACAAGTATTTTTTTTTTTTTTTTTTTTTTTTTTTAAAAAGGAAAGTCAATTATCTTACCAAGGAATAATTTAATTAGTCATGGAGATTAAAAGTAAATAATCTGTTTTAAATTTTAACTGTAGCAGGTATACAAATAATCTAGGCTAATTTGTAAACCACCCTCTGGCTGCAGATATATCTGCTTGAAAATTGTATCCTAATTAATGCCAGTTTTAAATGTTTGTTATTGAGAGGATTGATTGGACGAGACTTATGTTTAGGTTGTTCGAGATGGGACTGGGTGAGGAGTTGAAGGAGATTCTCGCCCGACTGCCGGAGGATCGACAGACTCTTCTCTTCTCGGCTACTCTACCCAAGGCTCTCGTAGAGTTTGCAAGGGCGGGACTTTCCGATCCCGTCCTCATAAGGTAATTAAATAAACATATCTGTTGAATCCCGGCTTGTAACAAAATATTCATTTTGTTACAAGCCGTTGTTCATTTCACGGATCTCCCCAACACCAAATCTAAAGCATGCCATCGATATATTTTAAATAATATAATCGATAAATAATATAATCGATATTTCCTGTTTTGCTGTCATTCAATGTTTATCTATCACAAATTTGAGACCCGTCAAAATGAAGATTGCGTAAATATTGGATATGGCAAAACAAATAAAATAACTTGCGGATTTTTTCCGAACTAACTTTCCGCACAGCAAAATTTGCTGAAAACTAATTAAATTCTGCTGAAAGATGGCTAAAAGTATTAAAATAATGCATTGTCATCGTGTTCTGAGCTATGCTAAAAGTTTCAAATGTCTAGCAATTCGGGAAGTTAGATAGAAATCGATTTCCAGATTTGTACCGGACAAACAAACGAACAAACAAACAAACAAGAATGCAAGCTAATAAAAACGTAGTAAAATATGGTTTTGGTTTACACTGCTGAATTTCCTGGCTCATATGGATACTATTAATTTGCCTGCCCATTATGAGTGGTGTCCGTTATAATGGGGTCTGTAATAATGAGGTTCTACGGTGTTTGGACTCAAGCCTTGCAATTTGGAAATAAGTTTTTTTTTCTAACATTAACATTTTTAATAGCCTTGAATGAAATATTTTTACTGTGAGTTTTGTTTAAGTTTGTAGTTAAACTAGGTGTGCTACGGGCTTGTCTGCGAAACTATTTGGTTGGAAGATGTAAGATTGTGTTGTGTTGTGTTAGACTCGATGTGGAATCCAAGCTGCCTGAGACACTGGACGTATCGTTTGTACTCTGTAGAGCTCAGGAGAAGGCTTCCACACTGCTTGCCTTGCTCAGGAACGTCGTACCCAGGTACAAATCTACCCTTGTGTTTGCTGCCTCCAAGCACCACGTCGAGTACATCCATTCGGTACGTCTTACTCACTAGTCAATATATCTATCGCCATTATTCTACAGCTTAATCCATTACCAACTGTAATTTAAATAAAGTCTTGACACCGGTCAAAAATAAGGACAAACACTAAAACCGGTCACTATTTTTAGGGTCTCACTTATGCCGAGGGTGATGTGTCTGTCTGTCACTATGGTTCGTATTTCCCGAACCGTTTAGGGTAAAAAGTTGAAATTTAAAACACTGGTGCAACATTTTTTGACTTGTACTAAGGGAAAATACAGAAAAGTTAAAAATTTAATCTGGGGCTTAATTTTTTAGTGAGTTGTCTCCTTTAATATAATATATGTATATTCTTTTTTCTTTTGTGTCTTCAGGGGTTAATATTAAAGAAGCTAATACATTTGCTTTTTTATTATTCTTTATTTGGTGATAATTTCGTCTCTTGTTTGAGACATTTTCAAACCTGAATTTTTTTGTTGTGTATTTGTTTTATTTATATAAAATACATATATACAAACGGCAACACTTATTCAAAATGACCTACAACGAATAATACAATGGTTTGAATTCAATGAATTAACTATAAGTGTAAAAAAAACATGTGCAATGACTTACTCGTTGCATAGAAGTACATTACCTCAAATCCCAAAATTAATAGTACATAAAAAAAATTGCCAATTACCACACTGCCAGTGCCCACGTATTGAGTGGGTCCCCACAGTTAAATATTTGGGAGTCACTATCGATAACTGTTTAAATTGGACGGCTCATATTAATAAGTTGAATACAAAATTACGCGCACTAACATTTATATTCATGAAACTAAAAATGTATCTAAGTATCTCACAGTTGAGAGTTTTGTATTATGGCATTGTTGACTCCATAATACAGTATGGACTTCTTACTTGGGGATCAGCTTGTGACACTATCAAGGAAACAATATTTTTAAAGCAAAAAGCAATTTTAAGAATAATTTTAAATAAAAAACGAATAGAACATTCAAAGCCACTATTTAAGCAGCTCTCGATACTGACTCTTAAACAGATGTATAATTATAAATGTATAACCCACCTTAAGGAAGAGAAACATAACATAAAAAGAATTGACCATGCAATTATGACTAGAGGTCAAATCAGAGGAAATTATATAGTACCAGCTCTCAGAACCTCTATGGCCCAAAGACACTGGACCTATTGCGCAATAATACTGTTCAATCAACTACCTGATGAGCTTAAAAACATAAAATCCTTGGTAATATTCAAAACTAAAATAAGAAAATATGTTGCCGACATACACTAGATTTATAAATATACTTTAGCTATTAAGATAAACTAAAATAAATAAATTAAAAAAAAAAAGTGTAAAAACTAAATGTATATAGTCATTATCATTACTATAAATAACTAAAACTATAAAAACTAAAATAATATATAATAATATAAATATATAATTAAAACTAAAATAAATATATAATTATGTAAAATAACTAATTAATTCTTTTAAAATAATTATTGTTGTACAATGTAATATACATAACAAACTGTGTACTCTCTCTCCACAGCTCAGGACTCCATGTTCTCTAGTGGAGAGATAACCTAATGTAGTATTAAATTGTTAAATCAGCAAAAAAGATAACTCGATGTAATGGAATATTATTATGTATTAATATGTTGTATTTTTTCTTATTCAATAAAGGTAAATTAAATCCAAATCCAAAAATCCAACATCATGTTTTAAAAATTATTACTGATTCAGTAATATGTCACTTTACTGTCAACCAATAAAAAAAAAAGAATATATGTTATTTAATAATTTAATATCGTATATGTTTAATAATCTACAAAACCCTAACAAGTACTTGAATGCAAGTAAGTGATGTCCATGGGCGTCTCGTTCCACAGTGTTGCAAGGTTAGGGGAACTGCAGATTACTGTCAGTGAAGTGTCACTTGATCTTTTATTTTACAGTAGATAATCAAAACAATAAATCCTTGGATATCAAGGGATTTCTATTATACATTATGAGAAATAAATGTTTTTGAGTCAAATTTTTAATAAATAGTAAAAAAAATTAAATATTTGTCTTTTAACGTTGCTATTTGACTCATTACATGAGGGCTGGTTGAGGCTTCTAATTTTCCTTATGACATGAGTGAAACTTAGGGAGGCGCTCTCTCCCTGGCATTCAAGTCTGTAGTAACAAATAACAACATTTCTCCACTTGATGCAAACACATATTCATCATGTTTTTGTGTTCACTCCAGGTGGCCAAATATTTTACTAAAAAACAAAATAGTATTTTGACAGTGGTCTATTGTATTATAATCTGACTATACATGACACAAAAACAACCAACATTAGCACTGCCATAACTTCTTGTTCACTAAAAGTAAAACCTGAGCGACCTCCTGTTAGATGCTAACTTCCTGGTATCTATTATACATATTTAAATTATTTAATTCTGTCCACCTGTTGGAAAAAATAAATGTATTTGGGATTGACAAGACCACTTTCATTTCCCTCTGCACACTGGTGAAGTATGGTATTCAATTCACATTTGCTATCGGAGTTTTACAATGAACTAAGTGATCTGTTTGAGTGGTCGATGTGGGTAAACTCACTCTACTGTCCTGTACTTAAATTTATTACACCTGTTTTTGTGGTTTGTCCAGCTTCTAAGTCATGCAGGCATCAAGAGTACGTTCATATATTCAGATCTGGACGCTTCGGCCAGGAAGATAAACGCTGCCAAGTTTCAAACGAGACAGTGTCGAGTGATGGTCGTCACCGACTTAGCTGCTCGAGGTATCGACATACCTTGTATCGACTACGTCATCAACTATAACTTCCCTGCAAAACCCAAACTCTTTGTACACAGAGTCGGTGAGTTTATTGTTTCAGTTTTTTCGTGTATAGAGCTGTCTAAAACAACTTAATTTATCTCACTTTAATAAAGGCAGCTTTTTAAGTAATTCATATTGATTGTTCGAATGGGGTCCCTGGAAGAAGGACCTATATTTTTTTATTTTTGTCGAATACTGTGATGAATATATACTTGTTGAATACTTATATTTTCCTGTGTGTGTTTGTCCGTCTGTCCCGTCCGTCGCCTGCCATCACGGCTACACCTTTCGTCCGATCACTTTGAAATTTGATATTTATGTGTATAGTACCTACTCACACATTTTAAAAATATAGCGACTTAAAAAAATTAGGGTAAAAAACCTTAAGAGTTAATTTTTTTTTTGAAACTGTGTGGGGTATCATATGAAAGGGTATGTCGAGCTGATTACAAAAATATATCATTTTTGGTTATAAGCTTTGGCAGGGTGAGCGTAGGCGAGTTTGAAAATTGTTCCCCCCCTTCTATCTCGCTTATGTGAAGTGCAAAAAATATGAAAAAATTCCTGATAGTCCAGGAGATAGAGTGCAAAAAAGTGTCTGACTAACATCAAGCTAGAATTTTGTATACAAGTCAATCTCTTAGCGCCTTTAAGAATATGTGGTCGGCTAAGTTCGTTTGCGGGACATGGCTTGGCAATAGGCGTTTGAAAAAAACAAACCGGTGGAGAGCGGCCATGTCTCACCAATTACGGTGGACAATGTGATTTTCATGATCCTGAGTACAGAATTAGTTAGTAGACCAAAAATCAAGTCTATGTTATTTTCACACTTGATAGGTTAGTTATTCAAATATTACTAAAAATCTACGTTATCACCTGTCAAGGGACAAACTAACATCAACTTGATTTTCAGTCTACTAACTAATTCTGATCTCAGGATCATGAAAATCACATTGTCCACCATAATTGGTGAGACATGGCCGCTCTCCACCGGTTTGTATTTTTCAAACGCCTATTGCCAAGCTATGTCCCGCAGACGAACTTAGCCGACCACATATTCTTAAAAGGTGCTGAAAGATTGACTTGTATACAAAATTCTAGCTTGATGTTAGTCAGACACTTTTTTGCACGCTATCTCCTGGACTATGAACATTCTTCGACCAAAAGTAAAGACCACTTTTTGGAAATTTCGAAAAAAAAAACTTTTTTTTTAATTGACAATAGTTATTTACGCACCAAGGGAGTAAAGTAAGTGATTGCACCCTGAGCGATGAAGTTGGTTCCTGAGGCGAAGCCGAGGCAACCATAACGTCCACTCCCGAGGCGGAGCCTAGGGAGTTAATTATCGCGAGGGTGGAAGTGATTTTTACTCCCGAGGTACATACAAGATTTTACCTCCAGAAGGGAGAATATGGAATGATTTTAATTTTAAGTTTATTTTGTTCAACAAAAAACACATATTGAAGGTTTTCTTAGGTGGACTTGAGAGTAGAACTAAAACAGTGAAGGTGTTGTTTGGAATAAAAGTCCGTTAGAGGTGGTTATTTTATTTCACAAAGCTTTCTCCCAGGGAACCCTGAGCTTCATCAGTGTTTTCAATGATAGAATACTGTAAATTTAGAGAAATTAGTCAAATGTAAATATAAAAAAATACATATTTTTATATTTATTTAAAACAAAGAAATAATTAGATATAATATTAACAATTCTCTAAATAAGTTTAATCACGTTCAAATTAAATTATAGATAGTAATTATTTGAATTTCAATGCTAAAATTAAATGAGAGAATCAGTTGGAAGCTGAGTCGTGTATTGAATGCTATTATTGTCAACTGATGTTTTTACAAATGGATTAGTTAATCTACATTTAGAAATTATAATTTCACTTTTAACTTGTTTGTTTGTTTTACTGATGAATCACTATGGTAACCGTTGTGGAGGTTACATGACATGTGTGAAGATGACATTATAGACTTAGACATTAAAAACAAAAGTTAGTAAAATGAGGAGACGGTGCTGAGCGGAATATCCAGGGGAACTGTGACGTCATTCCCGAAGCAAGAGGTGAGTGATCCTAGCGGACAAATGTGGTACTTAAATCTGTCATTTAACTCCTAAACTGCCACGGACCAACTACATTTTTATAATACATAATTCTAATCATATGTAAATAGAACTTAAAAAAGTCTAACACTCTATAAAAGGTAAATAAACATAAAGAATAAGGAAGATTCTAAACTCTAAAGTTACTTTGGTTAACGTAACGCTACTAGTTAAAATGCTAATTTTAATTTGAGGATACCCCCCAAAAACTCTGAAAAAAATTATTTCTCGAAAACCGTTCCGACGATTTTGATTAAAAAATTCTAAAATATAGTCCAATTAAATACGAATCTTTCGATATAAGCCGTTTTTTTTCGGGAAAAATCTATTTCCTGAGAAAATGGTTTAAAACGCGGATGGAGGGAGCCCGGGTTCGATTCCCCACCCGGGAGAAGTTATTTTTATTGTAAATTTTGATGAAATGTTCGGTTATAATTAAATTTACTTACGAAAACTAACAAATGGGAAACACTGAGCTAAGTAAATATGAACTCGTATATCGTATATGAGAAAGTTTGTCTGCATTGTCTCCGACCGATTTCTTTTTTTTTACTTCCTACCAGAGAAAGTTATGCAATAAAATATTAATACATATTAAGAAGATAGTTTATAATTAAATCACATAGGAAGGCAAGGCAGTTAAAATTTTTAAATTAAACGAAAATTGAAGTATAATTCTTAATAAGAAGTTTGAAATAGAGATTAAGAAATACAATAGATATAGTACATTTTTCCACCAGAGTCGCTTAAATCGCGAATCACCATGATGAACTCACCTTGTGGCAGTTTAAGGAACTAAATGACAGATGTCAAATGTAAGTACGACATTTGTCAGCTAGGATCGCTCACCTCTTGCCTCGGGAATGACGTCACAGTTCCCTTGGATATTCCGCTCAGCACCGTCTCCTGTAAAATGAAATGTGTATTAGTACCAACCTTATTTACTTGTGCTTTATCTAGGGCAACACTGGAGGGAATCATGAAAGTTCATGATTCCCTTATTTTTCATTACTCCCTGTTTAACCCGACCAGGTGCAATGAGTAACTTCCCTCCCTGTAAACAAGGGAGAAAAGTTTACTTTCTCCCTTCTGCTGCAGGTAAAAAAAAAAAAAAAAAATATGTATATATATATATTATATAATTATGCTCTTTTCGATGCACTTATATGTTTTTAGTCCGGTTCAGTGGTATTAAATACTTTATCAGGAGGTTTTTTTTATGTGTTTTAAGAATATCATAGGATAGTTCAAAGTAGGCTTTTTAGCATTTTCAAAAGCACTATCAATAAGTACTACTTAAACAATACAGTGTTGCCTACTGCTGGCCGGGGGTGTTGGGGACCGCTGTGTGCTCACTAGCACACACTTGACCTGTTTATTTTATATCATTACTGTGTATACTTATAAAACATTATAAATTGAATGAATAAAAAAAGAATAAAATTCTGTTCTTTTAATTTCCTTAACTCTCTGCTTAGTACATGTAGAGAGCATAGTATATCTTTATGATGCCTTTTCTAAGTTCGCCATGTATAAGTAGATCATACAGCAAATAATAGAGGGTGGTTTAAGTTGGGTTTTTGCTTAACTAAGTTTATGTGTGTATCCCCCTGCACGAGATTTATCCCATTGGGGCGATTCCCATGAAAATGTGTATTTGTATTATTATGTACTACATTTATTGGAATAAAATATATATATTAAATGATTTGTAATGTGGTTTTGGCAGGGCGTTGTGCTCGAGCAGGCCGGAAGGGCTGGGCCATCAGTCTGGTAGCCAAGGACGAGACTTGCTACATGTTAGACATACACTTGTTTCTGTCTCGTCCGCTGGCTCTCGTTCCTACTGGAACAGTTGCATCCGACACCAACCTCCTCGGCACGGCTCCTCGACGCCTTATAGAAGACCAGGCTGACGAGATCATCAATTGGGAAACCACCTCATCAGATTTGGTTAGTATTAATACTAATTTGTTAAAAGATCAATTTAAAAAAAAAAAGTCATTTTAAAATCAAAGTGGTATAACCCCTTGGTGTTGTTGTTTTTAAAAAGAAGTCAATGTAAAATAACAAGCAATTAGACATTTTATTTTTGTTTGTAGGAATAAATGATGCCTTATGAGCCATGTAAGTTTCAACAATACAAGGCTATTTATCAGATTAAGATTTTAACAAAAAATATTTAACATGTTAACACCGGTGTGCACCACCAGGGTTAAATTGATATGCATCAATGTAAAGAGTTTGGTTTTGCTTCTTTAGGGGCTGAGTGCCCTTCGATATCTAGTTTTAAGTATAGAGTAGTGGAATTATTACTCACCGGAGGAAACATGTTTGGTGTGCTTAGTGTTAGCAGTAGTTGTTTAGTGGATTGTTTTGTTGGGTTGTAGGTATCTACAAGAACTACGAGTGAGAACGCTTACAAACATTACTTGAAGTGCAGACCCGGTGCTTCAAGGGAGAGTGTGAGGAGAAGTAAACACCTGGACAGCGCTGCGCCAGGCATACACGCGCTCTTCAGTCACTACACAGCGACCGACTCTGTCACAGCTGAGGACGCTCAGGCTGCAGCCGACCTCGTCGCTTCCATACAGTCGTATCGACCTCCTGGGGTACAACAAACACTTCATTTAACTCTCATTCTAATTGTTATGTTCCAAACAACTGTATTGCATGTGAAAGTACAAATCATTGTGTGAAACACTAATAAGAGGCAAAACTAATTTAGCCGTTTCAACTGAGATTCAATTAATAAAACACCTAAACAGTAACAGCTAACAGTAATAGTTAAACATTTAGCAAATGCCTTAATGCTGCACATTGCTTTCTACCAATTTATTCACTTGTGTGCATCATTCGTCATTGTTTTTTCCGTATATGCATTATGTGTAGAGAGGAATTATCGAATGGCGTAAATTAGTTTTTTATAGATTTCCACATATTGATGTGGACCACTACTGTATACGAGGTCTGTTAAGATAATTACCCGACTTAATTGTTTAATCATTATTATTTTATTATTCATTATTATTTGGCAGATTATGGGTCCTTTTCCCCTTCAAAGTATTCCCCTCCCCTATTAACACACTTTCAGTGGTATTTCCACTTGGCGAAGCAGTCCCGGATAGCTTCATTTGAAATGGACGAATGCTTCGTCGTGGAATCCACGGCGTGGGATATCCTTTGCCGATCTATTGTCTTCCATTATGATCTTTTGCATGAATGTTCATTGTCAATGGCTTGCTCAAGAAGTTGCCGACAAATGTCACTCAGTTTTCTTTCTGCTCTTTGGTCAAAATCAAACGAGGAACACATGCTGTATGTTCAATTTTTCAATCAAATTTCATGGCATGATCTGATTGAGATGCTGACCTCGTCTGCTACACATCAGTCGATCGGCGATTTGCACTCACTAGATGGTTAATTTTCTGAACGTGTGTGTCACCAGTTGAAGTCGAAGGCCTTCCTAGGTTAGCCTTGTCTTTAATTGAATGACATCCACTTATACCAAGTGTGTTCAGAAAAATAACGGGAATATTTAAATTTCATGGGGTTGCAGAGTCCGATTGTCAATTTTTTTTATTATGTTGGTATACATGCTGCTAAAGTGTGAAACGCTTATACATACCACTCATAAACTCTTACTCATAGCAGACTCACTACAGGCCTCTGTTAACATTTCACACACTTTGTTACACTTTATTTAATTTTTTATGCAAATTTACGCACACTTCATGGCATGTATGCTAACATAAATAAAAATAAATACTTGTGCATGGGACACCCGGTAGGAAGGAAGTTCCTTATGCTTTTCAATAAATATAAATTATAAAATCACACTGCTAAGTTTTATGATACTAACTAAACTACTTATACATGGCGGAGTTAGACAAGAGACAAAATTAAAAGTAACTAACTATTTGTACTTAGCAGAGTTAAGGCAAAATTAAAAGAAAAGCATTTTTTATCTTTGAAGCTGAAACTTGGCACATAGACTCTCTACCACAAAAACATTTTAACAAATTAATTAATTACTTAATTAATTAACTTTTTAAAAATAAATGGATTAATTAAATATTGAAAAAATTAAGTAATAGAAATAAAAAAAAAAAAATAATTTAATTAATTAAATTGAAAAATTAATTAATTAATTAATTTGTTAAAATGTTTTTGTGGTAGAGTCTATGTGCCAAGTTTCAGCTCGATTGGACGACTGGAAGGGGGTAAACTAGCCGGACGTGTAAGAGCGGGCCCCAAAAGGGTGTCCATGACCGAATTTTTTCCCGTCCTAAAATTCAAATTTTACATTTGTAGTTTACGTCTGCACGAGTGTTGCATGCGAATGCTTAGGCAGATAACATTGTCCAACGAACTCGTCCTGGGCATTGGTAAAATGAACATGTGAACCAATTTTCAACTACAAAAAGAATTTCTTATTAATAATAATTAAATATACAAAACAAATAAATACTTCTACTTTTACAAAACAGTCTCCCTCTTATGTACAGTACAGCTTTGATATGCCTGATAGGACATGTGCTTACTGAGGAGGTTATGCGTTCTGTCAACTTTACTTCTCTAAATATATCTGTCGGCACATAATTCAAAAGATGGGTGATTTTCCAAACAGACCTCCACATTTTATTATTAGGCCCTGATTGAACTATATTTTGATTTATGTTTCAGACTATATTTGAGATCGGTCAGTCTTCGAGGTCGGAACTGTACACTGTAATGAAAAGGAAGAGAGAGAACCACAAGGACAGAATACACTCTCACAAGCAGAAGCAGGCTCAGTTACAGCCCATACTCTCCAAGTCAGGCTAGTCCACCACTACTATCTCTTTACTCTTACTCTTATCTCTTAGTTACAGTGTGCAGAGTCAAGGAGCCCACACATTATTTATTAGTCAGGACTACCTGGGTAAAGGGTTCACAAGCAATCTTCATGAAATGAACTAAAGCTAAAAAACTAAAACCAGCAACTTAACAAATAAAGCATGGTTACGAGATTACCATTATTTAATAATTGAACATACTCGAGGAACTACTTGGAAGTTAACATAATCTAATATTTAGATTGCGCACGGTGTGCTTGATAAAGAAAACTATGATCTACTTGATAAGTAAGGCTGATTAAGTGAATAATACTCAGTATTAAATTATGTTAACTTCCTGGCAGTTCCTAGAGTTTCTTCTATTATTAAATTATGTTAACTTCCTGGCAGTTCCTAGAGTTTCTTCTATTATTAAATTATGTTAACTTCCTGGCAGTTCCTAGAGTTTCTTCTATTATTAAATTATGTTAACTTCCTGGCAGTTCCTAGAGTTTCTTCTATTATAAGTTATGTTTACTTCCTGGCAGTTCCTAGAGTATCTTCTATTATTAAATTATGTTAACTTCCTGGCAGTTCCTAGAGTTTCTTCTATTATAAGTTATGTTTACTTCCTGGCAGTTCCTAGAGTATCTTCTATTATTAAATTATGTTAACTTCCTGGCAGTTCCTAGAGTTTCTTCTATTATAAGTTATGTTTACTTCCTGGCAGTTCCTAGAGTATCTTCTATTATTAAATTATGTTAACTTCCTGGCAGTTCCTAGAGTTTCTTCTAATATTAAATTATGTTAGTTTCTATTAAAGTGTGCTCTAATTATCATTATGTTTGATTACCACAAAAACTCGGACAATACAATACCGATAAAGATGGAGCCTTTTCCTGTCCTAAAACTCTAAATTTAAAGCTGGAACGCCTGTCCACAAACTGTCTAACGCACTTAGCTTGAATATTGACAAAAGGAACATGTACACCGAATTTCAACTAAATTGGTCGACTTTGACTCAAGTCATTGTGATGTGCAGAAGCATTACTCAACAGAAAGCTGCTTCGACATTGCTAATATGCATTGTATGTACTGTTGTAGGTGATGAGATGAAGGAGACGCTTCAAGAGAAGCCCGATGCTGAAGAAATCGGAAGAACATTCAGTAAGATCCTCGGTAGCAAGAGAAGCAACAGGACTGATCTCACTGAGAACACCGATAGAGAGAACTTCATTCCTTACCGGCCTCCGGATCATCACACTGAACAAGGGTAAAGTCACTCACCCTACATCTCACTCTACATCTCACCCTACATCTCACTCTACATCTCACCCTACATCTCACTCTACATCTCACCCTAACATTTGTTTCCACAGTCACAACATGAGATTTATACAAATTACCCTTTTAGTTTTACACTGACCTGACAGTTTAAACAACTCAAAGAATAATACAGAAGAAACGACAGTGAGGAACCAACTTATGAGGGTCGGTTCTATCGCCTGTGTTTCTATTCCCCTTGATGTTCCTTTTATCTTCACATTGTACTCTCCACGGGGTCAATCCTGCCAATCAGTAGCTACACTCCCCCAGACTGCAAAATTGCTCAAAAACACGCAACATTTTTATACATCCCATGGAAAATTAAACAATTTCCACAAGTGTTATTATATTTTTGTAATCTACTCTTTAATATCTTTTGTTTGATACCCCTCTCACAACCTTTATTTAAAATAGTAAAAAACGCATCATTTTTGAACATGTTGTAATTTCCAGTTTACATATTTTTGGAACGAAGTTCCTTATGACACGTTCTGGAGCCCGGGAGTGAATCCGAAAAAAACGACTAAAATCACCGTCACAAAATCAACGTCACACAAAATCACCGTCACAAAATCAACATCACACAAAATCCGTCACGAAATCCGTACCGATGACGATAACTTGAGTAAAGATCACCGAGTTAGTTGAAATAAATCTTTTTACTGGTCTTATATTACTTTGCTTTGTAAGTTTCATCGCACATTTCCGTTTCCCCAATTTTGAACAACTTCCCGTGATTCAATCTTTCCCAAATTTTGCACATAGATACAACTAAGGTGAAGAATACAGAAACCAAAAATTTAAAAAAAAAAAAAAAAAATGGCGTCAAATTTATTTGCTTTTTAAGTTTCATCGCACACCTATTACCCAAATTTTGAACCACTTATCGTCATTCAATCTTCCCCAAATTTTGCACACAGATACAACTAAGATGAAGAATACAGAAACCAAAAATAAAAAAAAAAAAAATAAAAAAATGGCGTAAATTTATTTGCTTTTTAAGTTTCATCGCACACCTATTACCCCAATTTTGAACCACTCATCGTGATTCAATCTTCCCCAAATTTTGCACATAGATACAACTAAGGTGAAGAATACAGAAAGCAAAAAAAAAATAAATAAATAAAAAGTTGAAAATAAGACCAGTTTTGACAAATTGCATTTTTATATTATATTATTTAATAATATAGAAAGAAATATTCTTTTCTTATATAAACTTATGAGTGTGTTAGTATTTTTACTGTAAAATGTTTGTTAATTGTGTGCAGTCGTTTGGAAGTGGATTGTTGATGTCATGTCTACAGTACTTTAGTAGGGTTTTTGTATAAATGTTAAAGGGGTGTGATTACTGTACCTTAAATGATAACACAGACAATCATCAAATAGTTTCTGACAGGTAACTAGTCTCCTAACTCACTAAATTGGACATTTTTTTTTTCTGGCCAATTTAGCTATGTTGTATCAATTAGTAAAACCTCAGGTGCTCAGATCAGAAGAAAATTAAATAAAATATAATTTATACTCGTCTTCTTTGTGCTACTTCTGTTAAAGCAGTGTGGTTTCATGTACCTATGCCGTTCATGTACCTATACAAGTTGAAACAAACATATGAAACATCTACTACTGACAAACATGTGCTACTACAGACAAACATGTGCTACTACTGACAAACATGTGCTACTACTGACAAACATGTGCTACTACTGACAAACATGTGCTACTACAGACAAACATGTGCTACTACTGACAAACATGTGCTACTACTGACATACATGCGCTACTACTGACAAACTTGTGCTACTACTGACAAACATGGGCTACTACTGACAAACATGTGCTACTACTGACAAACATGCGCTACTACTGAAAAACTTGTGCTACTACTGACAAACATGTGCTACTACTGACAAACATGTGCTACTACTGACAAACATGTGCTACTACTGACATACATGCGCTACTACTGACAAACATGTGCTACTACTGACAAACATGTGCTACTACTGACAAACATGTGCTACTACTGACAAACATGTGCTACTACAGACAAACATGTGCTACTACTGACAAACATGTGCTACTACTGACATACATGCGCTACTACTGACAAACTTGTGCTACTACTGACAAACATGTGCTACTACTGACAAACATGGGCTACTACTGACAAACATGTGCTACTACTGACATACATGCGCTACTACTGACAAACTTGTGCTACTACTGACAAACATGGGCTACTACTGACAAACATGCGCTACTACTGACAAACTTGTGCTACTACTGACAAACGTGAGCTACTACTGACATACATGCGCTACTACTGACAAACATGTGCTACTACTGACAAACATGGGCTACTACTGACAAACATGTGCTACTACTGACAAACATGCGCTACTACTGACAAACTTGCGCTACTACTGACAAACATGCGCTACTACTGACAAACATGTGCTACTACTTGTTGTTATGACGGATGGACTTGCCTCAACTCACTACTCTACTGTTTTCTTGTTACTTATACATGTTATACAATTGTAGAATTTGATGGGATGGTGTGTTTTGGCAGGTTGGCTGTGAATAACTTCCAGAGAGACAGTTCAGCTGTAGGACTCGACCTGGCAGCGGACACGGAGTCGGGTCTCAAGTCCGCAAGGGCTCAAATGGTCTGGGACAAAAAGAAGAAGAAAATGGTCGGAGTTCAGGACAAGGTAGCTATATTATCAGTCCAGGCTTCCGTGGTATAAGTAACATGCTTTAATTCCTAACAACTTAGGGCCTCCAGCCTTTGAACGCTGCCGTTACTTATTTTCCAAATACTAGACTTCTCCCTGCACTCCTAGGCCTTAGTTGCTTGGTTTCGTGTTTTCATGTAAAATGAAACACCTTAATAGTTTAATTTCCAAAGCCGTCTTGGAAAAGAATCATTACTATATGTAAGGGTTTCGAGGTCATCCTAGAAACTCTTATGCTTTTGGTAGTTCGTCTACCCGTCGCATCTTGAAGTATATTTCCCGACCTACTGAAGCTGTAGACTTAAAATTTGGGATACAAGTTAAACTTTTTTGCCCAAAAACAGAAAAACTATTGCGAAACTAAACACTCAAAATTTCTGCAATCGCAATATTTGAAATTTTTTGTAATTTTCAAGTTGGGTATCATTTCAAAGGTATTGAAATGTAGATTACAAATATATATCGCGGTTCCAAAATTGCGGCCATTTTACCCCCAACAAATTAAAACAAACCCAAAATGTACCTCCCTGCACTACCCCATTAGGATAGGTCCTAAAAATAAGGCAAAAATACATAAATATACAGTGGCGGATCTAGATCTTGTGGGGCCCTGGGCGAAACAAAATGGCGGGGCCCCTTAGGATACAGCGAGGATTTCTGATAAAAACAATAAAGTAAATTAATAATAAACCACTTATAACTTGATCCTATTTTACGGCTAATTCCCTTCACTTAGGGCCAGTCAAACGTTTCTTCTCGACCATAGAATCGTGTTTGCTTTCAAAATAGTTCAAAACTTTTAAAATAATACAATTCTGCTCATGATTTTAATCTAACATATTATTTGAACATAAACCCCTTAAATTATATAGTTTTCAACTAATTATCATTTTCTTTGCCAACGTAATCGAAAAGAAACATTTATATTGTAATAATTAAGCTCTGTTATACTTAACTATTTATTCTTCTTCATGATATTTTGGGTTTTATGGTTAAATTGTGATTGTAAATTAAAAGTTAAGCTGTGTTATTTGTGATCAGTCCTATAATTTGAAATCTACACTCGAGCACTTTAAATTTACTCCCAGAATTCATATTCTCAGCTTATAACTTTTCATTTTAGTGCCGAGTTTTTAGTTTAATTTTCAAAGACACATTTTAAGGGGTGTCGGGGGTCCTCCCCCTGAAAATTTTTTAAATATGACCTCTCAAAACAGCCTTTTTTTATGCATCTCTGAGGTGAAGTTTCTCTTTGACATCAATTGGTAAAACTGCAATAATTGGCCCAATTATTTTGTACAGTCCAATATACTTAGTTTTTTTTACTATTCCTTTTTACAGGATTTGTCTTTTTTTACATATCTCTGTACATTGTCAACCGATTAAGGTTATGTAGTATCTCGATAAATTCAGTGTGTTTTCAGTGTTTGAAAAAAAAAACGAATTAAATTAGATATAGGTGGGGCACATAATGAAGATTTACCCACAGAATAAATTACAAAATCGTCATAATTTTGAAAAGGGGGAGGGTGAGAAAACACTAGGACGTTAACTCACTTAATTGTATATGGAGCGGGCCCCCGCGGGCTATCTTAAACATAAAAAAAATTAATCTATATTTTATAACTTATTTATTTTACTTTTTTTATAGCGAGGGGCCCGCGAAAAGGTAGTTAGGTATTAGGCTCTACTATGTAAACTAAATTCGACTTAATTTTATAATTCTAATATTTCATGTTTTGTACATGGCCCGGGGCACCTCGGACAATCTTCACTATCAACTATAAATTTGCCTGTAAAGTATAAGTATTTTATTTTAATTTTCTATGGCGCGGGGCCCTGGGCCATGCCCCCCCCCCCCCCTGGATCCGCCCCTGTAAATATACATATCTGTGGTCCAATGAAATTTCCAGAAGTTGATCTAAAAGAAGTCAAATTTTAGAAATATTAGGGGGCCGTAACTATAGAGCCTATAGAGAAATTCGAAGTTGGGTATCATTTTAAAGGAATTGAAATTTGGTTCACAAAAATATATCGTATTTCCAAATGGCGGCCATTTTGCCCCCTAAAAAATTAAAACAAAACACAAAAAAATGCCCCCCCCCCCCCCCCCCCCACCGGTATCCCACAAACAGACCCTTTATGTGCTGAAAGCACATACCACACCACGGTTAAATTACCAGCCAAGTTAATTTAAATTGACATGTTTTTACTTTATTATTAATTATACGTCTGTTTTCAGTGTAAGAAGATCAGGAGTGAGAGTGGAGCGTGGATAAAAGCCAGCTACAGGTCGGGTCGCTACCAGCAGTGGATGGAAAAGACAAAAGCAATAGAACAGATGCATCGCTCTGAAAGTGATGAAGAAAACACTCCTTCTGGTGAGCCAACTACTTTATTCACCCTGTGAAAAGCACTAAGGGGCTAAACCTTGCCTGCTTTGTAACTCATAATTCTTTCAAATAACAAAGCAAAACAGTCAAAGTGCAGTATTTAGCTGGAAAAAGTGTTAATATTACATGAAGGGCCGGGGCGAATAACGATGATAGTCCATTTCTGGAAAATAACTTTATTGTGACTATCATCGTTATTCGCCCCGGCCCTCCATATTATTTCACATCAAATATAGAACAGCCTTTAACATACCTAAGTTTAATTTAAAAACATGTGCATGCATACACTGCATTAATCTTGGCAACAGAAAGGTCACTTATACTCATCGGTTGGAACAAATATAGTTATTTTCTGGTGGGTTTGTTTGCTACTTATTTCTTCAGTTGATAACTGACGGAGGTGTCTAGCTTGCAAATATAAAACTTGTCACATAAAAATAAGTAACCTGTATTTAATTATGTTTATTATAATGTTTGACGTGTGCGTTATAATGAGGCTCCGCTGGAATACTGAGTTGGCTGTTTGTTGAACCGAGTCCAGATAAGTAAGACTCTGCACTGGGTACATCCACTCGCTTTACAATTCTCATTATTAATCTGACAATAAAACCAGTATAGTATAACACGGACCATTTATATTACTTTGACTAAAACTGCATGTTTTTGTAGGCGGTAATAATGACACGAGGTTAGACACTCATTGGAGACGTCATAATGTCAAGGAGAAAGAGAAGAAGAATCTGGGTCTGAAAACTCCGCAGCAGATAGTGAGGCAGAGACTCGAGAAGGAGAAGAGACAACGCCGCAACGGACCCAAACAGAAGAAAAAGAAACACCGCTGACACCTTCTCCTCCATCTAACCGATTCACTGTAATATGTTAAATCTTGTTACAATTTATTATTAAACATAAGTAAACAAAAATAGTCAATTTTTATTTTTTGCCTCCTGATTAAATTTTCTGCCGGTTAAGCTCTGCTGTAGTGTGGGGCCACCCCCTCTTTCCTTGAGGTGAATAGGGGTTGCTCGTGTAGCCTGCACAGTGGGCTGTCAGCTAGACCAAGCGGATGTTTGTTGTTACAGTGTCCAGTAAGAATCCCGGTCAAAAGATAACAAAATTGTTTGTTAGGGAAAACAGAGATCTGGTAAGATGCTTCCCTTATCATCATTTTAGATTGATTTACCCCTGAAGCACCATTCCATTATCTATAGATATCTAAATTTATGAATGTTGATATGGAATTTTTACTGCAGAACGGCTCGTCAACAGGTTTTGGTGTGATTGGGATCTAACTGGAGTCATTTACTGGTTAGAAATCATAATTTACTGGAACTTACTTTAGCTGTACCTTATTAAGTTGACCGAGAGTGTTGGCATATCTGTTAGTGACAGGTTGGAATTATGGGTTGGGGAGGGGGAACTGTTTTTAGGGCACCAACAAACGGGTAAGGTAAACGAATGAGTGCAAACAATTGTTTAAACAACTTATTAGTAATATTTTTTTTTGAAACGAAGTTCCTTATGGCACGTTCTGGAGCCCGGGAGTGAATCCGAAAAAAACGACCAAAATCACCGTCACGCAAAATCTACCGATGACGATAACTTGAGTAAAAGATCACCGAGTTAGTTGAAATTTGGTAAACATGTTCATTTTACCAATGCCCAGGCTGAGTTCGTTGGAAAACGTTATCCGTCTAAGCGTTCACACGCAACACTCGCGTAAACGTAAGCTTCAAAAGGACGGGAAAAAGTGTTATTAAGGAAGCCTGTTCCTTGACTTGTTTTGTTTATTTTTGGTAAATATGTCAAAATGTCACTTGGTTTTGTAAATATAGAAAATATAATCACGGTCTTGTTAAAAGTAAAATTGATCTGTGCTGACGCTAATTTCAATATATTTATTTATTTATTTATTAATTAACAGTGGTTGCATATTAACATTAAGCTTCACTTAGTCAATCATATATACATTAAAAGTAACAAACAATAATACAGTAACAATAATACATTAAAAGTAACAATAATAATAACAATAAAAAGAAAATACAAAGTTCACTATAGGCATGAAGTAAAGAGATACATTCAAAAACTATCCTCTAAAAATTCGGTAACAGAATAGTAAGCTTTAACTAAAAATAATTGTTTCAAATGTTTTTTAAATTTTTTAATTGGAAGGCTTTTAGTTTCTTTGTCTAATTTATTAAAGCACTTGATACCCAGTATTAATGGGGATCGACAAGTTTTATTAAGTCTATGTGGAGGTAAAGCAATTGCTTCAGCTCTAGTGCTATAATCATGGTCCTTACTATAGAGAGTATTATAGTTTTCCTTTACAAAGTTCAAAATAGATAAAATATAAGTAGAATAGAATGTTAGTATTCCAGAGTTGATAAAAAGCTCCTTGCAATCAGGTTTAGATCTCGTTATAGCACGAATAGCTTTTTTTTGTAGCAGAAAAATTTTCTCAGAACATGGGGCACTTCCCCATTCTCTAATGCAACATACCATTCTGGAATGAAAAGGCGCATAATAAGCCAGTTTAACAGTTTTTTCATCTAACAACAGAGTTTTTCTAAGCTTGCTAAGTAAGTACAGGATGGAAGAAAGTTTGCCACTTAAATATAGACATGAGCCTTCCAGTTTAGAGTCTTGTCAATTGACACTCCTAATATTTTAATGTCTGATATATTAGTTGCCAAGTTTTTATGTTTAAGAGAATGAGTGAGTATTTGGTTTTTTGATTTATTTAACGTCAGTTTATTCGAAGCGAACCATTTATTGGCCTCCTCAACGATATTATTCATTTTTTCTGTTGTTTCCATGGAAACATTTCCTCGGATTAAATAGGAAGAATCATCTGCAAATCTGGGGCTAACTGTTCCAAAACAAGGCAGGTCATTTGTGTAAATAATAAACAAAAGAGGCCCAAGGACAGAGCCTTGGGGTACTCCATGTTTATTATGTCCTGGAGAACTAGTCTCTCCATTGAAAGCAGTGACCTGTGTTCTATCTAGAAGATACGAGCCTATCAAAGCCAATAATATTAGGTATATTATTATAATACTGCAATAAGGAACACAAATTGTGTTAGTGAGAGACACCAAGGGATGTGCCTCGCAAGCGTGACACATAGGAACTGTTCCAACATTAGACTCTACGTCACAAAGATGTTGGCTCGGCAATACGCCATGTCCTGCATCGTTTCGTCGCTTCCGACTCATCAGGGGCCCGATGATGCCCACCCAACTCTGGACCTATACCAAATCAAGAAGATCAGATATAGGGTTTGATCAGAGGCGAGCGTGCTCTCACACCGCCATTCTTGCTTGGCTGGCAAAACTTATCAGTAATGTAATACCGTGTTTTTGCACACTGCAATAAGGAACACAATTTGTGTTAGTGTGAAACTCTAAGGGATGTGCCACGCAAGCGTGACACATAGGAACTGTTCCAACATTAGACTATATGTCACAAAGATGTTGGTCTAATGTTGGAGCAGTTCCAACATTAGTAATGAAGCAAGATTTCAGTGGAGGAAAGAAAGCACTAAATATATTTTCAATACAAAAGTAACATCAAGAATAAAACAGAAAGTGATTTGATAAAAATACAAATCAATTTAACAAAGTCATCTATACTGTCATATCAAAATATGCACAGTAGACATATATATATTTATGTATATATATATATGCAAGTTCATATACTCTTCAACACTCCCCCTTGAACTTGCTTCTTCAGTCCTAGATCTTGACAGAGCTGACTGAATCGCAAGAATGGAAGTGGCTTGGTAAGGATGTCAGCAACCTGATCTTCTCCTGCAATATGCTCCAAGTTGAAGACTCCTTCTTCAAACTTCTCCCTGATGAAGTGTATTCTAACATCGATATGCTTAGAGAGTCTGTGGAAACTTGGGTTCTTAGCTAGTTTAACAGCTCCCATGTTATCCACCCAGAGAGTTGGTCGTTCTTCCTTTTGGCTTGAGACGTCCTCTAGAGTCTGCCTAAGCCAGACTATTTCCTTAGCTGCTTCGCTTCCTGCGACATATTCTGCTTCAGTGCTGGACGTAGCTACGCATCGCTGTTTCCTGCTGAACCAGGTGATGGCTGCTCCTGCATAGCGGCATACTACACCAGACACTGACTTTCTAGAACTTGGATCTGAAGCATAGTCTGCGTCACAGTAGGCTTCTAGTGATTCGCCTTCTCTCGAGTAGAAAAGTCCATGGCTCGATGATCCTTTTAGGTACCTGAAGATCCTCTTGACAGCTTTCCAGTGCCTTTCCTGAGGATTTTCTGTGGCTTGAGCAAGATGGTTAACAGCGAAAGCTATATCTGGCCTGGTAGCCACTGCCAGATACATAAGACAACCGATAGCTTCCCTGTATGGTACTCTGGAACCAGACTGTTTTGTTTCAGACGTAGAAGATACAAAACCTGCTTCCATCGGTGTTGACTTGGGATGGACACTACTCATACCAAACTTATCTAAAATTTTATTCACATAAACCTCTTGGTTTAAAAAAATTCCCTTAGGATCCCCCCTAATATTTACCCCTAAATACTGTTCTAAGGGACCTGATGTAATTTGAAACTCTTTCTCGAGTTTTGAAAGAAATTCATCTATGGTCTCTTTGTCTGATCCTGCAACTAAGCCATCATCTACATAGAGACACAAGATGAGTTTCTTTTCACCTTTCCTGACAAAGAGACAAGGGTCGGCTGCATTCTGCTGGAGTCCTATTTTCTTAAGATACTCCGTCAACCTACGATTCCAGCACCTGGGTGCTTGTTTAAGACCGTAAAGGCTCTTAACTAACCTACAGACCCTACCTGTCCCATCCTCATACTCCTTTGGCTGCACCATATATATCTCTTCATCGAGATGACCATATAAGAAGGCGGTTTTTACATCAAACTGACGTAGATGCAGATTTTCTTTGGCTGCTGTAGCCAACACTATCCTAATAGTGTCAAATCTAGTGACTGGGGAATAGGTTTCATCATAGTCAATCCCCTCCTTCTGAGAATACCCACATGCCACAAGTCTAGCTTTAAACCTACCAATTGTGCCATCTGCATTGTGTTTTCGCTTAAGTACCCATTTGTTAGATATTGCTTTTCTTCCTGGAGGTAGATTAACTAGTTCCCACGTCTTATTTTCTAATAAAGAAACCATCTCATCATCCATTGCAGCCTTCCATTTTGGAGCATCTGGAGATGACAATGCCTCCTCGACATTCCTAGGATCTACATTTGCCACGTTAGCAATCCCGTAAAAATCTGGCCTCTTTAATTTCTGTCTATCCCTGAGGCACGGAGGTGAGTAGTGAGAGATTTCTGATTCGTCTGTCCCATCATCTGATGTCTGGACAGAACTCTCTATAGTGTCTACACTTTGCCTCCCCCTAGCTGGAACTGGAGTTGAGGAACCTAAAGTGTCAGAGGTAACATCTGAAACTCTAACTTCTCTCCCCCTTGCCTCAGACACTGCTAGATTGTGAATTTCACTACCCTCCCCTACTGGAATTGTGACAACTGAACCTAATATTTCTGGTTCACTCTGATCCCTAACCTGATCTTTTAGTGTTACCGTTTCTACTGCCTTCTCGGCCCTAAATGTGACATGTTTACTAGAAACAACACTTCTCTTATCTTGCACCCAAACCCTATAACCGTCATAACCACAGTAACCTACCAGGACTCCCTTTACGGCTTTTCTATCCCATTTCCTGCGATTTTGACTCACTACATGCACATAGCACTCTGTCCCAAAAATTTTAACATGATCCAAGCTTCCCGCCTTTCCTGTCCACAGTTCTATAGGTGTTTTTCCAGCAACAGGTATTGGTGCTGACCTATTTAAAATATAGGAAGCTGTATTTACAGCTTCTGCCCATAGAAACTCGGGAAGGTTTTTGGCATGGAGGCATGGATCATGGTCCTAGCAGCCTCAACAAGGGTTCTATTTTCCCTTTCAGCCGCTCCATTCTGTTCGGGACAATATGGCATGACAATCCTATGATTTAACCCTGTCATCGATGCTAAGTTTTTAACTTGAGAGCAATCAAATTTGCGCCCTCCATCTGTCAAAAACTCCTTTATCGTATGACCTAAAACCTTAGCCTTACACAGAAAATCTTTTAATTTTGTTGAAACTTCAGACTTTTCTTTTAAAAAATAAACCTGTCTAAATTTAGAAAAATCGTCCTTAAAACATACAAAATACCTCGCTCCCCCTAAAGATCTAACAGGCATAGGACCACATACATCCCCGTGGATTATATCCCCTGGTTCAAGACCCCTGTTTTGATCTTTACGAGCGCGAAAACTAAGTCTATGATGCTTGCCATAAACGCAAGCCTCACAGATTTCTTTTTCGTCTCCGTGTACTGTAATGCCCTGATTTTTAAGGTAAGATCTAATATACCTCTTATTCTGGTGGGAGAGTCGCTCATGCCATATCTGCAGAGTGTCTCTGTTTTTAACTATAGCAGCGACCTGAGGTACCAGGACTTTTAACTTCATATAATAAAGTCCACCTCTCCTCTCTGCTACAGCCTTGAGTTGTGCTCCTTGCTTCAACGTGCAAATTCTAGAATTCATACCAGCTGTCATTCCTTTATCTAAAGAGGACAATATAGAGAAAAAATTATGACTAGCCTCTGGCACATACCAAACATTCTCTAAATAGCCGGTGATAACATTTTTCTTACCAACATCAAACTGAACATTAATGTTCCCCTGCCCTAAAGCTGACATTGTCTGTCCATTCCCGATAAATACGTCCCTAGGTATTACAAAAGCCTCCCAGGAAGAGAACCATTCTCTCCTATTTGTAATGTGCTGAGTAGCCCCAGAATCTGCTATCCACCCTTCAGTAATATCTACCTGACTAACAGACATCCCGATATAGCCTGAAGTTTCCCCCGACTTCCTACTCTGGTTACCTTTCCTAGGACATTGGTTTTTGTAGTGCCCAACCTGGTTACACTGGAAGCAGGTTATGTTCTTCTTATCAGGTGTCATCTGTTTCGTCTGATCTGGACGCTTGTTCGAGGATTTCTTGAAGGATTTGACGTTCTCATTTCTCTGCGATGCAACGAGACCTTGCATGCTTGAGCTGCAGTTCTTCTCCGATAACCTCTGTTCAACCGTACACAGTGGCTCTCTTAGCATACTGACTGTTCTGTCCTTCTTCGGTACGGACTCCCATGCATTTGTAAATTCTAAATATTCTGATGGTAACGTATTAAGGACACGGTTGAGAAACAAGGACTCTGGAAGTTTTACCTTGTCTTCCTTCCATGTTTCGTCGAGAAGCTCAGTCCACAGTTTTTCTAACTTGGCTATGTGAGTTGCTACATTTTCAGTTGGATCCTTTTCCTTGATGCCGAAGAACAAATTGAACAACCTGTCCTGCCTTTGTTCAGTCCGCTGCTCAAAAATCCCGTTCAGCTTTTCCCACATTTCTTTAGCCGAGGTGGTCATGTTAATCAGCTGTCTCACTTTCGATGTTACACTTGTCACAATAATGTTCTGAGCCATAAATTCAATTTTATTATAAGCCACAAGTCTTGCGTTATAGTCTGCAATCTCTGCCGCACTACTTGTAGCTTGGGGTGAGGCTGGCGCTTCTAAAGTTCCACTTACTGCTGGCATTAGACCATATGCCTGAAGTTGGATCTTCACCTGAAACTTCCAGTCTAACCAATTACTTTGGCCTTCTAGTTTTTCAATGTTAATCACTTTTGGCTCCATTATTTCCAAGACGTCTTTTCTTTTTTTTTTTAAATAAATTAAAAAAAATTGACAGCTTCAAAAAAACTTATAATAAAAAGAAATTTTGAAAAGAGATAAAATTTGGCGACTTATTTCTTCTTCCTTGATCACACTGGGCCCATGACCTGATGAAACAAGATTTCAGTGGAGGAAAGAAAGCACTAAATATATTTTCCTACTAGCGGCAGCAAAATTATGCATTATTGAACTGTTTTTAGGCATGAAAGTTTAATTTCTCTGAGGTTTCAAGAAAACTTTACAATACGCAGCAAAATGCGATTTTGCTGCCTAGGCGGCAAAATCGTATTTTGCTGAGGATTTTTCCAGGCTAAGCCACGCCCACATTCCCCGCTACAAATAAACAAACAACCTTTTCTTTTATATTATCTTTAACCTAAATTATTTGAGCAATTTACCTTAAAAATATTACGAATTTATAAAAAAAGGTTTATAAATACTTATTATAGATTATATTTATAAAATAGATTGGAATAAGAAGATAAAAAAGAAATAAAAAGATTACAAAAAAGTAGTAGGTCTTAAAATAATCATAAATAATTAAATTAGTGGCAACACTGCAGCTCGTCTATTATCATCATTTTGTTTTGTTTTTACTGTATTTCTGTCAATTCATTTTTTATAATTGTAACATTTTATATTGTTGCTTGTTTTTTTTTTTAATTTGAATAGTTCAATAATAGTATTTGATAAGTAAGTAAGTATTATGAAATGAATATTATTTATAGGAAAAATTTTTCTGCCGCCAGTAGGAAAAATATTGTATGCAACAAGGCAGCAAAGGAAACATTTCTGCCTCATATTGATATATTGCCTGCCTCGGCAGTCAATCGAATAAATTACCTGCCTCGGCTTCGCCTCGGCAGTTAATTTCCATAGCCTGACCTCGCCTTCGGCTCGGAGGCTAACTTAATCATTCGTCAGAAAAATTCCATTTTGCTGCCTAGTTACATAAATAACTATTTCAATACAAATGTAACATCAAGAATAAAACAGAAAGTGATTTGATAAAAATACAAATCAATTTAACAAAGTCATCTATACAGTCATATCAAAATATGCACAGTAGACATATATATATTTATGTATATATATGCAATTTCATATACTCTTCAACAATTAGACTATATGTCACAAAGATGTTGTGCGCATAGACAGTTTCTATGCGAAAACCATTTTATTATTGACTCTGCAACAATTATTTTAATATTTTACATGAATAAAAGTATCAATTTAGCACAATAGGATAAACGGAGACGGTTGAAAGTGACATGGGGCTATGGCTATTTGCGGTCTACCTTCGACACACCATACAAATTCGAATTGAAAATCACATGAGTACTTTTAGCTATTAATGTAAATAAATGTAATGTTGGGCTTAGGTGAAAGAGAAACAAATTAGGGCGTAAGGTTGAAACTTACATAGGTCCAAAAATGGGCTAATTATGACCTAACATCTAACATATGTTAAAATTGGATTAGTATCATTTTTAAGACTTATTGGTTCGCAAAAATTGTGGACAGACCGACAGACAGACTCGAACCAGAAAACCTCATTACCTACTCGAACCCTCCTAGTGTGTCCGGCGGATTAATGTATTGGAATTTTAGAAATGGGATCAGAACTTCAGAACGATCACAGACCTTCAGTTACTTTCCGTAAGCTCATAAGCTAAATTATTCAAAAACTAAAATATTTTATTTTGTACTTTTTATGTAAAGAGAAATTTACACTGTTGGACTGCTTGGGAAATTTACTCGCTAAAAGACCACAGTGCAAAAGAAAACACTACCCAAATATACCTGTTTCAGTTTCTTCACTTTCAAGGTGACCCTCTCAGGGTAAGGGGCGGCTTTTTTATTTCAATATGTGAAGTTCACGTTATTACTTTTACACATCATATTATTGAGAATTTGTTTCATAATAAGTGGGGAAAGAGTTAGAGAATAAATAAAAAGACTGTATAATAAGGGGAGAAAAAGGTAATATAAGGGGGGGGGGGTGAGAGAAAAAGAGACATAGTTATCTTATCTAAACTGATTGCATTAGCTTTACTAAATATGAAAATCTGTTAAAATAATTCTTTTCATCTCAGTCATCCTGGATTTTATATTATTACTAGCTGGATACCCGTGCTTCGCTACGGAGTGTTTTTAAATTTGATAAGTTTATAAACTACCAGGAAAGCATACAAATTATTTTACTACGCGAGAATATCTAGATTCTATCCCTCCTAGTTATATCCCCCACCTCTTTGATAACATCATTTGCAAATATCCTAAATTTACCCCCTCCTAAATGAAAATATGACAAAACTGTACACATAACAACAATTTTTTCACCGAAGACCCTCTTGTCAATAAGGTTATATCATCTTATAACCGCCTTATAAACAGAGGTTTTAGTATTACTTTTATGTGGGTTCCAGGCCACATGGGTATCCCGGGGAATGAAAGAGCGGATCAAGCAGCCAAAGCAGCAGCAGCAGATCAGCCCAGTGAATCTGAGTTACCGCCAGCAAGAGTCGAGGATGTAGTAACTCAAATAAAATTTAAGATGAAAAATGTCTGGAAGGAGAACTGGCTAAACCAAGATCTGGCCTTACGAAGATATCGCCCGAATATCCAAGGGGATGTGTTGACTTTCTCACGGAGGGAGGCAGTAGTACTAATGCGTTTGGCAATAGGCCATACAAGGCTGACACATAAACACCTTCTTTTGGGCCGTCATCCTCCTGTGTGCCCACAATGTCAAAAAGAAATATTAAATGTTAGACATATTATGTTGGATTGCCCAGCACTAAAATCCTACCGTGACAAATATAATATTGGAGTCTGTGTTTGCTATCGGATCAGGGCGTGGTGCTGACGTTCTCAACTTTATAAAGGATGTCAGAGTGTTTAATCAACTTTAAAGCAAGATTTTATTATTATGGTCTAAGAATCTACCAAAAGATAAATAGCTAGTACTGGGAAGTAGTTCCCGCTAATGGCCATAGCTGCTGAAGCGGAAGGAAAAAAAAAAAAAAAAAAAAAAACAACAATTACTGTACTCTTAAAGAGCATTTCAACGATATGCATCATGAAGATAAAGGGTATTCATTACTTGTACCCCGTACCCCTTTGAACCAAAAGTTATAGTTCGAAAATTCATGTAAACAGTTACCTTCCCCTTGCTTTGAAGGTCAAGTGTGCAAATTTTCATCGAGATCGGAATAAAACTGTAGATTTGTATAAAAGAATATACATATGTACACACATATGTTGACTTTTATATACATATATAGATATAGATATAAATTTCCATTTTACCTCTCCCCCTTCTAAATGAAAATAAGATAAAACTGTACTTAAGAGCAATTACTTTTCTCATAAACAGCTTTTCATCGATTTGTATCATGAAGGGTATCCATTACTTTGTCATTTGTACCCCGTACACATAACAACAATTACTGTACTCTTAAAGAGCATTTCAACGATATGCATCATGAAGATAAAGGGTATTCATCACTTGTACCCCGTACCCCTGTGTACCAAAATTTTAATTTCGTAATCTCATGTAGGCAGTGACCTTCACCTTGTTTTGAAGAAAAATTGTGTAAATATTAATCAAATTAGGATAAAAGACATACCCTCATACGGATACACTTCTTTTAATATAAGATATAGCTATATTTTTTAATTATACCCCCCTCCTAAGTGAAAATATGAAAAAACTGTACATAACCACAATTACTGTCCTCTTAAAGAGCTTTTCAACGATATGCATCATGAAGGATGTTCATTACTTTAACATTTGTACCCCGAACCCCTGTGTACCAAAATTAAAATTTTGAATATTCATGTAGACAGTGATTTTCCCCTTGCTTTGAAGGTCAAGTGTGCAAATTTTCATCGAGATCGGACTAAAACTGTAGATTTGTATAAAGAACATGCACACATGTTGACTTTTATATACGTATGGCCGCCATCTTGAATCAATATGCCCGATTGGTAAACTATTTATCAAAAGTTACTAATTTCATAAAAGGAAGCCAACTTCTGAATTTCAAGGTTCTAGCACAATTGGTTCCCGAGATGTCGTCTTGTCGAATTTTGTATATAAATGGCCGCCATCTTGAATCAAGATGGCGAATTTTTAAAATATTTCTTAGCGATCACCTAGGAGGTAAGAGGAACACACCTACAAAATTTCATGGTCGTAGGTCCAGTGATATCATGATGTGTCAGTGAGTGAGTGAGTGGTATTTGGATTTTATATAAATAAGTATATTTTCTGGTTGTCTGTGTCCCCATAATTGAACGAGCGTAGTGAGTTCTTCATTTCAGAGACTTGGGATTTGAAAAGTTTGTTTGTTTGTTTGTTTGTCTAACGATAACTGGAGTAAAAATTGATCAATTTCAGCGAAATTTGGCACGTAGATGCATTTCAGCATTTTTGAGAACTGTATAGTTTTTGAAAATTCTTCACTAAACATTTCCAAGATGGCGGCCAATATGGCGGACGACTAAAAAAAAAGTTTTAAGCCAGCATAATGTGTTATACATCGTTTTGAAGGTCTTTAAAAGAAGGAAAAGAATATGTAACTAATCAAATTTCACACTTCATATTTTCAAGATGGCGGCCAATATGGCGGACGACTAAAATAAAAAGTTTTAGTCAGCATAATGTGTTATACATCGTTTTAAAGGTCTTTAAGAGAAGGAAAAGAAAATGTATCTAATAAAATATCACAGTTAATATTTTCAAGATGGCTGCCAATATGGCGGATGACTAAAAAAAAAGTTTAAGTCAGCTTAATTTGTTATACATCGTTTTAAAGGCCTTTAAAAGGAGGAAAATAATATTTAACTGATAAAATTTAATACTTCCCACTTTCAAGATGGCGGACGACTAAACAAAAAGTTTTTAGTCAGTATGACATGTTATACATCAATTTAAAGGTCTTGAAGTTTAGGAAAGGAATATCTAAGTATTAAAAATGTCACACATAATATTTTCAATATGGCGGACTATTAAAAAAAATTTAATCTGCTTGACATGTAATACATTAATCTAAAGGTCTATAAAAGTAGGAATAGAGTCAATAACTTTTCAAATTTCATAATTTATATTTTCAAGATAGCGGCCAATAAGGCGAATGACAAAACGTTTTTCGTCAGTATGGCATTTTATACATCGTTTTAAAGGGTTTAGAATTAAATAACTATTAAAATTTCACTCTATATATTTTCAACCAATTGTAGATAATTATTATTTAATATAATTATTGCATACTAAGCAGTTCAAACAGGAAATTTAGTTAAACGTTGTTTAATAGAGGTATTGCAGGCTCGCTATGATCGCACGTTTATACAGGAGTTGTAATAATGTTATTGTTGGCTCGCTGCGCTCGCCCTGTATAGGCAGCATTTAAAATTAGTTTTCATTTAACTGGGTATATATTGAAGGTTCGCTGCACTCACCAATTTATTTAGTATTTCTGGATAATGTTATGCCGTATAAACTTGCGAGCGCAGCGAGCCTGAATTAATTATATTAAATAATGATTACGTACAAATACTTTATAAACAGGCGAGCGTAGCGAGCATACAATGACTTTATTTAATTAATATTTACTACAAATTCTGATTCAAACCGGCGAGCGTAGCGAGCCATCTCTAATTTGATTAAATAATTACTATATTTACTGTATAAACAGGCGAGCGTAGCGAGCCTTCTTTAATTTATTTGATTAAAAGAATTAGTATATTTACTGCATAAAAAGCGAGCGTAGCTAGCCTTCAATAACTTTATTTAATAAATATTTACAACAAATTCTGAATCAAACAGGCGAGCGTAGCGAGCCTTCTTTAATTTGATTAAATAATTACCATATTAACTATATAAACAGGCGAGCGTAGCGAGCCTGCAATAACTTTATTTATCTACTCGCGGCAGCAAAATTAAACATTACTTAACTGTTTTTAGGCTGGAAAGTACTATTTCCCTGATTTGTCATTAAAATATTAAAAACAGGCAGGAAAGTAGTTAAAACAGTCAGGAAAATACTTTCTCTGCCTAGGCAGGGAAATATTTCCCTGCCTAGGCAGAGAAAGTAACAGTGTTTACCTGCGTGTCATAACCTCTTATTTTGGCAAGAACAGTTTATACTATTATCTCTATCTTATAACATTATATATTATAGTTAAATAAGTAATATTTAACAATAAATAAACGTTTTAATAATAAAATAATTTGTTTATATTTGTTAATTCTGTTAAATAAGTTCAATGATTAGTAGATCTTTAATTAAAAAAAACTGTAGAGTCACTGACTATACTGTAGCGTCATGTAAACATTCAACATCCATATTATTTTTATTAATGAAGTCTTTCTAGATTAGACTAGCTACTTTTCTTGATATATCCTAGTTACTTCTTTTCTTTTAAGCAATAGAAGATATCTTTAACACTTTTATTAATTTTTTAGTAAAAATATAAATAAATATTTTATATTGCGTCCATTATTCATTCAGAAGTTATGTGCGTTATAAACGTGTGTTTTGTATTTTGTTGTTATAGATTGAGTTAGTTTTTCACTTATTGTTATTATTCCCAAGTTTCTTATTTGAACATTAATTTTAGATAATATATATGTTATTATATCTTTATTAATATGACACATAGTTATTAACTACGTTATATTAATAAAGATAACATTTTAGCAGCTTCATTTTTCTTCCGCAAGTAGATAAAATATTGTATGCAACAAGGCAGCAAAGGAAACATTTCTGCCTCGGCTTCGCCTCGGCAGTTAATTGTCATAGCCTGTCCTCGCCTTCGGCTCGGAGGCTAATCTAATCACTCGTCAGTAAAATTCCATTTTGCTGCCTAGTTACATAAATAACTATTAATAAATACTTACTACAAACGCTAAATCAACAGGCGAGCGCAGCGAGCCTGCAATAGCTTTATTTAATAAATATTTACAACAAATTCTGAATCAAACAGGCGAGCGTAGCGAGCCTTCTTTAATTTGATTAAATAATTACTATATTAACTGTATAAACAGGCGAGCGTAGCGAGCCTACAATAACTTTATTTAATAAATCTTTACTACAAATTCTGAATCATATAGGCGATTGTAGCGAGCCTTCGTTATTTTATATAATAATTACTATATTTCCTGTGTAAACAAGCGAGCGTAGGGAGCCTGCTATAACTTTATTTAATAAATATTTTCAACAAATTCTGAATCAAATAGGCGAGCGTAGCGAGCCTTCTTTAATTTGATTAAATAATTACTATATTAACTGTATAAACAGGCGAGCCTACAATAACTTTATTTAATAAATATTTACTACAAATTCTGAATCAAATAGGTGAGCGTAGCGAGCCTTCTTTGTTTTATAAAATAATTACTATATTTCCTGTGTAAACAGGCGAGCGTAGCGAGCCTGCAATAACTTTATTTAATAAATACTTACTACAAACGCTAAATCAACAGGCGAACGCAGCGAGCCTGCTATAACTTTATTTAATACATATTTACTACAAATGCTAAATCAAGAGACGAGCGTAGCGAGCCTGCGTTAATATTATTAAATAAAGATAATGGACAAAATAATTTTAATGATCTTTTCAGGTTAAATAAGAATGTCAGGTTTTACTGAAATATTATCCTGATATCATTATTGAGAACATAGTATGGCTGATATAAAAGCACCTTTCTACGCGAGTTCTTTATGCACCGCATCACTAGTATAATTCCATATTGGAGCCTGATTTCGAATAAAGCGTGATAAGTGGACTTTAGACTGCCCTGTGGTAGATATTTTTTTAAGACCTTGGATAAATATATTAAGCTAGATAATTTGTTTTATAGTTGTTCTATATTGGGTTTCCAAGATAGCTTGGAATCAAGAGTAAAACCTAAAAACTACTGTACTAACTTCTTTTTCTTTTAGTGAAAAGATGATTTTTTGAGTTTTATTATTATTCAAAACAAAACCATTTGCATCAAACCAGTTGAAAGCTCTTTTAGCTTGTAGATCAGCTGTTTCACAGACTCTTTGTTTATTAGATTTTTGTCGTCCGCAAATGCAATACCATCACTTTCAACCTCGTCAACTATGTTTGTGTTGTTGTAGGTACTAAATAGAATCGTTACTGTCAACCAGGTACAGGGTTCCGGCTAAGTGGGACCCTTGAGGTACTCCAATGTTTACAAACAGGTAAGTAGATGAATTATTTAATATTATTACTAGTCGTTTCCTATCTTTTAAATAGCTTTTTATTAATTTTATAGCTGTTGCAGAGATTTGGTCAGTTTGGAGCTTCATCACTACCGCTTGCAGAGGGACTAAATCAAAGGCCTTAGTGAGATCACAGCAAGTGACGACAGTAACTTCTCCCTTCTCAAAGCCTTCTAATACTTGTCATACTATAGTACATTACGCATCGAGTGCGGAAAGTAGCATTTTGCATGCGAGTGTGGAGTTTGCACCCGAGCGACAGCGAGGGTAGTAAAACCACACCAGCAATGCAAAATGCCGTTTTCACACGAGTTGCGTACCGTACTTTATCTATGATTGTTAGATTTAAATAATAAATACAGAAAAAATAAATTTGCTGTATGTAAGTTCGTATCTCTCTCTTGATAAAGATGGTATTAATTCTTGAGTTGTATTTTTTGCCCAAATAATTATTTCTGGAGGAGTATTATTCAAAGTCACTTGATTTACTCATTGTTTTACACACAAAAACTCGATATAAACAGTTACTTTAATAAAAGAACAGCAAATTAGTTTTGTTAAATGTAAACAAACTCGCTAATCGTGCGTAAAGCTGAAGAATTCCTCTTCTTTACCGCACTAGGGTGGTAAAGAAGAGGAATTCTTCAGAACTATGAGACACGCATGCGCAAAGAATACAAGTACGTAAAGAATCACTTTCTACGCATCTAAACAGAGATACAATGTTTATATTTCGTATCAATCGTAGATAAAATTAATTGCAGCTTTAGTTGTTGATTTATTTGATTTGTAGCCAAATTGTTTGTTTGAAAATAAATTATTTTTTTCATAATGATCTAAACATTTTTTTATTCATTATTACCTCTAGTACTTTTGATATTGTGGGTATTATTGCTACTGGTCTGTAATTTTTTGCATCATCTTTACTACCTTTCTCAAAAATAGGCGTTATTTTTGAAATTTTAAAGGCTTTTGGGTATTGCCCGCTTCTTATGATTCTATTGACAATGAACATAAGAGGTTCTCTTATAATTGGAGCTATGTGCTTTAATAAATTGACTGATATACCAGATATATCTCTACCGTTTGAGTTTTTTTAGCTTTCTTATCATTTTTAAAATTTCCTGACTGGTTATTCCGTCTTCACTAAAACTAGTCAATTTATTAATTAAAACGTTGGAGTTTGTGTGTTTATTCATAAGCAGCTTTACTGTCTCTAAGTCTATGGGTTTTGCCAGCTGTTTACAGTCTACAAAATGATGATTCATAATTTTAGGATCGATATCAATTTGATTACTTTCATGTTGACTCTTACCTCTGTACTGATTAACAATTGACCAAGCTGCTTTTTGCTTATTTGAAGATTTATCAATTTGTTTCTTATAATATTCTTTTTTACTTTGAGTGACTTGATTCTTATATTTTTTCAGAAGTCTCTTATAAGGATCCATATTTAAGTGGTAACCCTGGCATATATCAAACCAAATATCTAACTCCTCTTTCTGTTTCTTTAAGTCTTAACCCTTAAACGCTAACCTTATTTTTTCGGCGCTTAACACTATATAACCTACGTATTTTTTACGTACACGCAGTAGTTATCACGAATCTAAGTTAATATTTAGCAAACATTTTTTTTTTTATTTATATTTGTTTGGTGTTTATTTATTACTTATGTGTTTATCGTGTTTATTAATTAATTTATTACATTTTTATTAATCATTCTTAATATTTTTTATTATTTTTATTTTATTTTGTTATTATTTATTTATTTTTATTGATTATGTGTTTATTTATTATTTTTTGTGTTTATTTATTATTTTTTTCTGTTTATTTATTATTTTTTTGTGTTTATTTATTACTTTTTTTATTATATTTAGGTATTAGTAGAAATTTATATCTCTTATACGTAATATTTACGTAATTACGTAGTGACTTAATGAAAAATAATTGTGAATCCTGACCAACGCGTCGGGTGAGACTGAAGTGAGTATGTACTACAACGGAAGACTAGACAAGGCACTGCTAGAGAGTGGAGATTGTGTCGTTTACAGTTTTTCTGTGATTCACATTTAACTAAAACCGTACGTAATTTTTACGTACAGTTAGCGTTTAAGGGTTAAGAACGTGCCATAAGGAACTTTGTTCCAAAAATAACGCTTAAATATATAAAAATGAACAATGTGGGAGAGTTCATAACCTGCGATGTAGTAACCTTTTCTTAAAATTTTGCTGACACTTTAAACTTTTTTGATAAAATATATTTTATGTACAGCAAAATAATAAAGTGTCAGCAGAATAACAAACAGGCTCCAAAATTTTAAGAAAATTTTACTACAAAAAGGTTACTACGTCGCAGGTTATGAACTCTCCCAGATTGTTCATTTTTATATATATAAGCGTAATATTCTGCTAAATATTTATATCTATTTTGAAAATGACTGTAATAATTATAGTAATAAAACAAATTTTATTATTTTACAGGGATTATTTAAAGAAATCGCTAATAATTTAGATAAAAACTGTTACTAAAAAAAAGTGGCAACACTGAATTCGTTTTGTTTTCTTGATGACTCAAACTTTCGTTTTTTTACAACTTTCATTTCTTTAAATCTTTTATATATTAAAAAGGGAATATAATAATTAGTGTAATTTTTCTGCCGTCAGTAGATAAAATATTGTATGTAACTATGCAGCAAAGGAAACATTCCTGACTCGTTTAAAAATTACCTGCTTATACTATTTAACTACTACTTATATTATTTAATGAATACATCTTAAAGCTTATTATAGATTTGTATTGTTGGAAGTTGTAGAGGAGCCAATGACTAATAGTTAAGCACCTCAAAAAAAGTTTTTAGATTGAATTCTATTGGCACAAAAATTTAAGAAATTTGTTACATGCCGAATGGCATGAACATATTATCAACATATATTACCAAACATAATAAATGTTTGGTAATATTTATTACCAAACATTTATTACTGTGATAGAAATAGACTGTGATAACAGACTGGTTTTTTTTCGTTTTTATTGTTATTTAAGTTAATTTGTGTGTTCTGTTATCCTTTTTTTAATTGTTTATATTTATGGAATGAGAAAACTAAAAAAAATTTAATTAATATTTTAATCCATTTCAACCTTTTTAATGACAAGTTACCAAGTAGGTAATGAATTGTAACTGGAAGTTGTATTTAGTTTTATTTATGTAATTTATCTTGAAATGGAATTATTGATAGGATTTACTCAGGAACCGTATAAGGTAATTAGAACTTTAATATTGTTAAAAATGGAAATAAGAACCTTGTTCAGCTGTATAAGAGATTAGTAAATACCTTGTATTCAATTATGTTATAGGCTTGAAGATGACCTAAGGAGAAGGTCAAAATATAGCCAGGATGTATTGAAGCAGTTGTAATCATTTATTATCCCTGTTGACCTATTTTTTAAAAAACTACATTTGTTCACATATCATATTAAAGTAAATCAGTAATTAATTATGGTTTTATTACGTCATGCCTGAATTGTAAAAATTAAATAGACAAGTAATTAAATGGTTATTTATGTTCTCAATATGACTATCAAACTTGAGAAAATGTTAAAATATATATAATTAAAGCATAAGCCGTTGGCAGCAAGATGTTAGTGTATGGGCAACAAGCGCCCCTCTTACTTGACCCGGGTGGAGGGGGAATAAAATAAACACTCAGAGATAAAGAAATCAAACAATCAAATATATTTTTAATAAACGGTTCATTTGTTTGAACCACAAGACTAGAAGAAATAACAAACTCTAAAATATTATTTTCACAAACTTGACGAAGCCGTAATCTGAAATTCATAACCAACAGTTGTGTTAGACTAACCCAGAATTTTGACAACTTGAGACAATCTTCTAACAAAGATTTAAGTAAGCCTTACATATTTGTTTTATAATTAATTGTCAATAAATAGATTCACAATACGGTGGAGACAGTACAAAAACAAACGAAGTGATTCAAATACACTTTGGTAATTTAAACGGTTGCATTTCAAGTTGTTTGTTGTTATTTTGCTCGGTCGTCGGCCATTAGCACATAAAAACATTACGTCAGGGGAAAAAACTCATTAATACATTAATACATTTAAAAATTCCTTTATGAGTTTAAATATTAATAACAATCCGGAATATAAAATTAATTAAACAAACGGGATCAATTCAATAGATCATTTTTTTTATAGTAAGAGTAAAAAGATAGAATTTATTAAATTAATTAGATTATATATTTATACGCCGTAGAAAAATTAAGAAAAGCGATATCGGTTTCGGTTCGAACGGGTATTTAAAAAAATTATGAATAAGTATGATCCAAGTTTCCAGGTAAGACTGCATCTCAAGGATGCGAGGTTTGATGTTTTGCTTCCACAGCTGGAAGCACAGGGAATCTCGATACAGGTCGGAGTCAAGTACTAACTGACTGAACAACCTCGAGGTGCTTCCACCAGTAAGAGCCAAAAAACGCACTCGACTTTCTGCCAGATGTAGCCTTTCCACAAAATATTTATAATAATGTCGGTGGAGTTGCTTCAACTTGAGGGTCGAGGATGAGACAAGGAAAAAGATTGCTTAGAGCTTGTAAAACATGCGAGAAAACACAGAAAGACTTGATTATCTGTGGATATCAAGGCATTACTGTAACGGCAGCTCACAAACATCATACTGCTCATGAGACTCAAAGTTTGTGTAAAGCCGCCATCTCATGATGATTTAAAGTACACAGACAAGTACATTTAAATCTTTCACACAAGTCATCCACTTTTCTAAACTCACTTACATTATTAACTAAAGTTGATGCAACTCAGCAAAAAGTTTCACTGTAACACATGCGCATTTCATTTGTAACAGATGCACTCGTAGTGGTTATTAAGTATTGTTAATTAAAACTCAGTCAAACTTACTTTGTAAAAAAAAAAAAAATCTATATACATAAATATCCTAAGAGTAACTTAACATTGCTAAGACTGTAGCATAGTTAACTAAAGCACTTGATTAAATCAATGTTTTAGAGTGAGACTAACAAAGACATTATTAATAAATAATGTGGAAACATAAAACAAATATTAATAAATTGTACAACAAGGTAAGTATTGTAAACCATCAATTCTTTTTTTTTTTTTTTTTTTTTTTTTTTTTTTAAGCACAAAAAAATCAATTTGGTATTATTGATGCTGCACCACAAAATGATTTTTTTTCTTCATTTTTTTAATAACTCATAAATAATAGGGTTTAGGTAAATGTGATATAATACTAGGCTTCCTGAGCCAACTAGTATAATACTAAGCTTCCTGAGCCTAGTATTATACTAGTTGGCTTCCTAAGCCTACTAGTACAATGCTAGGCTTCCTAAGCCTACTAGTATAATACTAGGCTTCCTGAGCCTACTAGTATAATGCTAGGCTTCCTGAGAGTAGTATCAATGATTGGAGTATCAGACACCACCCCCTAAAAAGGCACTTCTTTGTTTTATACAACAATATCAAAATGAGCTTTTATATTGCTTTCTTACACATCTAAAAATAAATAAAGTAAAAATAATAATTATAAATGTTCTTATTAAGTACAAAAAAATTCTTTAGGTAGTTGAATGTGTGAAGAAAACTAAAAAAAAAAAAAAAAAAAGCTTAAAGATTGTTGACAAAAATCTTTCTTTACAAATGAGTGTGAAATTGACGAGGACATAGAGCCGACAAGACATGTAAGGAAAGAGGGCAGAGTGAGAGTACGGTGAGGCTCTCCAGTGAGTGAGGTTCTCAAACCAACCAACATGCCGAGCCAGAATAGCCTCACCAAAACACAACTTGGATTATAATAGTGTGATTCTGACCCAGACCGATACCGCTGCAGCACTTCATCAGTATCCCGGCTAACCACCATGCACAGTTATCATTTGTTTTAACAACAAAATACTGAAAAGACAAGGTGGCAGCAGGTATGTCCCTACAGCGAGGTTAGTACTCTGTCTGCAGACAGGAGAGAATCGACACCGCAAGCTAGAACAGAACCTAAATAAGAACTTCTAATTAACTAATATCTCTAATATTTGCTTTAGCTGTTAGTGCAGGTCTTTAAACAAACAAGTTATACGTTAGCACAGAGTAAACAACAAGAATAGCTAAAAAATTCATTACCGACATGTTTCTGATATCGACTTATTATATAATACGTATACTACATATACGTAATTCTTTCTTACACTACATAATATACTGTACAAGTAAACTGTAATTTGAACATAATATATATTCAGGTGAAATAAAAGGCACTTTAGGGGAGTGGCGTCTACATAATACTCCGACCCTGTTTAGTATTGCAATTTAACAAACAAAGCTATGTCAAAGTTTAAACACTCTTATTACTTTTATATTACTCTTTTTTTCAGGAGGTTGGACGAAAAAATAAATAACCGACTCGATAATTTGAAGAGGTAGAATTTTAAAAATATCCTCGGTAATTAACAACGTATTGTACTTGCGGTCGATCTGCTCCGAGACATCTTACAGGCATCTTGTTTTCACAGGATTAAAAGCCACAAATTTATAAGGACAGAGGGCGGCCTAAAAATTATTTTTATACTCCGATAAATATGACTACGGGTAAGTAAAAACAGGAATGGTTTTTCAAGAAAAAGAGGTTTTAAAATAACGGATGCGATCGGCTTGAGTCCCGCTGAACTCGACTCCCACTCGACATGAAGCAAAGCATTACCCGACAAGTTTTAAGTTACCGTTTGAAAGTCAAGACTTGAAGCCATTATTTATATAACCGTATCGAATGCTAAAGGTTTGAAAAGTTACACGGTCTGTAACTTTTAAGTATTTTCACCATTCGACAGGTTTGAGTGTTATAAACCTCGACATGATGAAGGCTAAAAGTATAGTTCCGAGTACAAAGAGAACGACAAAATTATAGAAGGAATCCTCGTCGAAGACGTCGTTGAACCTGGGTATCTTCTGGTAGATGATGTCTACGAGTTGGACGTTGTAGCCCTCGCTGGGGTCCTGGTGTTTGGTCATGCCGTCACCTCGGCTCTCTGACACTTGGGAACGCCGCGTTTCTGTTAGGGACGTAATTTTGAAGCCGTTTACGGTTCACTTTCTCTTGGATAATTTCTTGGACGCCTTGCTGCTCTTAGTAGCGGGGATGTCGGCCGCCGGATCCTCTTTAGGCACCAGAGACGAGATGTGTTTGTTCACCATCTGCAGCATCTCCAAAGTTTTGAGATTTCCACTTTTGAATTCGACTGTGTCTCCATTGCCTGGACAACAATTAATTTTTTTTTTATTATTATAAAGTTACAAATAAAATAAAGTGACTAACTGTGTGGTGCAACTGTGGGTTGTACATCCACACACTGTGTGGTGCAACTGTGGGTTGTACATCCACACACTGTGTGGTGCAACTGTGGGTTGTACACCTACACACTGTGTGGTGCAACTGTGGGTTGTACATCCACACACTGTGTGGTGCAACTGTGGGTTGTACATCCACACACTGTGTGGTGCAACTGTGGGTTGTACATCCACACACTGTGTGGTGCAACTGTGGGTTGTACATCCACACACTGTGTGGTGCAACTGTGGGTCAACGCAAATTGTTGATACTTTTTGGCAAAAGGCATGGGAAAATAAACAATTAACACAAATGCTACATTTACATGCTAACATACATTTTTGTAATCTACTCTTTAATACTTTTAATTTGATATCCCACTCAAAATTTTAAAAAAAATATTATTTTTAGTGGTATGAATTATCCGCCATATGAATTCCCAGTTAATCAGTTAAAAAATTGCCATTCTAATTTTTCCTATGGTCCAGCAGACCGCTTGGCATATTTTTTTATATTTCTTGTAACAGCAGAAAATTAAACAATTTTCATTGGTTACAGAGGAAGGGGTTCCTGGTTCAATCCCCCGGGGGGTCACAATGTTTTTTATTGGTAATAACAAAAAGGTACATTAATATTTTCCGGAAATATTCATCAGTCTACCAATACAATTCAATACCTTTTATTTGATACCCCACACATTATTTTATAAAAATATTTTTTTCGCAAGAATTATCCGCAATTTTGGATTTGAACGTTTGATAATTTTGAGTACACTATATTTTTCCTGTGTGCATGACAAAACGATCTTTAATACTGCAAAATTTCATATTAATATCTTTCTTTGTTCAAAAGTTATTGGAACCGTACAGAGTGACAGACACAAGAATATAAGGGTTTTTTTTTTTTTGTTTTACCAACAAAATCCTAAAAAGAAAAAATGAATTTAACAAAATTTTGATTTAAATTATTAAAAAATATGAAAGAGATTAATAACTTGAGTAACAACACAGCTCAAGCAACTTGACTGTATTGAGCAGAGGTTTGGGCCATCTCACTTAGGAAAAAGAGCTGTCGAAAGCGACTTGTAGTCCAGAGGCAGAGTCACTAGGAGTAGCACCTGCTGACAGCACCGAGTCAGCAGGCCTTGTTATCACTGGGATTGTCCCGGTCGACCTAACAGCACAGCAAAGAAAGGCCGTCATCACCTAGGAGCTAGAACTAAGGGAGTATTCCGATGCAGTAGAAAGAAACCTAACATTGCAACGATGGCAGGAGAGATGGAAACGAGAGGACAGTGGACGGCAAAACTGAATCTTGCCAACGTAAGCAAGTGGGTCAACCAAAAGCACGGCGAGGTCGCATACTATCACACCCAGTTTTTGACTGGGCAGGGGTATTTCTGATCTTACCTATGGAAAATAGGCCAAAGCCCGACTGACAGCTGCATTTATTTATTTATTTATTTATTTATTTATTTATTTATTTATTTATTTACATGCGGTTACAACTTTAGAGTAGTATCACAATAGTCAGTACAAATACAAACATAAAGTAAAAATATATTAAATAAGTAATAAAAATAATAATAATAAATATAATTTACAAATTATCATTAAGAAATTCAGTTAAATTATAATATGCCTTCTAAGTTAAACTCGTTTTAATACATTTCTTAAAAGCTTTTAGGGGGAGCTCAGCTATTGTGGAAGGTAATTTATTGAAACATCTTATGCCATTTATAACCGGAGATTGATATGACTTGTGAAGCCTACACATAGGAACATTAATATTTTTGGCCCGGGCACCCCAAATGAGGCAGAGCAACAAGTGCGAAAGCTAGTTATATGTACATATGACACTGAGAAGGGAATCCAGCTAGTTAGCCTACATATGACACTGAGAAGGGAATCCAGCTAGTTATCCTACATATGACACTGAGAAGGGAATCCAGCTAGTTATCCTACATATGACACTGAGAAGGGAATCCAGCTAGTTATCCTACATATGACACTGAGAAGGGAATCCAGCTAGTTATCCTACATATGACACTGAGAAGGGAATCCAGCTAGTTATCCTACATATGACACTGAGAAGGGAATCCAGCTAGTTATCCTACATATGACACTGAGAAGGGAATCCAGCTAGTTATCCTACATATGACACTGAGAAGGGAATCCAGCTACTTATCCTACATATGACACCGAGAAGGGAATCCAGCTAGTTATCCTACATATGACACTGAGAAGGGAATCCAGCTAGTTATCCTATGAGAAGCTGGTGACAGAACTTATCTGAATGAGCAGAGTGTGATATCTGATTTTTAATAAATTGTGGCTAATATCTAAATTACAAAGTTTTTCAGAATGTATTTTGACACTTTGTTTACTACTTGGCTATTTGATTGATTGTACCTATTCTCTATTTGGATCTAGATGGACCTTGCTTGTCCTTTAGAAACATTTTGATGTATCGTAGTGCATGGTGCTAGGAGCCTGGGTATTCTAGTATGTATATATTCTATCGTTCTGATCTGTGTTGTGCCTGTCTACATCAGGCAAAGATGATATGTTTGTGAAAAGTAGTATTGGTACGACAGGGTGGACGAACCACTAGCTGGAACCTAACAATTAGGGCACTAATTGACCTTTTTTCTATTCTTCATTTTCTATCCTTGTAGTAGAGTTGCAGCCTCTTGACACATCACACCACTGTACAATGGCCACTCTGGCTCTTGTGTTGCTACGAGACTCTTACAACCTTTCAAACACCATCCCACACCTTTTAAAAGCCACTGATTTTACATTTATCATTTAAAAAATAAGCTTAAGTTGTGACTTACCAAGGCTGAAAGTAACAGTCGGTTCACTACGATCACAAACAACTTGTGTTTTTACTTTAAGCGTTATATTTGTAAGCAACACTCTGGAGCAGGTCAGGTGGTACATAAACTGCCTGCAACAAGTCCAAAACAATACAAACAGTTGTTTGATTTCTAGATCCTTATAGGGTAATAAAAATCATAATAGATTTTACGTGGCAACATTTTGGCACTACCTGCCATTCTCAGAATATTACAAAGGTTACAATCAATTATGAATATACATTACTACTGGATGATCCGACTCACCAGTGAGAAGAAAGAATCTCACACCATCTTTTCTTTGAATTTCGTAATTATGGAAGGACATGGTAACACTAAAACTGATTCTGAATGCTGTTTGTTTTTATTGTTATGATGTGTTGTTTCTAAATAAAGTGTTCTTGATGTAGGCTTGAAAATTGCAAGTAGGGCCGAAAAGTTGCCATGTAAAATCACATCATTTTTTCATTACCCTTAAAGGATCCACAAACCAATCAGAATACTACAAAGGGTACAATCTATTTTGAAAATACTACTAGCATTAATTTATCCGTCGAATTGACACAGCAAAAACATAGTCCATAAGAATAAACAAGGGATGGTAAACATCATCATAATTGGTTTTGTCTATGTTTATTTTCTTATTTGTTATACCTTTTTTTTAGCACTGTTAGTTATTACCAGAGACGGGAAAAAGTCATAAACGTCATAGTCATATGATTTTGTCATAAAATAGCCATTTTACGCATAAACGTCATAAAATAGGGGTTTCTTGGAATAAACATCATAAAATGGCCCTTATTGCCACATGTTTAGCAAAAAGATTTTATTTTGTAAAAGAAAATTTTTAAATTGAACATTCGTGGTCCGGTTCCAGGTAAAAGTGCAGTTTGAACAAAAAAAACCCTTACAGCAGCTTAGTGAAAGGCCTGGGCTCTTAATTCCCTGACCACTTTCGGACTTAACAAATGCACTTATGCACACCTACACCTACAACCAGAGAGGCACCGACACCGACGGTCATCCCTGATTCCAAACTAGGGCTCCTGATCGGCTCCTTCTTGGAACAACTCCTCCTATTAGAATCAAGGAACTTCAAGATAGATTCTCCAATCAGCCAATAAAAACTCATTAATAAACCCATTGGATTGGGCAGTCTCCTGATTAGCTGTTCCATAATTAAAATTTTTGTATATATTCATGGCAAGGGAGTAGAATGTTTAATTGCTCATTTGATGACCAGTAACACGAATAAGAAACTCGTGTTACTTGTGTCTTGATTAATTTTACTCGTGTAACTAGTTTCTTGATTGATTCTACTCGTGTCATAATGCCGAAAACTCCTGCAAACAAATTAGCGCTTAAGCGTAAGTGGGTGTCAGAGGTGAAACATTCTTCTGTAAGCCATGTGATAAACAGGTAAGTTCTACACCTACTTTTCACCTGAAGTCTTCAAGGTCTTGGCTTCATTGGATGCTGGAGAGGCGCGGTCAATTCGTAATGCAAAATAAGCCCTAAAAGCTCCAGGACTGGAAACCCACCTGAACTACATCAACGTCAACATCGGGAGATTTCCTGACATAATAGGAGGTCTGCAAAAAGGATATGCTATTTCCAAACGGCGTCGAAAAAATCAAGACCCTTTGCAGTACCGATTGGGTTGGAAGAGTGGGAAAAAGGTGAAAGAAAAGTTGACTGCTGTTCTCTCAAGGAATCCTGGGTGGGAACACGTCCAGGCCATAGTTGCCATAGCGGATGGCGGATTTTTTTGATCCACCATCTTAAATCAAGATGACGGTCACTTCTATTAAAAATACTCCATGACGGAATGCCCGGTAAAGCAAAAGCAAATGACGTGTCATGCATAAAATTTGCTCCCACCTCATCTGCCGACGTTGAAAGGTCTTTTTCCAAGTTTAAAATTCTACTGACAGAGAAAAGAACCAATTTAACGCTGGAGAATATAGAACAACACATGTTTATTTTTTACAATGTTGAGCATTCTGCTAATTATTATTATTTATTATATATTGTAAATATAATTTTGCATTTATGAAGTATTCAAATCTTTTTGGAACTGTTTCCCTCCAAAATAATGAAACACTTCATATAAAGGCTAAATTTTCACAGTGAAAATAAACTTCATACTTTTGGCTAAAAGGTCATAAAACAACCGATTTTCTAAAATAAAGGTCATAAAACAGGATAGTAAAAGTCATAAAAGTCATAGAATAAAGGTCATGAAATGGAAAAATAAAAGTCATAAACGTCCCGTCTCTGGTTATTACTATACTACTTAGTTTCTATTGGCTATTTTTAAATATACAGATAGACTCCAAACTACGATATGGAGAGTATTAAATTCTTAGCAATGGAATTAATGATGTGTAATATAATCCTGATTTTATCCTTAAAAGGCTTTGGAAGTAAAACTATTAAGGAATTTAATTAAATTGCTAGACCCACATGGTTTTAGGAAACAGCCACTAATACCTAGCATGAGCCCCGCGGGGTGAAAGCTAGTTAAAGTTAAATCTAAGCTAGTAAGAACTGACTAAGCAAAGTAAGTTCTCCATCAGAAACTTAGCATTTAATCATTTGTTGTTGTGCACCATGAATTTTATTTGTTAGTGTAATAACAAATCTCTTTTTAAGATGAAGATAATGCAAGTTTTTCCCTGAAAAATGTGTCCTAGCCATATTAATATTAAATATGGCCGATATAACAGCAAAATGATGGGAGTTGTTTATGAAGCTCATTGCTAGAAGATTACTCAAATCCCTTGGTTTGTAATGCACTCTTTGTTTAAGTTTTTTAAAACGTTTTGGAAACAGCGATTTCAAACGTTTTGAGTTTAAGGTCTCACTGCCAAAGATTGGTTTTGTATTGAAACTGTTTTGAAAAAATAGCATGGAAACGGGTACTGAAATGAAAAGAGAATTGAGACATGTGCATAGTAGGTGTTTTAAAAACTGTTTTGAAAACTCCTCATGGAAAAACTTTCAAATTTAAACCAAAACCGTTTTTAAAACTCATGGAAACGTAGTAATTGTTTTGACCAGATATACTTAGAAATGTATACACATCCAACAGAGTTTCGTATTGAAAGTTCATTAAACAAAGCAATATTATCTACAACTTGAATACAAATAAGTTATCGTGTCCTTTTGTAATAACAGAAGGACAATAGAATGAAATATTTGTTTTTCTTGAGCCCAATTTGAGGGGGAAACGTGAAAGTTAAATAATTATTAGGGATTACGGAACAAAAGGAACACGCCCTTTTTATTAAGAGTTGTTCTGCGGAGAGATCTTACCCTTGAACAAAACAATACAATTTACTTGTTAATATTTAAGGGTTATAATTCAACAATAACAGGTTTTGCATCCTTCCCTCACAAGTTAATAAAATTACCTAACAAAGTCAGTCAAAGTAACTAAATAGTGCACACAGACAGGTTTTTTAAGATTATCAAACAAAAATTTGACACAAATGGAAATGAGAAAAAAAAAAAAAAAAAAATCGTTGAAAAGTCTAATAATTCTATTTCTGACCGATGTAGCTCAGAATCGATCAAATAGTTATCGGGTTACATTACAAATGAGTGTAGCCAGTTGCATAGTAAAAAAATGACTTGTACGTTAAATATTAATCGAATTTCTTAAGCAAAGGTAAGATCGGTTTAAATGCTGAAACGTACCTGGTTTCGTTGGTTTTATCGTGGAAGGGATCGAATTTAAAGACGATCTTTTTGACCGGTTTTAAATTGACTTGTTTCACCTGTTTAGAAATAGCGCTGAACAAGCCACCGCTCTTCGTAAAGGTTCCTGAAAATGGAATCGACATTACAAATCAACAAGAGACCGAAATAAATCATGCGTACACTCAAATTATTGTTATAATGTAAACTCAATGCATGTGGGGAAAAAATCCAAAACTATAAAAAATTGAAACCAACCCCTTGGAGACGAACTCACGATAACCTGATCATTAGATATTTACTCCAGATGAAGTTGCAGAGACACCGAAAACAAATTAAATTATACATATCTCACTGGATTATCGGAGCGACGGGAAATTCTACTTATCCATGCATTTACATAGACCAATTTATTAAGGACAATAAAAAAACAATAATAATTTTTACACATTTTGTTTAACTTGTCAAGTTAGAAAAATGTTACAATAAAGGAAGTATACTGAAATAGAAGTGCTTGAAGTTGAAAAAATGTGTAGCTAGATAAAGATTCAAGAAGCAGGCGCAGATGAAACTACTCAATTGTATAATAAAAAAAAAATATTACTTTAGTGTTATTTTTTAATTAAAAATTTAATTACTCTACTGTCACTATAAATACATTGTTTTTTTTTTTTTTTTTTTTTTTTTTTTTTATAAATGCCGACTTTAAACAAAAATGACTGTGATTTCCGAGTATATATTTTAACAAAAAGAAGCGATTTCTTAAAATCAAAAATTGGATATGATAGATATTTATTTAAGTAATTTGATAATAAATTATTTGTAGCTAATAGCTAAATTTGATGTGAAGTATTTAATTTACAATGAGAAGAACGAGTAATCATGATTATAGACAGTAGAGAAGGCCAGTCTCATAGATAAATTATAGAGAGGGCCATAGATTAAGTGACAGAAGAGTTTTTGAAAACTACAGGCTTGCCAACACCATAAAAAATGTTTTGTCAAGAAAGAGTATAGATCAAAAATTAAAAGCTAAATGTATATAACATTGGCTGGACACCCGTGCATCGCTAAGGAGAATTATTCTCAATGTATATTTTTAATTTAATAAATTTATTAAGTATCGTTAAGAAATAAGAAACATTACAATTCCTTTGCTAAAACAAAAAATCTGTCAGAGACAACTGAGACAAACTTTCTCATGTACGAGTTTCGAGTTTATAATTACTTGGCCCAGTATTTTCCATTTAATAGTTTTCGTTAGTACAATTTATTTATTATTGAACATTTTATCAAAATATATCATAAAAATAACTTCTCGGCGGGGAATCGAACCCGGCCTAAGCTATTTTCTCAGGAATTAGATTTTTCCCGGGAAAACGGCTTATATCGTTAGATTCGTATTTAAATGGACTACATTTTAAGCTTTATTTTCCTAGAAACGATTCCAGCGATAGACGCTCAAACGATAGTCGCCCAGCGACTGTCGCTGAGGACTACTCTTTTAAGTTTGCATGTTACCGTATTCCTAGCTGAGCGACTCTTCACATGCAAACTCAGCTCCACGGTAGTCGCACAGCGACTATCGCTCAGCGTCTATCGCTAGAGTCGCGCCTAGAAAAACTTACCTTTAGAATTGTTTAATCAAAATCGTCGGAACCGTTTTCGAGAAATACTTTTTTTTCAGAGTTGTTGGGGGGTAGCGCCCCCAAATTTGGAGCTAAAATTAATTTCTCGATTTGGCCTCAGGGTATGATTTTTCTGAACATGTATGCCAAATTTCGTCAAAATCGGCCCGGTAGTTTAGACCCCAGGCGTCTACACAGACAGACATTTTTTAAAAACAACATTTTTGGACTCAGGGGACCTCAAAACTTGTAAATCCATCAAAATCTCAAAATCGAATTTTCGCGCCATCACAATACTTTTTCTTTATATGTGAAAGTAAAAATGCGATAATATTTAAATCACCCCCCCCCCTTAAATAATATAATAATAAGTTCTGCAATATAATTTTCAAAACTTCCTAATTAGTAAACTGATTCTGATTCATTTGCCTGGCTTGAATTGAAAATATATTTTATTAATATTATTAATCAGACAGTCAATCTGTCGCAGGATCGGACTGGTTATAAAGGAGCTCGGGAGATTTGCCGGTGGGCCGGTAACTTGTCCTTTGGCTAAGTCAAGGCTTGAGGGCCGGTCTGATGAAGAAACTCCCAGGACTTTCTTCCCAGTCCGACCCTGATCTGTCGTGATAAAAGGCTGCCTGCGATAAAAGTTTGAGACCAGGAACTTGTTTTTGCGTGAATCGCTTGGGGCGCATGAGAATGAGAAAAGTTGAACTGCAACTTTGCGGGAACGTCCGGAAGGTGGAAGTATGGGGTACAAAAGTCAAAATAGTGTATATTGTATATATAGTATATACTCTTCATGATGCATGTCGTTGGAAAGCTCTTTAAGAATACAATAAATTGTTGTTATTTACACTTTTGTATTTTTTTTCATTTAAGAGGAAGTTAAAATGGAAAAACAGGAAAACAAATTATGAATGTTACCTACCTACTTACTACTTTAAATCCGATATGAATGAAAATTCGCATGGTACAAACAACAAAATTTCAAACTGCTCTCCTGAAAAATGAACTAAGATGGCGGCCATATGTTGAAGTGATAGTACCTTTAATTTTCTTCTTCATAGCTACCATTAGTCTATGTATCAAATTTCAGATCTCTAGGTCCACTGGAAGCTGAGATAATAGAGCGTTATTAAATCCAATATGCCGGTTATAAGTCAGTATGGTGGCCATATATCGAAATCAAAATGACACTTTTCTATTTATGGTAGGCTCTAACTATGTCCAAATTTCAAATCTCTATGTCAATGGGATGTAGGAGAATTAGTCATCAGTCAGTCACTGTCACTCTTAGTTTTATAATGTATACTAGCAAAACCCGGCAGACGTTGTCCTGCCTATGTATAATTATTTACCTCAAATTATTTTAATTTAAATTTCGTTTTTCATTTGGAAATCATAAAAACCTTCTACGTGAACAAAATGTATTGAACAAAACAAATACTATTTTTACCTAAACCTGAGCTGAAAACATACATAAGGTACCATTTGACCCAAAATTACTTCAAATTATTGTATAATCGAGTTCCTGGCATCAAATTAAGCACGTATACCAATTTTCATTCAAATCTTATCAAATTTAGTAATATTTATAATTTTTAATTAAAAATAATTTATTTTCTTGTTTTTCCTTTTTACCCCCCTCTTATGTGAAAATATGACAAAAGTGTACATAGCAACAACTACCTCACTCTTAAAGAGCTTTCCAACGATATGCATCATGCAGGGTGTATACTATTTTGACTTTTTTACCCCGTACCCTGTAATCCTGTGTACCAAAATTTAAATTTTGAAATTATATAATTCTTCTCCATGAAAAAATGCCAACTTTCATGGTGATCGGTCAAACGGTGTTGGAGTCTATAAATCACAAACAGACAAACAAACAAACAGACAAACAGACATTCATTTTTATATATATACACGTATAGATAGATACAAAGAGACATAAATCTTTCTCGACATTCTAAAACAAAACACAATAAACTGTTTATTGCGAACCCCCAAGGGTTGTGCACAAATCCGACTTACTGAACGCGGAAAAATGATTACGGCGATGAATTGGTTTCGATGTAGCGACTTTACCCGAAGCATCAACAAACATTGGTCGGTGTCTGGAAAGCGCAGGTCTCGCCTACACCAATCCTACTTGCCAACGTTCAAAAGGAGATGCCTTTTTCAAGTATTAACTTGTTAGCTTGAGAAGATCAGTTTGGGCTGAATTCTGCTTCTCTTTTAACTTTTCCCCGATTTACCCATTTATGCTTATAGATCGAGTTTTAGAAAACCCCTTTTTGACAGAGGCGTCAATATTATTAAAGAAATTATAACACCAAACACAATTATTTTATTTCAGTGTTTTAAAGAAGCAGTGGTAATAACGGAGAACACGCTACACGCTATTAAAATATTATGACCTCCATCTTGAATGAAAAGAGCCGAGTGGAAAACCCTTTTCTCACGTTGTTTATCATAAAAGAATTAACATTCCAAATGTCAAGGTCATAGTGCAATTGATGTCGAATTTCGCATATAAATTGCCGTCATCTTGAATCAAGATGGCGTATTGTAAAATATATTTATTAGCGAGGACCTAGGGGCTAAGAGGAATCTACCTACAAAATTGCCATAGGTACTGTAGTCCGGAGATATCGTGATGAGTCACGCATGTCATTTGGATTTTATATTATGTAGGTTCATCCTAGATTTCGCATTAAAATATCAATGGATATTATTAGAACCGAATATTTTGTCATCTATATTGTATTTTCAATATAGTTGTGTATTTTAGGTTCCAGACATGTTACGCTAAAGGAGTTGGTGCGCTTCTTTATGCGCAACAGGCAACACTAAAAATAAGGGAACCATGATCCATGATACCCCCTTACAATATAACTCCCACTTATAATCACCTGATCCATCAGATAGAAATGCAGTACAAAATAATAAAGTAACCTGCAAGTTTGTCACGGTCGCTAAAAAATAATCATTTCAAGATAAAAAGAACTTTTTATATACTACGTTATTAAATTTTCTGTTGAATCGTATGTAATGTTGATAATATAATTGTTATTGTTATATAATATATTATAATGTTAGTGAAAAAAAATAGTTTATTTACTTTATAAATTTATTTACTTCACGAATTTATTTACTTCCCCCAACACCAAATCTAAAGCGTGCCATCGATATATTTGAAATAATATAATCGATATTTCCTGTTTTGCTGTCATTCAATGTTTATCTATCGCTAGTTTGAGACTAGAAGCTAAATACCACGAAAAAGTTTTGCGCCGGGAGGTTACAATCCTAGATAATGGGTTACAATTGAACCTCAACAACAAGAGAAGGTTATAACTTATAACTCGTGAACTTTGTATGGGTTTACTGAATAGTATGTTATGCGTTACTTTTTTAGTATTTATTTGTATAATAGTAATTAATAAATAAATTGTAAAATGTACTAAATAATTTTTTTCTGTATAAAGGTAACATTCAAGTATTTGTAGGAAGCAAGAAAAGGGAACTACTTGTTCATTTTCCAAGACTTGGATTGGAAATGAAGAGTGGAGTCAATATTAATTCTTTTAATTTGTACAATCTAAACTTGTGATAACAAAAATATTTACAGGTACCTAAAAATAACAGGAATCAGTCTGGAAAATATTACATTTTTCATAGAACAATTATTTTGAACTCTGCTAGTCTAAGACTAAAACTTATAATAAAGAATACTAAAGAGGCTGGTCTTAGTTTGAAAAAAGTATTGTGATAGTTTAATTTAGCTGAATAGAATAAGCTTCAATATTCAATAGGAATAGGACTTATAATTTATTACATTTCTTTAAGAAAAATACTACTCATTATACCCCATACCCGGAGTATAAAATTAACGTTGATATAATCACATTAATCTTTGAAATCAACAAAACAGCTCACTTAAATTTCATAAAAGCTGCATAATTCTCTTTACTGTTATAAAAAATAAAAATAAATAAAGGAGAAATAGACTGCCAATTTCGTATGGTTGTAAATTTATTTAATTTTCCACCGTTTCTTACATCAGTCAAAATTGTTTTGATTTTTTAACATAAATTACAGTACTCTTTTACATTAATGAAATTCTTTAGAAATAAATATTCACGATTTATTACTGAATTCTGGCTAAAGAAAGTTTTTCTTTTCTTTTTCGAGGAGTCTGTGTTCACACCACACTAACGTTTTTAGTGTTTTTGCAGAACTTAAAAATTGGTGAAGTACGAGCTCTCTTTCTCACTATTTTCTTGAAAGGGAGTGAAAAAATGTTGATCAAAACAATATTTATTTTTATTAATGAAAGAAAAAATGAAATATGGCACTATAATAGGCACATTAGTAAATTACTCCAATGAAAATTTGCTAAAGAAGAAGAAACATAACTTAAAACTGATACGGTAAATAAAAACTATTATTATAACCTGTTGTTGAGTTCAACTATAACATGACTATAACCTTCCGGCGCAAAATGTTTTCGTGGTTTTTAGCTTCTAGTAATTTGAGACCCGTCAAAATGAAGATTGCGTAAATATGTGATATGGCAAAACAAATAAAATAACTTGCGGATTTTTTCCGAACTAACTTTCCGTACAGCAAAATTTGCTGAAAACCAATTAAATTCTGCTGAAAGATGGCTAAAAGTATTAAAATAATGCATTGTCATCGTGTTCTGAGCTATGCTAAAAGTTTCAAATGTCTAGCTATTCGGGAAGTTAGTTAGAAATCGATTGCCAGATTTGTACCGGACAAACAAATAAACAAGAAAACAAGCTAATAAAAACGTAGTAAAAAATTATTAAACAATTATGTTTTGTTAACCTTAGCTCGAATTATAATGTATAACCGCAAGAAGGTTAATCATAGCTGCTGTTGGAAGCGATACATTCTGTGAGATAAAATATACACTTTGGAACATCCATAGTTCTAATGAATCTATGGGTGGAGCTTGTGGCGATGGCGAGGCTCACAGCTGATTCGAGTCAGTTGAGTAGTGACTAGTGACTAGTCGCAGTCCTAGTGGGTTCAGTACACGAAGGAATGTGCTTTGACTGGTCTTGGAGCTAGTGTCGGTCTGGCGCGTGTGCTTAGAGTGCTCTGCAGAGTATTTGGAAATAATCCGAATGTTATTTTGGTGAGGTGGAGGACGGAGTTTCGGAGTGGCCCGGCGGGAGGACGGTGGAGGAGAGAGAGACGGCTCTCATATATGGTTGGTATCGGGACGAGTCGGGCGTGCGGTTATGCAGGATGGCGTCCGGTTGCTGCGGAACTAAGAAGCAGAAGCTGAATAACAATTCGAGCGTGCCGTGTAACGGCTTGATCGTCCCCAATGGGCTCAAACCCTCGATGGTCGCTCACCCCGAGATGTGTTTTTTCTGTTTCGACGTGCTCTACTGTCACCTTCACAACATCGAACCGCCCAAATCTCCGGATTTCTCCAACGACCCTTAGTAAGTGCTTGGCTGAAATTAGCAAACCGATAAGAAACATCTAGGTGGAGTCCATCAAGTGCTCCCCTCAGCTTTATTTTTAATCGCCCCGACTAACGTTTATTATAATATCGATTATACTGTAGACCTCTTTAAAAATTGACGTATATATTACATATAGAGTTTCTAGTTGCATCTGTTTTACCTCTGCTCCCTCTTATATAAACCGTTAATAGTTGCAATGCAACCTATTTACTCTCCCTACTTGCTCGTTGCGTAACCCACCAACTTTTGTTTTATTGTGCCATTTGGCCACTATAAACTTTTTTTTATCAATTTTACCATTTTATTATTTCTATTTGATCCTATTGATTTTCTCATCATTAACACACACACACATACATACATTCACTCACATACATACAATATATATATATATATATATATATATATATATATATATATATATATATATATATAAATTTAAATTGTGATAAACAATCGAATAAACATGATTAAATTAGTGATTCAAAACTACATCCACACATCCAAAAAAGGGGTTAAGTAATCCCCATTGAATCATTTCTATAATAGCTGTGTATTTTTGTTGCTTATATCTTGGTAAATTAGCTATGTTATTTATTATATAAAACCACAAAAATACCAAAATTGGACTTAGGTCCTTTGTGTGGCCTACTGATATAAATAACAAATCTTAGTCTCTTGTTTGCAGTGTTAATCATTTTTTGTTTGTGTTTTCTTATAAAAAAAAGTTTATTAAATAAATGAAGGTGGAAGAGGGTTGCTTAAGAAGGAATAAATAAGTGAACAAAACCCTCGGCTAAATCGGATTGTACGTGCCCTGGAAATTTCTTCGAGTTGGACCTCTACCTGGTTTATACACAGGAGGGTTGTTTTTCTTCAGAAAATGAGCGGAGCACCGCGAAGCGGTGCGGAGCGGCTATAGAAAATTCAAGGGTACACAAAATTAAGGTTTTTAATTTAATATGCGGGATTTTATCACCTAACCTCAAAGTGGGGGCACGTACAATCCGATTTTACCAAACCCTCTTACTAGTATAATATTGTCAGTTTAACTTATAAGCTAAACTTTTACCAATACTATTTTTGCAAAAATTTAGATATATTATTGATTAAAAATAAAATAGACTTCCAATTGGTGTGGCACATATCTTCCTATCATTCTTCTACGTATTTTATTGATTTTACGCTTTATCCAGCCATTATTGTCTAATTTGTATAATTGTTTTTCCCGTTTATTATCTGTTAAAAATGTTTTGATTTTTTACATGAATTGAAGTATCAATTTAGCAAGAGTCAAAGAGTACAGAGGGTTCAAATTAATCTGGGGTTACCAGCAGGTTACTTTGGATTAACTATACAAATCAGATACCTCGGTACTTTTGATGTAGTTGTAAATAAATGTATGTTTGTGTGCGTGAGGAAGAGAAAGAAATGGGCTGAGAAGGTTGAAACTTATCCAGGACTAACAATGGGCTGATTATGACCATGCAACATCTCATTATAATTGGACGTGTAGTTTTTAAGATATGTTGGTTCCCAATTGAACGACAGACAAACACGGAACCCAAAAAGGTTGCCTCATGTCTGAAACTGATTTCTTTCTTGGAATTTTTGAAATCGGAGACATGAAATATTATTTTGTTGTTGAGAACGATGACAGTACTTTTGGTTTGCTTGGAAGCAATCAAGTTTTGTTTTGTTTTTCTTTATTCGATACTTATCAACAGTAGCAAGTTTGTGCATTCCAGACTTTGGAAACTATTTTTTATTTAACTTGAACCGATGTTTCAAAGTATCTATAACAAGTGTTGAAGGCACAAAGCAATTCTCTTGTGAAAACATGGTTTTAAAACTATGTGAAAAGAAAAGAACTGATATATTTTTTAAATTATTTTTCCCGTTTACTATAAGTATTATCATGTAGTTTTTTATTTTTATCATCTTTCAGCCTTGTTATAATGTACACCTGCGTGCATGTATGCCTTGTTGTGTGTTGTTGTTATAATGTACACCTGCGTGCATGTATGCCTTGTTGTGTGTTGTTGTTATAATGTGTCTGTCCGTCCGTCCTGTCGCCTGCTCTCACGGATACACCTTTCGTCTGATCACTTTGAAATGTGGGATGTATGTGTCTTGTACCTACCCAATTAAGGTAAAAAAACTTAAGGGTTAATTTTTTTTCCCTTTTTTTTTTGACACCGTGAGGGGTATCATGTGAAAGGGTACGTCGAGCTGATTACAAAAATATATAATTCTTTAGTTATAGTTATAACTTTGATAGGGTGAGCGTAGGCAAGTTTGAAGTGGGTGTGAAACGTGGCCCCCCCCCCCCTCTATCTCGCCTCTGTGAAGTGCAAAAAATCCAAAAAAAAATTCCTGAACATTCTTCGACCATAAGTAAAGATACCACTTTTTGGAAATTTCGAAAAAAATATTATTTTATTTTTTATTGACAAAATACGTTTTTCTTTTCTTTTTTTTTTTATAAATATGGTCTTTTCGATGTATTTATATGATTGTAGTCCGGTTCAGTGGCAAAAAAAATATTATCAGAGTGTCTTTTGAGAATATCAGACACTTAGAATGGTTCAAAGTAAGTTTTTTAGCATTTTAAAAAAACACTGTTTATACACTTTACAGTTAAACACTATATAGTGTGGCCTACGGACCCTCGCTGTGTGCTGACTAGCACACACTTGACCTGTTTATTTAATTATTATTATAGTCCAGGAGCCAGGTAGATTTACCTGGAAAGTATTTTGAACTTAATGAAATTTTTACAGGTAACTCAGAGGTCCTCTGGGATGCCAATGCTGAGTTTTCGACCTCGTGGCTCTTGTGCTAACTTGGGGAGGGGGGAAAAACCCCACTTTTTCAGCCAATTTTTCGGTTTTTCCCTCTAGCTGGAAAACTTCGCGTCAAACAAAAAAACTTTACCAGTACAAAGATAAAGAGCATCAAATTTCCTATAAAAACCACTGGTCATACGACTATTTTCACCCATTAGGTACTGAGATACAGCATTTTGAAAAAATGCCAAATTTTAAAAAAGGTGGATTTAAGCGGAAAAAAGCGTGTTTTTGGGCTTATAAAATAGATTTATCATCATAAATTGAGTATTCAACATTTCTATGTATACCATAATAATACGTAAACCCCTCCCCCCCTCCCCCAGAAACAAATTTGATGACGAATAATGTGCATGACTTATTGATTACGTAGGTAAAGAAGTTCTATCCTTCCTTTAATTTTTGACTTTTTATCTTTTAATAAAATAAAAATATCAATAGTCCAGGAAATGAAGCACTTTGGCTCGCAATTCTTTCGTCATACATCGATTTACTTAAAAATTTGACAGTAGGTAGAGAATAGTCCAAGCATCAAAATCTATATCATCATTGCTATTACCCTGGGGGTGGTTGCCACCCACCTCGGGGGTTGAAATTTTTTATTTTATTTTAACCACAGGAATCGATGGAAAAGCAAATTCTAAGTCATAAATTATCTATACTTTTTTTTTTAAATTAATATTTTTCGAGTTATTCGCGATTGAAAGTAAAAGTTGTTCGACCTTTTTCGCTCGCGTAAACGTAAGCTTAGAATTTTTGGACGGGGAAAAATTCTAACTTCATCTATTTAATGAGACAAACAACTTTTTTAAATAATTTTTTTTAGTAAAACGAACACCGACACTACTATGAAGTGATAAAGATCGCAAAATTTATTAAAGCGGACCAAACCGATTAAAATAAAGAAAACAACGTTTTTACCGATATCTTACGTTCTAACGTAAAGATTTAAATGAAACTTTGTATACATCACCTTCACTACAATTGAAACAAGCATGTAACATTTCAACCTGATACAAGCAGAAGTTTTTGTGAGTTAATTATTTATATTTTTTATTTTAATATTTTAATTGGAGTAATATGCCGACGGGGCCTGGGAGGACAGTTCTTTTTCGTTCTACAACCATCTGCTTTAACTATAAATTTATCATTAACTTTTTTCTCAATATACAATACATTATTTATTGAAAGACGCTCGCTTCAAAGATAATAAAAAGATTTTCATTTAATTTTGCCTTAACTCCGCTAGTACAAATAGTCAGTTACTTTTAATTCTGTCTCTTTTCTAACTCCACCATGTATACGTAGTTATTACAGCGATTTTATAATTAATATTTAATGAAAAGCGTAAGGAACTTCGTTCCTACCGGGTGTCCCACGACACCACACGTATTTTTTTTTGTACATTAAGGTCTAACAAGGGTTGATTTTTAAGGGTTCAAATATTTTGATATTGTGTTCCAAAGTATAAAACAATCATTATTCAACTAATCCAAACAAAATTTCACCCACCTTAAGCTTTAAAATGTTACTTTATAAGTTTTGATAATTGGGGGTAGTTTTCACCCCTAAAAAATAAACAGCGCCCATCGGCATAATATAGATTTTGAAGTAGAAGGGTAAGAGGAGCCTAATTCAAAAATGTTGTGCAAATCGATGAAGGACAAACCAATTGCGAGGTTGTGTCATTTGCAAGTGTGCAACTGGATGTGTCTCAGCAGGGTGCAGTGGCAGGGCTACAATGCTCTGCCTTGTGTAAGTACTGTGTGGGCACCGGGTGCGAAACTCCGCCGAGCCCAACGTCAACGAGGATGACACTGATGACGACGGTACCGACGACCTGCTCGACAACCTATACCAGCAAGGCATCGACCAACAAGGGGCTGACGAGTCGCTTATCCAACAGACTCACCAAGATTTAATTTAATCTTCATTTTTTGTTTATTATTTTCATATTATTTTTATTATTTTGTTTATTATTATACATGCATAATTATAGATAACTTGTTTACCTACGTAATCAATAAGTTACGCACATTATTATCGCTTCTCAACATTGCTTTGACTTTTCAATTTAAAAATAAAATTAAGGCCTCCGTTTGAACGGGGCCTGAGGTGGACCGCCCTCAGCCCCCCTGCCTTCGGTACGCTACTGATCAGCGGATCTTTTCCCCCTCCCCTCCACCCTAAAGTAAGATTGATGATAGCACCATGTTGAATGTTTCAGGGAAGAAGAGGTTTTATTTAACTTATATTTCAAATTTGGTTCTGGGGGAGGGAGAGGGCAGTGAGGGGGGGGGGGGGGGGAGGGGTTTACATATTATTATGGTATACATAGAAATGTTAAATACTCAATTTATGATGATAAATCTATTTAATAAGCCCAAAAACACGCTTTTTTCCGCTAAAATCCACATTTTTTAAAATTTGGCATTTTTTCAAAATGCTGTATCTCAGTACCTAATGGGTGAAAATAGTCGTATGACCAGTGATTTTTATAGGAAATTTGATGCTCTTTATCTTTGTACTGGTAAAGGTTTTTTTGTTTGACGCGTAGTTTTCGAGCTAGAGGCGAAAAACCAAAAATTTGATGAAAAAATTGGGGTTTTTCCCCTCTCCCCAAGTTAGCACAAGGGCCACGAGGTCGAAAACTCAGCATTTGCATCCCAGAGGACCTCTGAGTTACCTGTAAAAATTTTATTAAGTTCAAAATACTTTCCAGGTCGACCTGGTTTTTTCAACCTGGCTCCTGGACTATTATTATTATTTTATTTTTTTTTCATAATATATAATTATAATTTTGAGTGTTTATATTGGTTAAAGGATGTATATGATTGTTATAATGAGGTTGTGTTGTTTGGTTCCAGTCCTCTGTTCGTGACGTGGGAGATCGGCAAGGACAGGAGACTCAGGGGATGTATCGGAACTTTCAACGCTATAAACTTGCACAACGGTATCAGGGAATACGCTGTCACCAGGTAATATTTCCACTCGGCTGTAATATAATAACAACCTAGTAATCCCTTCATATCTACCCCCCCCCCCCCCCTTACTAATTTCATGTTTACAACACCAACGAAACCCTTTTTATGTGAGACTTCACGCACTACCAATTTTATTTATTTTGTCGTGGAATTCTGAGCATGTCATAATAGAATTTGCTTTAATATCAAGAAGCTCTTTTGCAATTGACAGAGATAATCTTCCTCTTTCAGGCGTCCAAATAGACCTGCGAGATCATCGCTTTTGCTGCGTTTTCCGTTCATCTTAGTAAAATCCGGACGCTAAACCGGACAGTTGTTTTAATTCTGGACTGTCCGGATGAAATCCGGACATATGGTAACCCTATGTATAGGGAACTGCTAAACTAAAAATAGATCTGTTGTGCAATTGACCAGATGGGATCAGTCGGTTAGAGGTGGTTTTTAGAGGTAGTTATATAACTTTGTTGAAGGAAGTTATAAAACATTAACAATAACATTGTCAAATAACCTTTCTGTCCATACAATTTCTTCTTATAACCAAGTTATTTAAAATTTCATAACAAAATATTTAAAAACGTGCAGTAGGTTTGATTATGTCGTGGAGTGAGAACGGTATAGTGCTTCCTGCAACAGTGTGTGTAATTTTGGCAACATGAAGACGGCAAAGAAATTGTCGCAGATATTGGGTTCGACCTTAAAATGCTGGACAAGTTGACAGTGGAACCCACTTTTATACCATGTTAGGGCAGATGGATTACACATTACACTCTCTCCACTTGAACGACAGCAGCCATTTCACCCCAAACATCGTGCTTCTTGTTTCCGTCCTTTTCTCCGTATCTGTCGGGTCCCACAACACCTTTTTCTCTCTCGATACAAATCAATCAGTTGACTAATTTTGCTTCCGAGCTTACCGAAGGTAACGGAAGCATTGTGTTCACTTTTGAGAACAAAAAAGTTTTATGCCTCCGATTTTAAAAATTCCAAGACAGAAATCCGTTTCAGACATCAGGGAACATTTTTGGTTCCGTGTCTGTCTGTCTGTCTGTCTGTCTGTCTGTCTGTCTGTCTGTCTGTCTGTCTGTCTGTCGGTCTGTGTGTCCGCGAATTGTGAAACGTGCGACGATAACTTGAGTAAATGTTGCCCGATTTTGATGAAATTTGGTAGACATGTTTATTTTACCAATGCTCAGGTCGAGTTCGTTGGACAACGTTATCCGTTCAAGCGTTCACGCGCAACGCTCGCGTAAACGTAAACTTCGAAGATAAAATTGGAATTTTTGGTCGGGAAAAAAATCAAACCTTATCTATTCAATGAGACGAACATTTTTTTCAAATACAATTTTTTAGTAAAACCTACACACCCCTATAGAGTGTTAAAGATCGCTAAAAAATGTTAACTGTTCTTACACAATAAACAATATAACAATAAGGTAATAAAACTTTAATGTTAATATAACAATAAAGTACATGATAGGATGCGAGGAAGCTATGTGCCACACTAATTGGCAGTGTATTTTTCTTTTGTCCATTCCATTTTCATAGCAAAATTAGAGGTAATTCGATAGCCTGTATACTTAACTTAATTTCACGGAGAGGTCTTTTTAATTTTGTCTCCATGCACTGACTGATATGTATCGGGCGACAGGTGGAGTGATAAGGGCTAGGGGTCACGTCGCACGAGGCAGGGAGGGAGAAAAGTGAGGGAGCGGGGAGAAATGTTTTAAAATATCCTTTGATGTTACCGACACTCCGTGGATAACATGTATAACTTGGTTATAAAACAAGAAAAATGTTATATAACATGGAGTTATATAACTTTTTCATCAGACTTTTTGTAACATGTTATACAATTTTCTGCAACAAAGTTATATAACGTGTTACACTGTGTTTTGTTATATAGTGTGGACCTGGCTTAATTAAATAATGTTGAAGACCCTGGGTCATTTGTAGGTGTGAGTGATGCCGATATCTCGTTTTTGCAAGTTCTGTGTCACTGTTTTCTTACCTGGACCTCATAATTTTTGACTCTGCCGTTGTATTTTTTTTCCAAAAATATTCCCGTCCACGCCCAGTGTTATTATTTCTATCCTTTTAAATTTATCGAGAGGACGAGTGTGGTCTACATCAAACGACACTTTTACTATTATAATTACAAATGCATGGCATTCGTAATGTTGGGGTCATGACTAGATACCAGGTTTTGGATTCTTCAGCACCACCAGGTTTCAAATCAGTAGAATTAGAGTCTGTGTTAAGCTTCTTCTGAGGCCCCGCAGGTTATTCCTGAGTCAAGGGTGAGATCTGAGTAGGGGCCTGAGGAGGTGGGGATTCTAAACATGACGGATTTGAATGAGTGTTGTTGTACGAGTGTTGTTGTACGAGTGTTGTTGTACGAGTGTTGTTGTACGAGTGTTGTTGTACGAGTGTTGTTGTACGAGTGTTGTTGTACGAGTGTTGTTGTACTAGTGTTGTTGTACGAGTGTTGTTGTACGAGTGTTGTTGTACGAGTGTTGTTGTACTAGTGTTGTTGTACGAGTGTTGTTGTACGAGTGTTGTTGTACGAGTGTTGTTGTACGAGTGTTGTTGTACGAGGACCGTTCTAAGCAAGTTGTGTTTAGGATCCGTAAGATAACCTGAGAAATATAGCCACACAACGAGAGCTCGACCAATCAACTTACAGTGTGAGCAAACTCAAAGCGACTCGTGTTACTAACTAACGCAGAAACAAGTATTTAAGATTGTTATTTCTCTTTTATCTTTACATTGGTTGTTGCGATGTAGGGCAACGATTATCAGCAGGAGAAACGTCGCAGGATTATCTTCAATAAGGCAAATCAACATTTTACAACATTGTTTTCTCTTTTTAAAATATTTATATCCTTTCGGATAAACACGCTTATTAAAATATTTGCAATTGCGTCTCGGTTAGTAAAATGTTATTCGGGCTGTTAAGGTTTTTAATTTAATAAGAGTAAGTATAAGTATAACTACAGACCGATTTCAATTATTCCAGTAATTGGTAAAATATTTGAAGAAGTAATCAAAAGGCAACTTACTGAATATTTTGAAAGAAATAAGCTACTGTCTTGTCTTTGCATCAATATGGATTCAGAGCTAAAGCACCTCAACCTTACTTTCCTACTTGGTCAAAACAATATACCAAGCATTCGACAATGGGGAAAACTGTGCAGCCCTTCTGTGTGACTTGACCAAGGCGTTTAAATGTGTACACCTAGAACTCCTGCTAAAGAAACTGCATTATTATGGAATAAATTGCAACTTGATTAGATCCTATCTTCTGGAAAGGATGCAAGTTGTTAAGGGTCCTAATGGACTTTCAGATACAAGTAAAATACTGTGTCGAGTACCTCAGGGGTCAAAACTTGGACCGTTACTTTTTTTAATCTATATAAATGACCTCCCACTTGTCTTCCCAGAAAATAAAGCATCTGAAATCAAAATGTTTGCCGATGATTGCACCATTGTCACTAAAGCGAAAACATTTAAAGAAACCATAAACTTGCTGAATGAAGCACAGGAAACAGCCTCCGACTGGTTTACTGCTAACAGTTTAAGCCTTAATGCCTCTAAAAATCAGACTATCTACTTCTCACTAAGTACAAAAGTACAGTCAACAAATGTCTGCCTCCCGGGTCTAACAATTGACTCGAAACTTAAGTTGGTGCTCACACAAAGCTAAATTATGCAGTGATACATCCAAAAAACTATATCCTCTAACCATACTCACAAGATACTTGACTCAAGAACAATTAGTTCAGCTATATTATGCAAATATACATTCCAAAATTACATACTGCATTCGAGTATGGGGTACTTGATCTCGACTAGAACAAGTTCTCAGACTTGAGAAACGTGCTCTTAGAATTATTACTAACTCTCGTCCTTTGAAAACCTGTAAGCCGATGTTGAAGAAACTTGGGATTCTGACTGTGACAGCTCAATGTATTCTCCTCAGTATTCTATCTACACATTCAACCGACCAGACTAAACATTCAGACCTTCACCTTTACTCAACTAGAAATTCAAACGATACAGTAACTCCTTTCCGGCGATTAGAAAAAACTAAAAAAGACCCGTCAGTAATAGCTGTAAAACTATATAATTGTCTTCCTGTCTCATTAAAATTACTTGATATTATATCTCTTAAAAGTAATATAAAAAAAATACTAATATCACTCACAAATTTTATGATCACTTTAATTAATTTTTTGTTTATTCCTGTTTTAATTTATTTTGACAAAGTTTTATGATCTAATGGTCATTTCTACTGATTAATAATAATAATAATAATAATAATAGTATAAAGAATACGGTGTGTTTGCAGCGCTGTGAAGGACTCACGGTTCAGCCCGATCAGCAGGGAGGAGCTGTCGAAGCTGCACGTGTCGGTGTCGATACTACGGCACTTTGAGGACGGTGCCGACTACACAGACTGGGAGGTGGGGGTACACGGCATCAGGATCGAGTTCCACAACGAGAAGGGAACCAAGAGGACGGCCACCTACCTTCCCGAGGTCGCTACCGAGCAAGGTATAACTTAGTCTTATTGTTTTATTTAAATGTATAAAGCTCCGCTCAGTTTTACACGTGAAATCTTCTTAGGCAGCTCATAATCCCTTGTGTTTCCCGTTCCATCACGGATGTCAAGTTTGGAAATGTATAGCGTTTCCGCAAGCATCTGGCATTTCAAGTGTGGTCATTCGTTTCCGCTGCCGGAACCGTCTTTGAGGGAAGAATTTGACTCGAACAAGCGATGAGGTCAACCGATGAGTGGCAGGAAGTAAGAAATGGAAAGAAATGAAAAATTAAGTAAATAAACCTCAAAATGTAAACAAATTATGGAAATTAGTCTTAAATAAATATATTGATAGTTTCTAACAGGTTTCATTTAATAAAGAGTAAATAAGCATCTAAGATATAGACAGGTTCTAACCTTGGTAGGCAGTGGCTTACCAAGTCACCTGTTTATTTCTACGTCTTAACTTAAAAAAATCGGTCCGAGACAACTCAGACAAACTTTCTCATATACGAGTTCATAATTACTTAACCCAGTGTTTCCATTTATTAGTTGTCGTATGTAAATTTAATTATTATTGAACATTTAATCAAGATTTATCATAAAAATGACTTCTCCTGGGTGGGGAATCGAACCCGGGTTCTCTCCGTCCGTGTTTTAAGCTATTTTCTCCGGAACTAGATTTTTCCCGGGAAAACGGCTTATATTGTTAGATTTGTATTTAAATGGACTACATTTTAGAATTATTTAATAAAAATCGTCGGAACCGTTTTTGAGATATAATATTTTTTCACGTTTTTTAAGAGTTTTTGGGGGGTAGCGCCCCTAAATTTAGAGCTAAAATTCATTTCTCGATTTCGCCTCGGGGTATGATTTTTCTGAACATGTATGCCAAATTTCGTCAAAATCGGCCCAGTAGTTTAGGCTCTAGGCGTCTGCACAGACAGACGACAGACAGACATTTTTTAAAAACCACTTTTTTGGACTCAGGGGACCTCAAAACGTGTAAATCCGTCAAAATCTCAAAATCGAATTTTCGCGCCATCACAATACTTTCTATGAGAAAACAAGAAAAATAACAAGAAAATAAACAAAGAAATGAAATTGTCGATTGAGGGTTTTTAATTATTTCAACCTGTTATACATTTCCAACTGTTGTACGTAAATTGATTTTCATTTTGGGGCTAAAAGTATCTTCTGCTAATTTGTGTTTTACATATTATTTTTGGAACAAAGTTGCTTATGGCACTTTACAGCGTCTTGTGCCCAAGAATGAATCCGATAACAACCACCCTCACAAAACAGATGACTATAACTTGAGCAATTGATAAGCGGTTTAGTTAAAATTTGGTTCATATGTTACCGATGCCGAGGACGAGTTCGTTGGACAATGTTATCCCCCCAAGTGTTCGCTCCCAACACTTGTGTAAACTTAAGCTTCAAATGTAAAATTGGGATTTTAGGAAAAAATTCTAACTTGATCTATTCAATGAGACACCACCATGAGGGGTATCATATGAAAGAGAACATCGAGCTCATTACAAAAATATATAATTCTTGGGTTATAACTTTGACAGGGCGAGCGTAGGCTAGTTTGAAGTGGGTGTGAAACGAGTCCCCCCCCCCCTTCTATCTCGCTTATGTGAAGTTCAAAAAATCTGAAAAAATTCCAGAACATTTTTCGACTAAAAGTAAAGATATCACTTTTTTGGAAATTTCAAAAAAAAAAATATTTTATTTATTATTGACAAAATACGTTTTTTTTTATAACTATGGTATTTTCGATGTATTTATATGGTTGTAGTCCGGTTCAGTGGAAAAAAATACTTTATCAGAAGTTTGTTTATGTGTTTTGAGAATATCAGACCCATAGGATAATTCAAAGTAAGCTTTTTAGCATTTTAAAAAACACCATCAATAGGGTACTACTTAAACTATACAGGGTTGCCTACGGACCCTCGCTGTGTGCTGACTAGCACACACTTGTCCTGTTTATTTTCCTTTGGTAGGGAAGCCCATTTGACTTTCTAAGAGTGCTCATCATAGTAAAATCTGGACATTTCTCAAATCCGGACGCAAAACCGGACAGATGTTTCAAATCCGGATTGTCCGAACGTATGGTAACACTACTTATAACAATCTTACTTCATAAAATACACTGTTGTTGTTATTTAGTCTGAACCCTCATTCCAAATTTTAAGTTTTATATCTCCAGGCCCTGACAGAAATTTACTGGGGTCCGGGCCAAACATACCCCCCCCCCCCCCTCCCCATTTGCCCGGGCTATATGACTCTCCTAGCCCCCCCCCTTTATCTGGGCCTATCTCCAGGGCATTATTAATTTTTGTTGGTATACATAGCATAATACTATTGTACCTATAAATAGCATTGAAAAGCAATAGGTTATGAGGAGAGTGGAAGCGAGCGGGCCCGTAAGACATGCAGACCACTGATCAAACAGAATCGTTCTGACTCAGCTCGTATGTTATTCTAGGGCTGCTGGAGAGTCACCTTCTTCATCTTTTTAACACATTTTTTAGGTTCCTAATATTAATTTTATTAAAATTATTGGTTTTCAACGCTATTTCTTGTAAAACGTCTATTGAGAATGACAATTTAATTAATTTATAAAATAACTCAACAATAAATAATGTCAAGGTATGACATGGTTGCCACCCCTTCTCAACCGTGCACACCAAGTCAAGTGTTCCAAGCACTTGACAGGGGTCAGCGCCTTCGTAAGGGTATCGGCTGGTTGGTCAGCTGTAGATAAATGCTTTATTTGGATTTTTCCATCTTGTACAGATTCCCTTATGAAATTATTCTTCACATCTAAGTGTTTCATGCGACGATGTTCTTTAGGATTGTTTGCTATAGCAATTGTTGCCGCATTGTCTTCATAGACAGTTGTAGGTAATACATGTTTGATGTTTAAATCATTCAATACCTTTTGAATGCACAAGCTCTCACATATACCTGGTGCTAACGCCACATACTCCGCTTCAGTGCTTCAAAGCGCCACAGTTGTTTGTTTCCTTGTGGACCAGCTAACGGCGCAACCAAAAACTTTGCATAGGAAGCCTAATGTAGATTTTCTGTCGGCATGATCGCCTGCCCAGCCTGAGTCAACACAGCACTCAAGCGCTGGTGCAGCTTCATTTTTCTTGAAAACTAGTTCTACTTCCGATGTTGCTTTTATATATTTAAGTACATGCTAAAGCTGCTTCCAGTCAACTTTTTTTGGGTTTGACTGAAATCTGCTGAATTAATTTATTGCGAAACAAGTCCGGTCTTGATGTCAGCATCAAGTACACGATACATCCTACTAATTCACGATAAGGCTTGTCATTCGCATCTATGCTATCTCCATGTTCTTGTGATAAATAATTTCCAAGCTTTTCTTCAACTGGTATGTTTTTCGAAATCGCATTCAGATATGCCAAATCTTTCCATCAACTTCTTTACGTAGTTCAATTGTGAAATTTTTATTGTACTTAAATCTTTCTGTATGTCGATTTTCAAACCTAGAAAACTTGTTACTGGACCCATGTCAGCCCATTCTAAATTATTTAGCAAAATCCTTTTTTATTTTAGTAATAAGAATTATCCTTAAAATTAGTGAGGTACGGTTTAAATAAAAAAACTACATAGTTTGACCAACTAGTTTCGTGTAATTTGTACACATCGTCAGGGTATAACTACAGATAATAAACAAAATATACAGAATTTAAAGTATATACATGTTGACGTTAGGAATAGGACTGGTCAAGAAATGATAGAGTAAATAGAGGAGTTAGAAAGGATTGAAGGTGGGAAGCAAGAAGGACGTGAGAGGATTAACAGTAAAAGAAAGGCCAGGTGTAAAGGGTGGTGGATCCAGGTAAAGGAAAGAGGCTACATTTTATATTACAAACTAGACTTAAAAAACTAATATCACAAAAAACAAATCATAAATATTGCACTGAACTAAATAATAATTCGAAAAACATAAATTAACAGTGAGACAAGACTAAGAAAAATAAACTTTGACTGAAAAGATAAACAAAAGCAATGGAATAATGTACCAAAAAAGTTGTAGAGTTTGACTAGAAGGTAATTGAACAAGAAAATTAAAATACAATCAAAAATTAGTGATAATATTATGGTAACAGATGCTTAGGTTATCGGTGTCAGTTCTGAAGTTAACAGTGTTGTTAGTTTTAGATATGTAATACATTTCAAGAACATTTCGTCGCCGGTGATTAGGTTCTTGAGCTAAGATTGTGGGATTAATAAAATCAAATTTGTGACTAGTAGAATGAAAATGGTTGGTAAGGGCAGTAGGATTGGGATAGTTGGGTCTAAGGCTGTATTCATGTTGATATAATCTTCTATGTATGAATTGGCAAGTTATCATAACTTGCCAATTCATACATTCTTACAGTCTCTAACTTAACCACGGGCGAATAAGTTTGGTGGTAGTCGAACCGTTCTTTATGAGAAAAGCCTTTGCAACTAACCTAGCTTTGTACTTTGTGACATTGCCACCAGCATCACGTTTTACTCTAAATACCCACTTAGAATCAATAGCTTTCCTGCCAGCAGCAAGCTCAGTTAAAAACCTTGTGGGCCATTAAATATACTTTTGCAAAGTGAGTGTAATCGTCTATGATAGAGACATAGTATATTATGTTACTAGGCTGTGAAATGAGTTTTTTCTTTACCGCGGCAATTACATTTACTGTCGAGCGAAGCCAGACAGTAAATATTGCCAAGGTAAAGAAAAAAACACTTCACAGTCACGTAGCATATGCTATTTTTTCCGAGGTATCAGACAATGAAAAAACATTAAATATTAATCACTAATCAATATATAATAATAACAAATATTAGTACTTAAGGCTTAAAAAAAAGAAACCTTAAAAAGAGGTTACACTATAAGAAAAGATAAATAAAACGCATTGACATCTAGCGGATTTTAATCGTACTAGAAGCATTTCTACAAAGACTGCAGCGGTACTAACGGAAGTTTTGACAACTACCCGCCGGAAAATAAAAATCTTTTAGTTCCTAGGACGTAAAAGATTTTTTCTTTACAGCTAGGAGTAATGAAAAGATTTTTTAAGTCCACGTAATGAAAAAATGGATTTTATCTATGTTTTTTAGGCTCTAAAGTTACTATTTCACAGCCTACCACGGAAAAAAGTATTTTTTTCCATCATAGGTCTCTGGTCTGACTTTTGCCCAAACATCCGAGTGTATTAATTGAAGTGGTCTTTGAGAGCTTACCTCATGATGTTTGTTGTAAGGCAGTTTACTTTGTTTCTCTTACATGCAACCTTCACACATTTTGGACCTAAACTTTCCTACACTTAGATGTGACATTCCCTTTACCAAGTCACCTTTGGATAATTTTCCCAAGTATTTATAGTTTAGGTAACCGTAGCGGAGGTGCCACTGCTCTATAGACTTATTATTTAATCTACCTATTTATTTATGTTGTACCATAAAACTTAGATTTAAGTACAATAAAAATTTCACAATTGAACTACGTAAAGAAGTTGATGGAAAGATTTGGCATATCTGAATGCGATTTCGAAAAACATACCAGTTGAAGAAAAGCTTGGAAATTATTTATCACAAGAACATGGAGATAGCATAGATGCGAATGACAAGCCTTATCGTGAATTAGTAGGATGTATCGTGCACTTGATGCTGACATCAAGACCGGACTTAAGTTTCGCAATAAATTAATTCAGCAGATTTCAGTCAAACCCAAAAAAAGTTGACTGGAAGCAGCTTTAGCATGTACTTAAATATATAAAAGCAACATCGGAAGTAGAACTAGTTTTCAAGAAAAATGAAGCTGCACCAGCGCTTGAGTGCTGTGTTGACTCAGGCTGGGCAGGCGATCATGCCGACAGAAAATCTACATTAGGCTTCCTATGCAAAGTTTTTGGTTGCGCCGTTAGCTGGTCCACAAGGAAACAAACAACTGTGGCGCTTTGAAGCACTGAAGCGGAGTATGTGGCATTAGCACCAGGTATATGTGAGAGCTTGTGCATTCAAAAGATATTGAATGATTTAAACATCAAACATGTATTACCTACAACTGTCTAGCAAACAATCCTAAAGAACATCGTCGCATGAAACACTTAGATGTGAAGAATAATTTCATAAGGGAATCTGTACAAGATGGAAAAATCCAAATAAAGCATTTATCTACAGCTGACCAACCAGCCGATACCCTTACGATTCAGTTTGTTTTATCAGTGGTCTGAATGTCTTCTCTCAGGTCTTGGTTTCCAACATGGCTGCTACATTTAACTGTTTTATTTTTGGAACGAAGTTCCTTACAGCACGTTCTGGAGCCCGGGAGTAAATCCAAAAAAAACTACCAAAATCACCGTCACAAAATAACTGTCACTAAATCACCGTCACGCAAAATCCGTCACAAAATCTATAGATGACGATAACTTGAGTAAAAGCTCACCGAGTTAGATGAAATTTGGTACACATGTTCATTTTACCAATGCTCAGGCTGAGTTCGTCGGAAAACGTTATCCACCCAAGCGTTCACGCGCAACGCTCGCGTAAACGTAAGCTTTAAAAGACGGCAAAATGTGTTATTAAGGAAGCCTGTTACTTGACTTGTTTTGATTACTTTTGTTATATATGTCATAAATGTCACTTTCGTTTGTAAATAAATAAAATATAATCATGTAAAATACAACCCTGATACAAGCAGAAGCTGTAGAGTAGGGAAGAGATATATTTTATAATATTTTAAATTAATTGGCCGGGTAGGTAGAAAACAGTCCTATTTCAAGCCAAACTCCTTTAACAAACATACTCTTTAACTCTAAACTCATCATGATCAACTTTTTTCTTATATTCAATATATATTTATAGTACTTGCTTTAATTGTACAAATAATGCTTTTCTTTTAATTTTTCCTTAACTCTGCTAGGTACAAACAGTTGGTTACTTTTAATTTTGCCTCTTTTCTAACTCCGCCATGTATAAGTAGTTAGCAATGTATATGTACTTTTTATATTTAATGAAAAATGTAAGGAACTTGGTTGCTACCGGGTGTCCCGCGACACCAGACGTATTTTATTGTCGTAGAAACAAGTTTGCAACTGTTTATATTAATGTTGTTTGAGTGTGAGAGATTACAGGGTGCTAACAAGGTCAGTTAAGAAACTAACTTTTCATTTCATGTTTATTTGTTTCTTATAGAAGAGTTTGGATTAACTTGCTCCACGTCCTGCCGTCGCTTCCCTCTTTGTTTCACTCAGCCCAATTTTAAGTCTACATTTTTTAGGCTAAAAGGGAGAAATAGACTTTTTTTGTTTTTAAGTAAAGGGACTGTAAGTCATTTTCTTTGGACTGTCGTTTCCAGCGACAAAATTCATAACTTTACATTCGTAAGGCTTTGTAAGTGTTCCTAGTGTTCCTAGAGGAGGAGGATTAATTTAAGAAAAAAAGTTAATTTGGTACCCTGCACCTGCGGTACCAATTTCAAGTCCGATGATAAATCACAAGTAGGAGTAGTAAATAGTGGCAACTTTCCAAATATGTGAGGAATGTTTGTTTGCACAGCGTACCTGTCAGTGTAGCAAATTTCAAATATAAACCTGTTTGATGAGTCGAGACATTTGACTTGAGTTAGGTGACAACCTGCTGCAGTTATCAAGTTCAAACAGACGGTCGGGTGGGGTTGCCATCTAGTGTGTAGGTTTCCATAGCTGGAGTCATGTGAACTGCGCAGGTTGGGTCGGGTTGCCATCTAGTGTGTAGGTTTCCATAGCTGGAGTCATGTGAACTACGCAGGTTTTCCTGTCTGGACCCTCGGGCCGGACGTCTGTAGGTACTTTGATCATCCTGATGTTGACTCCAGCCGTGGAACTCTACATCTCCGCACTAAGGTACCAGCATGTCACATCACATTATAATACCTAGTTAGCCCGTGTGTAGAGACCGACGGCACCTAGGTGTCGGCACCTGTCAGCTGCAGACGAGTGTTCAGCGATCGCTGCTCTTACACTTTATAATACCCGAGGATCCACATTTGCAGTTGGCTGTTTTGTAAGTAGATGTGCAAACGGCTCTTCTGTCTCCTTTTTACAAAGTAAAACAAAAATAATAAAAGAGAAGCGGTGGTTTGGATTTTACAGCTGCATTGATTTCTTCTTCTATCGCTAGATCGGTGTCATTTGTTCTGAGACGTGAGTAGATTCCAAGGTATCGGCCCTGGGGCCTTGCAAAATTTCATTTTTTTTTACTCAAATGACTCACGGCGATGTTCTAAGTATCCGTCTGTCTCGTTATTTTTTATGTTTCAAGGTTAAACTTAAATTTATAAACATATTCATTATTTTGATGAAAAAATTAAAAAAGATGTGGAAATAAGTCTGCAGGGGTTCAATATTCACTTGTATTTTTTCAAAAACTAAATGGAGCAAGTATGTGGTTTGACCACACACAAAGGGTTGTAGGCAATCTAACAAATAGGACGAGTTGTCAACCGTTGTAGTAGGCTCGCCCACATCAAGACGGCAGCCACCATCTTAGCTTCCTCGTTTTGCCTACCGACCATGCACCCTAAAAACTAAAGAATAATTACAGCCTTGAATCACTATTTTACAAATTAGGGAAATAAAAAATAAATAAGTCTGTAATAATTTGTGTTTTTTTTAACAGGTTGGGACCAGATCCAGACAATAGATTCACTGTTACGTAAGGGAGGTTTCAAGGGGGTCGTGACCCCCGACATACGCAGAGCCATCAAACTGACTCGTTACCAGTCGGAGAAGGTTTCGGCCGGCTACCAGGAGTATGCCAACCACTGGAGAAACAGGCGTGGCTGCTAGCAGGGGCTAGGGGGTACGGCTCAACACCGAGCGGCCGTACCCCCCCACCGCTCCACACGCCACTACGTGGTACGCCCTGCCCAGTCGGGGGGCGCCACTTCCGTCAAACGCCACAGGATAATCTGACACCGGACCACCGCCCTTCTACTAGCCACGTCCCTGCTCGTAGCCCACGTCCTACTCAACTCTCTGGCCCAGTCGCACTGACGCCTCCGTACGCCGTGCAGCGGCACCGGGTTAACATCGGACACCACGACCTCCACGTCGGCTTCCACCGCATCTTGAGGTTTCCGTCACTGCCACCGTTTGTTAACCTGCCACTCTTCTACGGCAAACTCCCAGACACTCTACCGCCATACTCGTATAACAGGATGCCGGCCCTCCTTGCACCTGCACTGTCGGTCTCCTGCCACCGACCCCAGGTATGTACGTGGAGGTGGGCCCAACCTTCCAGACTCGCTCCCTTCTCCCTTCGGTCTGACATTCCTCCGCATCTCTTGAACCGTTTCAAATATTAACCGTCTAAGACCTGACTAGTCCTGTACGTAGGCATCCGTAGCCGGAGTCACTGTAACAGTCTCCGCTTTTCCTTGCAATCTGACGTTTTCCTGACACGACTAAAAGCACCGTCTGTGATATCCATGTGTTTGTACTCTGTCCCTAAAGACCCTTCCAGTGTCTACCGGCAACACGAGACTTGCTGTACTCCGGGACACGTCGGCAACACGAGACTTGCTGTACTCCGGCACACGTCGGCAACAAACAATGTAGATTGTTATAACCCAAGATATTTGGGTTTTTATCTGCAGGCCGCAACATACGACAAACTTGATTCTCCTACACTTTTGTTTTCAACTTTACACTGTTAAAACCACACTTGCTCAAAACAATGGTTTAAAAATACTGTTCTGGAATAGTAGTAATGTTACCGTTAAGAGTACAATCAGTGGTACCAACATGAATCAATATGGAAAGCATCCGGTTGGGATGCGTTGGTAGATCTCTTGTAACTAAACCCTTCTGTTTGCTTTCATGCATTTATTCCATCATTTCAATCCGACATAGACAAACCGACAAAATAAAAATAAAACACTTGAAAACAACTCGACGGGTGAACCGGTGTTTTCACCTTGAAAAATCATAATGAGGGCATCGGTGTTTAAAACAACACATGCTCCCCGAACAATCTGGCTTGTATCACCCCGGAGATCAAACGTGTTGCTCACCGATGAACCCGTCATTGTTTGTAGGCGATGGCTTCATTCTGTGTTGGTCCACTGTACTTCATCTCATAGAGAACACTAAATGGATTATGATACAGTTTATTTATCGAGGTAATATTGTGGATTTGGTAATTAGCCAGCCGATTTTAGTGTATTTATGAAGTAGAATTTGATGGTTCTCACCAGTCGCTTCCAAACCTCTTCCTCTTCTCCCTCTAAATGTATAATTTATGACTTAGGCTCGTTCAGTAGCCCCTGGATTTTTTTTTTTTTTTTCCATTTCAATTATTGTTTTTTTATTTATTTATTTTTTTTTTATGTATCCAAGTTTATCATTTCTCCTTTATTGCAAAAAGTTACTAACATGTTTTAGACTTGTTATTACTAAGGAAGTTTATTTTTTTATCCTTGTTATTTTTTCGGCTTGGTTCTTAAGACTTTTCAGAGTTATTTTCCGATAACTATTTGAAGGTGACAGTAGATGAATAATAAAGAATATGTACAAACATTGCCCCCCCCCCCCCTCCCAGTTCACATTTTATTAATTTCTTTCCGATGAAGAGTTGCTCAAAAAGAGATTCCGAATCAAAGGGATGTGATTTGAGAAGCTTCAAGAGTTTTTCTTTTTTCTTGTGTTTGAATCCAAAACCAAGAAATAGTGGAAATAAAATATAAAGATTGTCAATAAATCTGCAGTAATAAAAGTGAGCAGGTTATTGTTAAACTGTAGAGTTGGCTTGGAACAATTGGACGTATCTCGGTGAAAACCACTGCTGCATATAAATACAAAATTAAAATTTACCAGGATATCGGAGTCGACAAGTTTTGAGCCGGCTACAGTTTGGCAAGGCCGGTGCCTAAATCATTAGTTTTGATTTTACTTTGTTCATCTTACTCATGCCAAATAATGCTGAACAAATAAATTGGATAAATAAAGTATTTAAAAAGCGGTTAGACTGGCTTAGTGAGATGTTAGTGTGAAACTGTGTCTCTACTTATGTTTGTTATTGTTGCTGTATAAAATGATCAAGTCACACTTGTTGAATTGTTTTCACCCTAAGTAGCTTGTCAAGTTATTTGCAACAACATTGTATTCGCTACAAGTAGCTTGATGTGAAGTTATTTGCAACAACATTGTATTCGCTACAAGTAGCTTGTTGTCAAGTTATTTGCAACAACATTGTATTCGCTACAAGTAGCTTGTTGTCAAGTTATTTGCTACAACATTGTATTCACTACAAGTAGCTTGTTGTCAAGTTATTTGCTACAACATTGTATTCACTACAAAGGTAACTTAAGTTATTTGCAGCAAAATTGTCCAATATATTGCTCAGTTTGTCTTATTCTTTTATCATTATTATTGGTTTGACGTTTTTTAACTCTATGTTTAGCCTTAATATTTTCAAAAATCCAGTAAATAATTATTTTACTAAATTAGAGAAGTAAATTAAATAAATCTAGAATAATTATAATTAACTTGTAATTATATATTGAGCTAGAATATCAAACTACTATTTTTGTGTCAGTATGCGGTTGTATTTTTGATGTAATACTGTGTATGTGTGTGTATATACATATACATATGTATGTGTGTATATACATATACATATGTATATGTATGTATATGTATGTATGTATGTATGTATGTGAATGAATGATAAAAAAATTTAATTTTGATATTTAAGTAGTAAAGTAATTAAATGGATTTTCTTATGACATATTTTACAATTGATCCAAATTGTATTAATGATTGTTTATTAGTAATACCCTTTTATGTACCTATAAAATACATTTTTTCCAATTTCTTGTAATATAATAAAAAAAAAAAAAAAATTGAGTGCTCATTTTAACTTTTTTTTTTTTTTAAATGTACTAACTATAATTATATGTTAAAGATTTCAAGACTATTGTTTTATATATATATATATATATATATATATATATATATATATATATATATATATATATATATATATATATATATATATATATATATATATATATATATATATATATATATATATATATATATAATATATATATTTACGAGCCCTTAGGCCCATGGCAACAGGCTTAATTTTATATTTAATAAAAAGTTTAGCTAAGTAAATTAATTTAGATGTTATTATTTCTATGTAAAGACCAACAAAGCAAAACAAACATTTATTTTTATTAGAATAAATGTGGCCTTAGCTTGGTCGTTGGGGCACTACTCGGTTATATAAAGCAAATATATACACAGTGGGACACGTTGATCCGCAACCCTCCGTAATCCAGACCTTTCTTCACCGACAATCAAGCCCACAACAATAAAAGTGATCAAATCGCTTCTTACAACCATTCTTGCTGAACCTGTGCACAATGCACTCAAAAATTAAATTTAGATGTGTTCAGTGTAGCTAATTGTTGGAAACTGATGGCAATGTACGTACGTAAGTATGTCTGTACGTAAGTATGTCTATTCATATAAATATCTAATTACATATTACGTTCATCCTGTACAGTTAATTTATCCGATATAAATACAGAACGTGTAATTAACATTTCTTTAAAGTATTTTACGTTATTTTAAAAACCACGCTTATCCGGAAATTCCACTAATCTAGAAGACCCTGTGTCTGGATTCGTCTGGATTAATGGGTTCCTACTGTATATATATTGTACGATTAATTGAAAAGGCAAGCTTATATTTTTATGCATGTATCAGTTTATGTATATTCATTACATATACTGCATATGTTATTTATATTCATATGTAATTTACTTTAAGTGAAATTCAAACTAAAAATAATGGTGTTAGATAATAATGATCTCTAATGAAATATGGTTTTTGTGTAGGGGAAATTTTTTTCTCATATAAAAATGTTGTTGAACAGAATGATGGTAGTTCATGTTGTAGTGAACTAACTACGTCACGAGTTCTCTACATTCTCTTATTTTAATTAATTACACATCTCGAAAAACATAAACCTACCTCTCAAACTATTTAATCACATTCTCTGTACAATAAGTAAATCAAATGATAATATCTCAAAAAACTTGTGTATATATATATATATCTATATATATATATATATATATATATATATATATATATATATATATATATATATATATATATATATATATATATATATATATATATATATATATATATATATATATATGTATGTATAATAAATTAGTGGTTAGTGTAATAAAAATAACGTAGTAATTACTAAATATGTGTTGTTTTATGATAAAATATGAATGGAGTTTATTTGTTTTTATTTTCTGCGTATATATTGTAATGTATTGAGAGAGTTGTTGGGCTCGGCTGATGACCAACGAGTTGTTCCACTAAGTACTTGAGAGCTCCTAGAATAATTAGGAGCTTAATAACTAGAGAGCTGCTTGTGGCCCTAATCCTCACTATGACCCTACAATGTGCCACTTGCTCTGCTTGTGGCCCTAATGCTCACTATGACCCTACAATGTGCCACTTGCTCTGCTTGTGGCCCTAATGTTTACTTTGACCCTACAATGTGCCACTTGCTCTGCTTGTGGCCCTAATGCTCACTATGACCCTACAATGTGCCACTTGCTCTGCTTGTGGCCCTAATGCTCACTATGACCCTACAATGTGCCACTTGCTCTGCTTGTGGCCCTAATGCTCACTATGACCCTACAATGTGCCACTTGCTCTGCTTGTGGCTCTAATGTTTACTTTGACCCTACAATGTGCCACTTGCTCTGCTTGTGGCCCTAATGCTCACTATGACCCTACAATGTGCCACTTGCTCTGCTTGTGGCCCTAATGCTCACTATGACCCTACAATGTGCCACTTGCTCTGCTTGTGGCCCTAATGCTCACTATGACCCTACAATGTGCCACTTGCTCTGCTTGTGGCCCTAATGCTCACTATGACCCTACAATGTGCCACTTGCTCTGCTTGTGGCCCTAATGCTCACTATGACCCTACAATGTGCCACTTGCTCTGCTTGTGGCCCTAATGTTTACTTTGACCCTACAATGTGCCACTTGCTCTGCTTGTGGCCCTAATGCTCACTATGACCCTACAATGTGCCACTTGCTCTGCTTGTGGCCCTAATGCTCACTATGACCCTACAATGTGCCACTTGCTCTGCTTGTGGCCCTAATGTTTACTTTGACCCTAGAATTTGTAAAGAAATACAACTTAGTTGTTTGGCCAATTCAATTTGGATACAAAATGAAACTTTACTTGAGAACGGTGTAAGTGCTGTGTCAGCTGGTTCTATGTATCAGCTGCACAACAGACCCAAATGATTCCGAGAATCTCAGAGTCCGGTGCCGTCACCAATCCTTGTATTTTTCTTTACACTACTAAAACGCTTTTATAGCGTAGCTCTGGTAAAATTGTCAAACTCCCTTTTTAATTTGTTAGGAGAGCCAAAACCCATTTTGACGGGTATGCAGTCAAAATAGGTTTTGGCAGTCTAACAGTCGGTTATATCTGTAAATAACTCTTTACCACTTTGTTTACAGTCAGTTTTAAATTCCTCGCTTATTTATCTCGGTGTATGGGGGTAATTCCTGGAAAATTGACAAACGCAGTTTTGCCGAGTGGGGATGCTGTAGTAGTGTAAAGTGGCTGTTCCTACTAAGTTTTTGTTTTGACAATATTATTTTTCATTTTATAAGCTTCAAATTTTTATGAACTTGTGGGAAAAGCATCCAATTAAAGAAGATTTATTTGACCGAGGAAACGGTCGATATAAAGTATATTGTTTATTTTAATATCTAGAATGAAATCATGTTCATTAGCCGAGCGGTCGACACCGAGAAGTGAAAATCAACAACTCTCTTTTAGTTATTTAATATTTCGGCTTTCTTTTTCTCAATATTTTAATTTTAATTAAAATAATAAGGATTTAACTACTTTTGTTTTCTTCGTTTGTTTATAAGTTAAAGATACATTTTGTTTTCTCAATTATTACATTAAAAGGTTCTTTCTATTGTTTTTCTTTTTTTTGTTTTTAAATAAAAGTAGTTTGTTTGTAATAACAAAAATTGTGTAAATAATTTATAAACTAGTACCGCGGTACTTTTCAAACAAGTCCTATGGTACTTTATAAACAAGTACCACGGTGCTTTATTTTAAAAAATAAATAACAAATAATGAGAAAACTAATAATAAGAAATAAGTAGAGTTTTGTTTATTTGATGTTTTTAGATTTGGTTTGATTACACTGTCGTGTACAACAGAGGGGACTTAGAGCAATGCTTACAGCTTAGTCATGTTGTCAACGTGCAAAGCTGTCTGTTGACAATGTCCTCTAACTGCCATGTTGACAATGTTCTCTAACTGGCATGTTGTCAATGTGGTCTAACTGTCATGTCAATGTGGTCTAACTGTCATGTTGACAAGATGGTCCAACTGTCATGTTGACAAGGTGGTCCAACTGTCATGTTGACAATGTGGTCTAACTGTCATGTTGATAATGTGCAAAGCTGTCATGTTGACAATGTGGTCTAACTGTCATGTTGATAATGTGGAAAGCTGTCATGTTGACAATGTGGTCTAACTGTCATGTTGATAATGTGGAAAGCTGTCATGTTGACAATGTGGTCTAACTGTCATGTTGATAATGTGGAAAGCTGTCATGTTGACAATGTGGTGCAACTGTTATCTAATCTGTTGTGGATTGTGGCTGTCAAGTCCATTATTTATGTAGTTAATGTTGAGTGTATTTTATAATTACGTTTAACTTGATGCTTTTATAAGAATATTGTGGAAGGAATACTATGTTGTGTTTTCCATTTAGAAGTTTGTAATTAAAACGACTTTGCATTTTATCAATTCTATTTCTTTTTACACATCGTTTACTTATTTAATGTATAAAATATTTGACCATTTGTTAATTTATTTCAAGTCCGCAAGTTTCTCGGGGACCATTTAGATTGCTACCGTTTTTATTTTATTATCCTTTAAAAAATGAAGAAGTAAAATGAGAAGAACGGCTGTATTTCGGTAGAAATCTAATCCAACTCACTTGCAAGGTATCCGATGTTCACAAATCATTTTATTCGCTAAAATTTAAATTCGTTGTAAAAAATAATAATCCTGTCTATAAAACACAAATTCGATGTGTGCTTTGACAATAAATTGTTTGTTGCGGTGAGTCGGTCGTACCGTTGGTTTGTTTGTTGCGGTGAGTCGGTCGTACCGTTGGTTTGTTTGTTGCGGTGAGTCGGTCGTACCGTTGGTTTGTTTGTTGCGGTGAGTCGGTCGTACCGTTGGTTTGTTTGTTGCGGTGAGTCGGTCGTACCGTTGGTTTGTTTGTTGCGGTGAGTCGGTCGTACCGTTGGTTTGTTTGTTGCGGTGAGTCGGTCGTACCGTTGGTTTGTTTGTTGCGGTGAGTCGGTCGTACCGTTGGTTTGTTTGTTGCGGTGAGTCGGTCGTACCGTTGGTTTGTTTGTTGCGGTGAGGCTCGTCACCGAGGCCTTGTTATCTCATCGCACCCAGTTAAGTGCAGTTACTTGTTTTGACGCCTCGGTGCTGTAGTAAACTATGGCCTGTCAAGGCTGTCATGCACTTTATTATTTTCAACGGTTTTGTCATTAATCGTTATTTTAGTTGTCAGATTTGTTGTCGTGCTGTTTGGGATAGTGATGAGCCGTGGAATGCAAAACACAACTTGAGTGCAAGCGATGTTGAGTGAGAAGGTTCACTCTGTTTGTTTGTGTTTCAAACCGATGTAGACTATTTGTTTCTTGTCAATAGCAAACAAATTATATCCATGTACTTATTTAAGTGTTAAACGTGTATTTACAACATTTTATGAAAAGGATAACTTTTTTTATTAGTTTGTTAATTTTAAGATAATAATTAATTCTTATAATATTTTATGTTTAAGTTTAACTGATGTTTTCTTTTTTTTATATGATATAAAATTAAATAATTTAAAAAAAATTATATTTATATATATATATTTTTATTTTATTTGACACAAACTATAATTTTATGTAACGTTGAATCTATCCTGGAATTCGTGTAAGTTAATTTTGAAAATTCGCAAGTAGTTTTTTGCTTAAAACTGAAAATTAGTGTCATCAACTGATGTTTTAGTTATTGGGAGTTGCTGCTATGGTATTCACCTCTCACCCAGGAGGTGGTTAGAAATGGTTAGATGAGTTTAGAGGTTTCTAGACGAGGTTAAAGGTATTTAGAGAAGGTTAGAGGTTTTTGGAGGAGGTTAGAGGTATTTAGAGGAGGTAAGAGGTATTTGGAGGAGGTTAGAGGTATTTGGAGGAGGTTAGAGGTATTTAGAGGAGGTAAGAGGTATTTGGAGGAGGTTAGAGGTATTTGGAGGAGGTTAGAGGTATTTGGAGGAGGTTAGAGGTATTTGGAGGAGGTAAGAGGTATTTAGAGGAGGTAAGAGGTATTTGGAGGAGGTTAGAGGTATTTGGAGGAGGTTAGAGGTATTTGGAGGAGATTAGAGGTATTTAGAGGAGGTTAGATAGGTCTCTACCCGCGATACTGTTCTTCGCAATTACGCCAAAGGGGATTTTGTGTCGCTTTATAAGACCCTCTCCGATACCGACTGAAGTTATGTTTTCAGCTGCTGTAAACTCCTGCGTTTAATTTCTTAACTACCGTATTCTTGAGGCAATTGATACTCATATTCCAGTCTTATCTCTCTCCAAGTCATGCTATCCAGCTTGGTTTTCGTTCCAACTTCGAAGATGCCGAGCAAGAAAGAACGCTTTTTACCGTTAATACAAGAAGTCAGGGAGACAGTTTTTTTTTTTAAAATATGTTCTGTATTTACAGAAGAATTGTGAAAAGAATAATTAAACGGGATAAATTTAATCATAAGTGCAGGCTAGAGTTTTCACTAACTAAGAAACCCAAAGCTTTCTGGGCTTACATTAAATCTGCAAGAGGTGTCGACACCAGACCACCTATTGTAAATAGTAATGTGTTAGTTACGATGAGTGCCTTGCAAACATGTTTTCCTCTTATTTCTCATCTGTGTATGTCCCCTCCTCTTCACCTATTCACTTACCTCAACCTACCCATCCTCTGGACATGTCCCCTCCTCTTCACCTACCCATCCTCCTCGCATTCCTTGCCCCTCTGTTACTCTGGACATGTCCCCTCCTCTTCACCTACCCATCCTCCTCGCATTCCTTGCCCCTCTGTTACTCTGGACATGTCCCCTCCTCTTCACCTACCCATCCTCCTCGCATTCCTTGCCCCTCTGTTACTCTGGACATGTCCCCTCCTCTTCACCTACCCATCCTCCTCGCATTCCTTGCCCCTCTGTTACTCTGGACATGTCCCCTCCTCTTCACCCCTATACGAAGAGCCACCCCCTGTAAGTAGAGCCACCCCCTGTACGTATAATTTGTTAATAAATAATAATATCAGTTCTCTCTGTTGAACCGTCTCGCCTGAAAGTTTCTCAAAAGTAAAAACAAGATGGCCGGTTTATCAAGATCAAGATGCATGGATCCTCTTCAGAAGTTGAAAATATTAAATATAATTTAAAACCGAGTACTTAAGCAGGTGAGGTAGTTTCTGGTTATGTCAGCAGGAAAGGTAATTTCTGGATATGTCAGCAGGTGAGATCATTACTGGTTATGTCAGCAGGTGAGGTCATTACTGGTTATGTCAGCAGGTGAGGTCATTACTGGTTATGTCAGCAGGTGAGGTCATTTCTTTGATTGCAGATGTTGCCTTATTGTCCAACTTTTGATTTGACCAATGTTTTAATAGACCAGTATAATTAACCAAAAGTCGGTTTTGCATTTTTGTTTCTCCTACGACGACCAGATTGTAAAACGACGACCAGATTGTAAAACGATGACCAGATTGTAAAATGATGACCAGATTGTAAAACGTTTTGGTATTGAGCTTCAATAATTAATTTCGTGTCATTTTAGTCCAGGAGACAGCGTGCAAAAAAGTGTCTGACTAACATCAACATAGAATTTTATGTATAAGTAAATCTTTTGGTGCCTTTTAAGAATATGTGGTCGGCTAAGTTCGTCTGCGGGACATAGCTTGACAATAGGTATTTGAAAAAAACAAACCGGTAGAGAGCGGCCGTGTCCCGCAGTCCCGCCCCATGTGATTTTCATGATCCTGTATACGAAAGTAGTTATAGTAGACCAAAAATAGAGTTGATAGTAGTTTGTCACTTGATAGGTTACTTTTTTGATTTGGAGTAATATTTAACCTAACTAGCCCAACTACCATCAACTTGATTATTCGTCTATTAAGTAAGTTCGTACTCAGCATTATGGAAATCACCTTGTCCACACCAAAAAGGCCTGCACATAGTGGACATGCGGCCACTCTCCACCAGTCAATGCCTATTTGCAAGATATGTCCAGCAGACGAACTTAGCCGACCACATATTCTTAAAACGCACCAAAACATTTACTTATACACAAAATTCTAGCTTGATGTTAGTCACACAGTTTTTTGCACGCTATCTCCTCGACTGTTTGTTAACTAGTGATGCGGTGCATTAAGAACTCGCGTATATTGTGGTCTTAAATCACCCATACTATGTTCTCAACCAGGATAATTTTTCGGTGAAAACCTAACATATTCTTATTCAACCTAAAAAGAGCTTTAACATTATTTTACGTAACACAGCATATAAGAATAAGCTTACTTTTTAACACCTTCAACCTTCATCACGGTCACATTTGTTGCAAAACTTTTGTAAAAATAGTTACATATTCATTTGCTACTTATAAAACCATTTAAAACAATGTATATGGCGTGGCCTGCTGATTTTTCCTGTTTAATTGTCATTATTACTGGCCCCATTATTAAAATTTTAAATTGACAACGAAGCCGAGATGCTGTGAACCGAATTAAATTTCAAATAAATTCACAACTTCTCGGTAGCTAAAACTGATTTCCTTTCATCCGTACATAATCCTTATTTAATAAAGTTATAAGGGCTCACCACATTCACCTGTTTTTACCTACATAATCTTTCATTAATTAAATGATTGCCTGTTGTAAAAGTTTTTTTCCATAATCTTTATTTAATAATATTAATGCAGGATGCAGGCTCGCCCGGTTATACAGCATTTGTAATTTGTACATAATCTTTACCTAATAAAATAATTGCGTGGGCTCGCTGCGCTCGCCTGTTTATATAGCATTTTTATGTTATCTTTATTAAATAAAATTATTGCAGGCTCACTACGCTCACCTGTTATAAAATTATTTGTCTATGATCTTTATTTAATAAAATAATTGCGTGGGCTCGCTGCACTCGCCAGTTTATATAGCATTTTTATGTTATCTTTATTTAATAATATTATTGCAGGCTCGCCTGTTATAAAATTATTTGTCTATGATCTTTATTTAATAAAATAATTGCGTGGGCTCGCTGCACTCGCCAGTTTATATAGCATTTTTATGTTATCTTTATTTGATAATATTAATGCAGGCTCGCTACTCTTGCCTGTTTATACAGCGTTTCTACAGAATCTTTATTTAATAAAATAAAAATACCTGTTTTTATAGCATTTTTATATTATCTTTATTTAATAATATTATTGCGTGGGCTCGCTGCGCTCGCCTGTTTATATAGCATTTTTATGTTATTTTTATTAAATAAAATTATTGCAGGCTCGATACGCTCGCCTGTTATAAAAGTATTTTTCCATAATCTTTATTTAATAATATCAATGCGCAGGCTCACTACGCTCGCCTGTTTATTCAGCGTTTCTACATAATCTTTATTTAATAAAATTATTGCGTGGGCTCGCTGCGCTCGCCTGTTTATATAGCATTTTTATGTTATCTTTATTTAATAATATTAATGCAGGCTCGCTACGCTCGCCTATTTATACACCATTTGTAGTAAATATTTTATTAAATAAAATGATTGCAGGCTCACTACGTTCGCTTTTGTAAAAGTATTTGTATACATAATAATTATATAATAAAATGAATGCAGGTTTGCTACTCTCGCCTGCTTATAAAGTATTTGTACATAATATTCAGCCTTTAAAATACCTTTAAACGATTAATAACATGTCATGGAGACTAAAACTTTTTTTAGTTTTCGTTATATTGGCCGCCATTTTGAAAATATTATGTTTGAAATTTAAACAGTTAGATATTCCTTTCATAGACTTCAAGAGCTTTAAATAGATGTATAACATGTCATACTGACTAAAAACATTTTGTTTAGTCGTCCACCATATTGGCCGCCATCTTGAAAATATTAAATGTGAAATTTTATTAGTTACATATTCTTTTCCTTCTCTTAAAGACCTTTAAAACGATGTATAATTCATTATACTGACTAAAACTTTTTTTTTTAGTCGTCCGCCATATTGGGCGCCATCTTGAAAATATTTAGTGCGGAATTTCCAAAAACTATACACTTCTCACAAATGCTGAGATGCATATATGTGCCAAATTTCGTTGAAATTGATCAATTTTTACTCCAGTTATCGTTAGACAAACAAACACACAAACAAACACACAAACTTTTCAAATCCCAAGTCTCTGAAATGAAGAACTCACTGCGCTCGTTCAAAAATAGACTGTCAATTGGTGTGGCACATAGCTTCCTTGCATCCTATTACGTACTTCATTGATTTTATTCTTCTACCAGCCTTATTGTCTAATTTGTTTAATTGTTTCCCCCGTTTAATCTGTCAAAATTGTTTAATTTTTTACATGAATTAAAGTATCAATTTTAAAAATATTAAAGAGCGCTGACGTTTTAAATTAATCTGGGGCTATCTGCGGGTTACTTTCGATAAACTATAAAAGTTTCGTACAAATCAGATAAGTACTTTCGAAGTTATAGGTGTAAATAAATGTATGTTTGTGTGCATGTGGAAGAGAAACAAGTGGGCACAGAAGGTTGAAACTTATATGGGACCAACAATGGGCTAATCATGACCTACCATCCAAATTCCATCAAAATCGGACGCGTAATTTTTAAGATATGCTGGTTCGCAAAAATTGAGCGACAGACAGACCGACATTTACTTACTTGTGGATACATTATACATTATACCCAAGCCTGTGGTCTCATATCTTGGCTGACTTTTAGGGTTTCGAGGCGGTCCTAGAAACCCTTATGCTTTTAGTAGTTGGTCCATCCGTCTCATCTTGGAGTATATCTCCTAACCTACTGAAGCTCCACACTTTAAATTTGCTATACAAATTACATTTTTTTGCCCAAAAACAGAAATACAATTGCGGACTTAACACTAAAAATTTCTGCGATCTGCGATCAATTGCGAATAGATCGCAATATTTTATATTTTTCATGTTGGGTATAATTTCAAAGGTATTGAAATTTAGATCACAAATATATATCGCGTTTCCAAAATGGCGGCCATTTTACCCCCGAAAATTAGAAGAAAACAAATTGTACCCCCCCCCCCCCCCGCACTACCCCATTAGGACCTATAAATAAGGCAAAAATACATAAATATACATCTCCCTGGTCAAATGAAATTTCCGGGAGTTGATTTAAAAAAAAATCAATTTTAGAAATTTTAGGGGGCCGTAACTATGGAGCCCCCAACATGTTTATTATTTGAAAATTTGAAGTCGGGTATGACTTTAAAGGTGTTGAAATTTAGTTCACGAATATATATCATGTTTTCAAAATGGCGGCCATTTTACCCCTAAAAGAAGCAAATAAGTGCATACCGAAGATACTAAAGGATAATACATGCACACCTTGCTTCTCAAACTTTTTAAACGTATTATAGTTTAAAAAAATAATGTTTTTATGTTTGAAGAAAGGCTTTTAGTAAGTTGGTGGCAAGTGCTTGACGGCATGTTTACACTTTGTGTTTTGCTTTACTTGCCCACTTGCAACAATCCTACAACTTGCACTTCATGTACTTCCCATAAAGCCGCCTAGTTTGCACGGCTCCAGTAATTTAGTATCAGTAGCCACGGCCAAGTAATTTAGTCAGTGTCGAGTACATAAATTTAGTAAGTAACAAAGTGTCCAAGCGAGTCCAGTTCTAAATTACTAAACTACTCGACCCGTGCAAACAAGGCTTAAGGCGGGGCGGGAACCGGTAGTGTTTTCGTAGTTTACAAATGGGGCCTCTATTTTAAGAGCTAGAGACCTGATTTTTTTTACATAAGATTCACAACTAAATTCCAAAGGGCGGCTAGTTTTTAGATTTTTTTATTCGGTTTATTTTATCCCAAATTGTCTGCATCCATTCTTTTTCGAACCGTCATATTTCAAGAACTGCTTATTCGATTTTAATTAAATATAAAAATGGTGTCGGTCCCAAATATGTCTTTATCTTCCACATCGCTCAAAAATACAACCACCTGTGCCCATTAAATATTGTTAAATTTGTACTTTTATTCCTGTTGACTATCAAAATAATTTTAACAAATTTATAAAAAATCGGTCCGAGTCTGAGACAACTCAGACAAACTTTCTTATAATAAGACTATACGAGTTCGTAATTACTTAGCCCAGTGATTTCTGTTAATTAGTTTTTGTGTTTTCCTGGGTGCATTTAATTATTTCGCAAATTTCGCTCAGAACATTGCTGCTTCATATAATTTGTTTTTAAAGTAATCGTACTGTTTACTGATTTCTTTTATTATGTATTAGGCCAATCAAATATTAGACATTAAATTCGCAAAACGTGATGTAGTTCTATTTTTTTTATTATGTTGTTCGGACCAGTTAGGGTAGTGTGATCCTAAGTTTGCAGCTTCGAAATACCTGCGCTAGCTGCGTTATACTTGAAAAACTGAAGAAAATGTAGACTTTTTTCAGTTTTTGCCATGTAACTCGTAAACTATGTGTTTTTCGATATTAGTCGTTATAACTATTTTTAAAGTACATTAATTTTTAAAGTACATTTGCAGCAGCATAAAACTAACTAACTACAGTTCTAACTGCAGCTCTGCACATCTAGTAGTTTCCAAGATATGACACTTCAAGAATTGGAAATATTTTTCAAAAAATGGAATTTTTATGTGTTACTCTCGTTTCGGGCCGAATATCAGCATAAAACCACTCATCTGCGAAAAAAGTCATAACCAATAAAGTTGTAGTAAATTTAATTAGTTTCCTTTTATGTTCATCGGAAATTTTGTACATCCAATAGTTTCCGAGATATGACACACAAAAAATTGGTTATTTTTAAAAAAAAAAAAATCATTACTTCTCGCCTACGAGAAAAGTCATAAGAAATGAAGTTGTAATAAATGTAATTGGCTTTTATGCAAGTACAAAATAGTTCTGTAGCTATCGTAAAAGAAACAAAAAATGTATTTTTTAAGAAATGAACATAACTCACATATTATAATATCAAGTTTTGGGCTTTCGATGAAAGAAAAATGCATAGAATCGTGTTTAAAGGTGGAGAAATGAAATTACATGTATGTAAATTTCTTATTAAAAATGTTCTTCAATAATTGAAAGCATCTCCTCTTCGTTGAGCAATACTCATGAGCCACTTTGAATTTGAAACGGCTTGCTATGCATTGCAATAGAGCCAGTGATTGTCGTAAAATGACCACAACTTGTTATTGGAAGTGGTTTAGGTGGATTATTTATTTTTCTTAAAAAATACAATTCTTACGATTGCAACAACACTATTTCGTCTATACGGGCTTCGTTTTGTGCTTCTATAAAAGCCAATTAAATTTCATGTCCTATAATTTTTCTCGTAGTGAGCGGTGATATGCCGATATTCGGCCCGAAACGAAAGAAAACTTCAAATTTTTATTTTTATAAAAACTGAACTATCAATTTTTGACGTGCCATATCTCGGAAAGTATTATATGTGCAGATCTGCAGTTGGGCTTATGCTGCTGCTGCATTTACTGCACATAAAAAATAGTAATAATGACTAATATCGAAAAAACAGTTTACCAGCTGTAATGCAAAAAACTGAAAAAAGTCCAAATTTGCTTCAGTTTTTCACGTATAACGCAGCTAGCGCAGGTATTTCAAAGCTGCATACTTAGGGTCACACTACCCTAACTAGTCCGAACAACATATCAAATAAATTGGTTATGCGTGAAGTCTCACGTAAAAAGGGTTTCGTTGGTATCTTGAACATGAAATTAGAATAAAGTGCCCCCTTTATAATCAGTAAAAATGCTAATATGTATAAAAATAGTCTGTCAATTTGTATGGCACTTAGCTTGCTCGCATCCTATTTCATACGAAATAGGATGCGAGCAAGCTAAGTGCCACACAAATTGACAGACTATTTTTGTGTATATGTTGTGTATATTTTTGTGTTTTATGTTTTAACAACCTATTACTGTCAGATGTATTTCATTCCCCCCCCCCAAATTTTTTGAAACTGACAAAATTATTTTGATTTTTTACCTGACTAAAAGTATCAAATGAGCAAAAATGTAAAGAGCCCAGACGGATGACATTAATCTGAAGCTATCTGAGGGCTACTTTTGACAAACCATCCAAATTTCGTAAAAAACCAGATGAGTACTTTTGAAGATATTGATGAAAATAATTGTATGTTTGTGCGCATATGGAAGAGAAACAAATAGGCGCTGAAGTTTGAAACTTACGTGGGACTAACAACGGCCTCATTACTACCTATCATCCATTTTATTATAATCGGACGGATAGTTTATAAAAAAATATTGGATTTTGTTTCGCAAAAATTGAGTGACAGACTCAAAACTAAAAATTCCCCTGATGTCTGATACGGATTCTCACTTAGAAGTTTTTAGATCGGAGACAAAAATGTTTCGTTCTTCGGAACGAATAAGATCCGGGTTCCGTCACCTTTAGTAAGCTTGGAAGCAAAAGTAAATTTGGGCCATACAAGCAAAACTAAGGTTCCAAAAGTAGAATATTTTCTTTTTTACAAAAATAGACTTTTTTCTTGGGTTTATAAGGAAATTATAGGGAATCGAAATTCACGAGTTCAAATTTGTAGTGCTTGAAAATACATATAAATTTAATTTCTTTTTCTTGAAAGTTAAAAAAGTTAAAATTTGGTCGAAATATAGCACGAGAAAATTAGATAAACTAAAGAAATTAGTTAAAATAGTCTTTGAGCTTTTTCATTTTTAGAGGGTCGAATCGCAACTTTCTCAAAATTGTGTCACGTTTTTAAACGTTTAGAATTTTTAACAGCATCATAGTAGGCTTATGCCATGACTAAATTAAATAAATCAATAATAAAAAATAAAAAATAAAATAAGAAAAAGTAGTAAATTCAGCAATTGCACGAACTAAAGGTAAATTAAACAAAAACAGAGTTCAAAGCAAAATTATTAAGTTACATTTTCCCAGAAAGTGCCTCCCCCCCCCCCCTAATCGACAAAAGATAAATTATAGTTACAGTGGGTGGGCCTCCCCGCAAAAACTGTTTGGGGGCCCCTTGCCAAACAAAATTGATGAGCAAAAAAAAAATCCTCTTGCGTTTAGAACTGGGGGCTCCCTTGTCGTTTATTTGAGGGCCCCCTGGCGCTGGGGCCTCCCCGCAATGTGGGCCCATAGTTACGCCACTGTATAGTTATAAATGAAACAATGGAAAATCGTGACAATAAAAAACATTCAAAATTCAGGGTAAGGGAACGAACGGTAACGGTCAGTGATCGACTACAGCTAAATAGCCTCCAAGACAAAAATGACAATCTAATACCTATTTTTGTTTAGCCCGGCCGCTAAACAAGCTCGGGTTAATTGTTATTGACAGTGAAATGAAGAAGAGAGAGAGTGTGACAAGGTAAGGTTGATTAGAAAGGGAACTACACATGGAAGGGAGATGTCATAATTATGTCTTTAGGCAGAGAGAAGAGAGGTGAAGGTCAAATGAAGCCGCGATTATCAGAGGCATCTAGCGGCAAAATATGGCTAGTTTTTCTCAAGAAATCAGCGACCGGTGCGGTAAATCGGTGTACTAATTATAGGAGTAGGGACAGCGGATTACGACGAACTATATCTCGTAGCTCACCGAGTATGAGTTCGACTTGGCTTCCCGCCCCGCCTTAACAATAAATAATTAGTCACGAGTCTTACACAATCTATAACACGGTCTAATTTTAGTTTTTTTTTATTTACTTGTTGTTTATCAAGTTTTTCTTGTAGCGATGAGTCATCTTTATGGTTCTACTCAGACTCCTCTTTGTCGTTTTGCTTTTTCCTTTCTCATGTAACATTAACAAAACTGTCTGTCTGTTGTCTGTCGTATGTGCAGTCTGTCTGTCTGTTGTCTGTCGTATGTGCAGTCTGTCTGTCTGTTGTCTGTCGTATGTACAGTCTGTCTGTCTGTTGTCTGTCGTATGTGCAGTCTGTCTGTCTGTTGTCTGTCGTATGTGCAGTCTGTCTGTCTGTTGTCTGTCGTATGTGCAGTCTGTCTGTCTGTTGTCTGTCGTATGTGCAGTCTGTCTGTCTGTCGTCTGTCGTATGTGCAGTCTGTCTGTCTGTCGTCTGTCGTATGTGCAGTCTGTCTGTCTGTTGTCTGTCGTATGTGCAGTCTGTCTGTCTGTTGTCTGTCGTATGTGCAGTCTGTCTGTCTGTTGTCTGCAGTATGTGCAGTCTGTCTGTCTGTTGTCTGTCGTATGTGCAGTCTGTCTGTCTGTCGTCTGTGCAGTATGTCTGTCTGTCGTATGTGCAGACGTGCGAAACCAAAACTACTTGGCCTTAAAGCTTGTGAAAAATTAAACCCTGAGGTGGAATCGAGAGATGAATTTTGGCTACAAAATTTGGGGGCGCCACCCCCAAAAACTCGATACTCTTATAGAATAGAAAAGGGGCCCCTTTTTGTATTTTATACAGAAGACTTTATATCCCTTTGTCTACCTACCTATTAAGACAAAGGGATATTCAGTCCCATATGCTTTGGGACAGAGGAATATCACATTTTATAGAAAAAAAGTGTGTATTCGGATGTCAAAAAGTATATTAGATTAAAATAAAGAGGGGGGCCCTTTTCTATAAAAGTGCCCAAAACTCTATAAAACGTATTCCCGGAAAAGTGATTAGACACTTAGAGCAACAAATTACTATCATATCACTGTTTGTTTTTTTTAGGGTCCGTAGGCAAAACCAAAGACCCTTATATATTTTCCTGCGTGTGTCTGTCCGTCCGTCCTCTCGCGTGCTCTCACGGCTACACCTTTCGTCCGATCACTTTGAAATTTGGCACGTAAGTGTCTTGTACTTGCCCACATATTTTAAAAATATAGCGACTTGAAAAAAATATTTTTCAAAAAAATTAGGGTAAAAAAACTTAAGGGTTAATTTTTTTTTTTTTCGACACCGTGAGGGGATCATATGAAAGGGTACGTCGAGCTGATTATAAAAATATATAATTCTTTGGTTATAACTTTGATAGGGCGAGCGTAGGCGAGTTTAAAGCGGGTTTGAAACGTGCCCCCCCCCCCCCTCTATCTCGCTTATGTGAAGTGCAAAAAATCTGAAAAAATGCCTGAACATTCTTCGACCAAAAGTAAAGATACCACTTTTTGGAAATTTCGAAAAAAATATTATTTTATTTTTTATTGACAAAATACGTTTTTTTAAAATTATGGTCATTTCGATATATTTATATGGTTGTAGTCCGGTTCAGTGGCAAAAAAATGCTTTATCAGAGTGTGTGTTGAGAATATCAGACCCTTAGAATGGTTCAAAGTAACCTTTTTAGCATTTTAAAAAACACTGTTTATACACTTTGCAGTTAAACACTATACAGTGTGGCCTACGGACCCTCGCTGTGTGCTGACCAGCACACACTTGACCTGTTTATTTTACATTTACTTTGTCACCGTGTATATTTTTGCATTTTCATTTATTATTATTCTACATTTTCTATTTTTATTTACATTACATTTGTATTATTATTACATTTTACAAACTAAAAGACTAAAAGAGCAGCCATTTTTTTACGTTCTATTTGCATTTTTAAGTTTGAAGATATTTGTATAAATATGTGGCTTTTATTCAAAATAATAAATTTGAAGGAATTTGCAAACTGCGTCGGAGCAGAATCACTTGTGCAGACACGAGTGCAGACACGAGTGCAGGCACGAGTGCAGGCACGAGTGCAGGCACGAGTGCAGGCACGAGAGCAGAGCGTTATCTTCGACCGCATTTATTTCTCTTCTTGGTTTTGATGAAGCAGCCTCCGGCCTTGATGCAGAAGCTCTTCCCCTGCATCGCCATCAGACCCACGATAATCGCTTTCTTCCTTCCCAGCTTGATCACGCCTCTGATCTTTCCTTTCGGCTGAAACATAACATATGTCTTAACTTATATGTCTCCTCGGTCTCAAACACAACAATATGTCTTAACTTATATGTCTCCTCGGTCTCAAATACAACACATGTCTTAACTTATATGTCTCCTCGGTCTCAAACACAACACATGTCTTAACTTATATGTCTCATCTGTCTCAAACACAACAATATGTCTTAACTTATATGTCTCCTCTGTCTCAAACACAACAATATGTCTTAACTTATATGTCTCCTCGGTCTCAAACACAACACATGTCTTAACTTATATGTCTCCTCGGTCTCAAACACAACACATGTCTTAACTTATATGTCTCCTCGGTCTCAAACACAACACATGTCTTAACTTATATGTCTCCTCTGTCTCAAACACAACAATATGTCTTAAACTTATATGTCTCCTCGGTCTCAAACACAACACATGTCTTAACTTATATGTCTCCTCGGTCTCAAACACAACAATATGTCTTAACTTATATGTCTCCTCGGTCTCAAACACAACACATGTCTTAACTTATATGTCTCCTCGGTCTCAAACACAACACATGTCTTAACTTATATGTCTCCTCTGTCTCAAACACAACACATGTCTTAACTTATATGTCTCCTCGGTCTCAAACACAACAATATGTCTTAACTTATATGTCTCCTCGGTCTCAAACACAACACATGTCTTAACTTATATGTCTCCTCGGTCTCAAACACAACACATGTCTTAACTTATATGTCTCCTCGGTCTCAAACACAACACATGTCTTAACTTATATGTCTCCTCGGTCTCAAACACAACAATATGTCTTAACTTATATGTCTCCTCGGTCTCAAACACAACAATATGTCTTAACTTATATGTCTCCTCGGTCTCAAACACAACACATGTCTTAACTTATATGTCTCCTCGGTCTCAAATACAACACATGTCTTAACTTATATGTCTCCTCTGTTTCAAACACAACACATGTCTTAACTTATATGTCTCCTCTGTCTCAAACACAACACATGTCTTAACTTATATGTCTCCTCTGTTTCAAACACAACACATGTCTTAACTTATATGTCTCCTCGGTCATTATCTCAGATGCCTCTCCTCTAAGCTTTTCTTGACATCCACTATGGCTCTTTATCTGGTTTAACGATGAGACCTTATTATGAGTTATTACTTTTACCTAAAATAAGAGTTATTGCATTTGTCTTATATAATTTACTGGGTTTGTTAAATTCTCTTACTGGTGATTGCATAAATTAATATTACGGTTTAAAGTGACGTTGGACGGAATCAGTTACATTACTGTGGCAAATTTAATCGATTGCAGGTATTATTATGTCGCTTACAAATGACTGCGATGACGGATACTCGACAACTCTTATAACCGGACATGATGTGAGCGCTCGGCAGATATCAGCGCCAGGCCAGCAGCCTGCAGAGCATCTTTACTTGAACCAATTCACCCGGGTTTTCTCATCCTCGTATTTTTGCTTTCTTTTATGATGGACTTTTGATGTTTGAAACAGATTAAGCTTAAGCACTCAGAATCAATCTGTGAAAAATCGAGCCTTAATATTAAGATTTTTCTCAAGGGCAGTAATTCAAGGTTGGCATGTTTGTTACGCACTCCCTCATCAAGATCATATCGGTTCGAGAATACCTAGAAACTTCCATTGTGGCACACTGTAGCCGTGTAACCGACCGAAAAAAACATATGAAAATTTGGTAAAACTGAGAAATACGGTGCTGTGAGGGGAAGAGGTTAGAAAAGTGTGCAGGCCTTACTGGAATGTATTATTTTGACAAAGGGATATCAACTCTCCTATGTACAAATCATGCATATATAATCACTCAAATATATAAATCATACGAATGTACTGTTTGACAAAGGGATGTGATCTCTTGCTGCCAAGCGATTCTCGACCGTACCGTGTATTGTGTATCTCAGTTCAACCGAAAATTTCAATTTTTATCCCCAAACCAAATATAATTACGGTAAATATCGGCAATAGCGCGCCCCTTCTCACTCCAACGTATTTTTTGACAAAGGGATATCAACTCTCCTATGAACAAACCATTCATGTATAATTATTTTATACATATATTATTATAAACGAATGGAAGGGATGAATTGATATCTCGAAGCCAACTGTACGACTTCAATTACACAGAAGGGGTACACTATTGCCGAGTTTAGCCATAATTACTAATGGAAGATGCGAGATAACGCTTTTTGTGAGTTAACGGTAAGTCGTATCGATTGCACAAACAGGTACTGATTGCGAAACACCTACATATGTAATTCTAACATTTATTCTAGGACTTTTTAGAGCTAGATTTAATTATTATTTTATAATTTTCAACTTCGAGCTGGTATAGCGTTCGCAATTATCGACTTATTTTACCGAGATTTTTTAATTAAACGGGCGAGTTATGTGTGTGGTTGTGGCAACCTGATATTATAGGGATGTTAGTTGAAGGTGAAGGCGAGGGCTTACATTGTCTCCGGCTTTGTGTCTAAAGATGGCGCACATGGCTATGGGCCGCTTCCTCTTGCACACGGCCATATCTTGTTCTGTGGACGCACTGCAACACGAGGGATTTACAAGCTTCGCCCGAGATTCCGATATATTCGCTTAGATTTAAGGTGAAACTTTTAAACTTAAAATTTATAACAACCTATAGGTGACAATCGATTTAGTAATTGACAAGTAAAGTGGGTTACTTTGTCAGTGTCGGTTTAATATAAACACAGTGTCAGGCTTGTGTCAGTTTAATGTCTGAGTCGTGGGACGCTGCGGGTAGGCATGGCCCCGCTAATATTATCTGAGGCCCCGTTTAGACGGGCGTTGGGCCGCGCCGGGGAAACAACCGCTGTCATGCAACATGTCGATTCTAATGGAAACGTACGCACGAGCGTAGAGTAACCCGTCCTCCGCAGTCCCCTCCCAACCACCGTATAACGGCGTCCTAGAACTTTGAAATAATTCAAGCTCATAACTTATGGCAGGCCGATGAAAATTTATTACCAGGAAAAAAATTATTTATCTTTTCGTTATTACCGATAAAAAACATTGTTACCTCCTGGGCGATCGAACCAGGAACCCCTTCCTCTATTGACACTTGGAAATATTTGAATTCTCCGCTGTTACTAGAAATGCACGAAATATTCCGTCTGCTGGGCCAGAGATAACATAATAATAGCAATGTGATCTGATTAACTGAGAATCCAATATGGCGGATAATTTATGTCACGCCAACATTTTTTTGAAATTTCGAGTGAGGTATCAAATGAATACTAATGAGTAGATTACAAATATATATACAATTTTTTTTATATATATTTTATTTTAAACATTTACAGTTCACATAAAATAATTATAAATTACAATTGCTTACATAAATAATTAGAATTTAACAAATTAATATAAAAATCAAAAGAGCCTCCAAGAAGGATTGAGTATGTTCACATATTAAATATCGAATATAATAATTTTTGTTGTAAAATACAGTTTCATTTTATTTAATCTATTTATCTTAATTGTTTAATTTATTAATAAATTTATTTATTTATTTATTTAAATAAAAATGAAATGTATTTTTTTTATCGTATTAAGTAATAAGTCAATAAATATTCCAACAAAAATATGTGCCCTTTCCTTTGATAACCCCAAATGAAAGGTGTCAAGAGTAGATTAACACTTATATAAATGCTTTAATTTTCCACGTCTGTTTGTCAAAAAGCATTAACATTTTGCGTGCCCCCCCCCCCCCCTTTATTCTAACTAATTTCATGTAGAGAATACCAAACGAAACCCTTTTTACTTTCTCATATAAAGAGAAAGTATTGTGATGGCGTTTTTTTATGGTAAATTTTGATGAAATGTACAGTAATAATTAAATGAAAACTAATAAATATAATAAACTGGGCTAAGTAATTAGGACCTTGTATATGAGAAAGTTTGACTGAGTTGTCTCGGACCGATTTTTCTGTAAGACTTCACGCACAGCCATTTTATTTAAAACCACTTTTTTGGACTCAAATCTCATAACGTTTAAATCCATCCAAATCAAATTTTCGCGCACACCACAATACTTTCTGTTTACAATACTACGCATATGAAAAAGTAAAACACAGCTAAAATGTAAAACTGATTGCACAGGAAATTAGGCGAGCAAGATGCAGCACGTGTGCTGATAACCAACCCGCCGCCGTATTGTACACTGTCCAGCATTTTAATTATATTTGTGATGCATTTAAAGCTGATAGCGCTGGCTTGTTATCAGGATGTTCTGCAGAGTGATAACGAGGCGTCCCTTGATAACATCTGACTTTGTATCAAATTATCAGTCTGCCCGTACATCATGGATCTACAACTGATAATTATATTAGTCGAGCTCAGGCTAAACAATTCAGCAGCTCCTCCAGACCACATTATCTTTACCTCACATACTCTTAGAGAATACAGACTGACCCCAGTTGTTTACCTTGTCCTTCCTAGTTACCCTAGGTAACGTAACCATCGTCATCATTATCAACAACTTTTTTTTCTCCGAATTGAATCGAATTGCCGGACAGAAATCCGTTTCAGTCATCAAGCGACTTTTTCTGTCTGTTTGTTTATCTGTCGGTCAGTCTGTCCGGTCAACAGTTTTCCGAACCGCTGGAATATTGTGGTTGGGTCTCGTGCGATTTCAATGAAATTCGGACGGTAGGTCATAGTTAGGCCGTTGTCGGTCCTATATTGAGTTGGACCTTGGGCGCCCGTTTTTTTCTTTCCCAAATGCTCACAAGGGGGGTAGGGTCCGTAGGCAAAACCAAGGACCCTTATATTTTCCTGCGTGTGTCTGTCCGTCCGTCCTCTCGCGTGCTCTCACGGCTACACCTTTCGTCCGATCACTTTGAAATTTGGCATGCATGTGTCTTGTACCTGCCCACATATTTTAAAAATATAGCGACTTAAAAAAAAAATTTTAATTTTAAAAATTTTACCCCTCTCAAAACTATAAATAACACAAAATAGAACGTAACAAAAATTAATCTACTATTCAAGAGCTTTTCAACGATATACATCATATTATAAAAGATTAACTTTGACATTTGTACCCCTGTGCTTTGAATTAACAAAATTATATTTTTTAAAAACAAACAATACTAAAGGGCATAAATTTAACTAATTAATAAATATAAATAATCCTAATAACAAAAAACTATTATTTAAACCCTTTAAACTTCAACAATTCAACAATATTATAGATTGGTCAAAAGTACGTGTACAAAATTTGTAATAAATAAACAAATAAAATAGCTTTAATGTACATATCAAGACCTTTCAAATGATATACGAAAATATTAAAACCAAAAAGAGTGGTCACGTGACACGGCACACGGGAAAACGTTTACTCTCATGTTCTCAGCAAATAGGATGAACTAATGAAATAAAATATAATCAATTTAAAAAGCATTAGTGTGAGAGTCAAGCGCCTCAACCAGAAATAAAATAGGTCAACAATTATAGAAACTTCGGCCATTTAAAGACAAATAGACTGCCAATTTGTGTGGCACATAGCTTCCTCGCATCCTATCATGTACTTTATTGTTATATTTACATTACAATTATTGTTATATTACTTTATTGTTATATTGTTATTTAGGGTCCGTAGGCAAAACCTAGGACCCTTATATTTTCCTGCCTGTGTCTGTCCGTCCGTCCTCTTGCGTGCTCTCACGGCTACATCTTTCGTCCGATTACTTTGAAATTTGGCATGTCTGTGTCTTGTACCTGCCCACATATTTTACAAATATAGCGTTTAAAAAAAAAATATTTAAAAAAAAAAATTAGGGTGAAAAAACTTAAGGGTTAAAATGTTTTTATTTTTTTTCGACACCGTGAGGGGTCTCATATGAAAGGGTACGTCTAGCTGATTACAAAAATATATAATTCTTTGGAGGCAAGTTTGAAGTGGGTGTGAAACGTGCCCCCCCCCCCTCATCTCGCTTATGTGAAGTGCAAAAAATCTGAAAAAATTCCTGAACATTCTTCGACCAAAAGTAAAGATACCACTTTTTGGAAATTTCGAAAAAAATATTATTTTATTTTTTATTGACAAAATACGTTTTTTTATAATTATGTTCTTTTCGATGTATTTATATGGTTGTAGTCCGGTTCAGTGGCAAAAAAATACTTTATCAGAGTGTGTGTTGAGAATATCAGACCTTTAGAATGGTTAAAAGTAAGCTTTTTAGCATTTAAATAAAACACTGTTTATACACTTTACAGTTAAACACTATTAGTCCAGGCTCCCAAGGTTTTCACCTCCGAATTCCATGAAGACGCATAGATTTTCTTGAAATTTTAACAGTAGGTAAGGAATACCTTAATAAACAAAATCTAACCTATGCCGATGTGTGGTTTTACCCTGGGGGCGGATACCACCCCAACTCGGGGGTGAGCATTTTTATATTTAAAATAACCTCACAAATGGATAGAGAAACATATTTTAAGCAAAAAATGTTCTATAGTGTTTTTTTGAAAACTCAATAGTTATTGACTTATTCGTGATTGAAAATCGTAAAAAAAATACGTTTTTAATTGTTTTTTTTACGAATAACTCAAATAGTCTTCATTTAATCAAAAAAACTATAAGGTGTAAAAATGAAACTTATTAAAAAACCAAGAGATTTGGTTTTTTAGTTTTGCTGTAGACCCAATACTCATCGAGAAATATCTTTTTAAAGGTTACAAATTTTTATCGAACGAAAATAGTTAAAATTGAACATTAAATAACAGGAAAACGGTCAATTTTATGGGGAAAAAGTATTTACCTTTTTTAAAGTACTTTAAAAAGCTTTAAAATGAGATGTTGTTGAACTCTCTGGTACAAAAAGTAAGAGAGTTATGACGAAAATAAGATAAATACAAATTTTTTTTGTGGAAAAAACCACAATAATACCCTTGGCATCACTGCCCTAATTGTTTATAAAGGATAATTCATCTACGATTTACTTTATTTATGCTCTAGCAATAGTATCCAGAATCCAGAAGTTTGAACAATTTAGAATGCTTTATTCTGAAAAAAATTATCTTTAAAGTGGATGAAGCATTTTTGAAATTTAAATAAATTTCGTATTTTTTCAAAATAATTAAAAACTATCAAAAATACGTAAAAATTATTAGAGAACAAAAAGTTAGATTTTATTTTACTGAACATTTTCCTTTTTTTAATTTTCTGTAGCTTAAAAATTAACCGAGATATGACCTTTTAAAATTCACATTAACGTGTGACTGGTGCCGTTTTAGAGCCCTTTAAACGTTGCCCTTTTAAAATTGAAAGGCTGGAAAAATGTTTACCTTTAATAAGCTTGTAGGTAATGAAATTCCCTATAAAATGAGCTACTGAACAACCCATTTGCTTAAAAATTAACTGAGATACAGCCATACATACATACACACATTTTATAATTAAGGTAAAATTACATTTTTTGAAATTACGGAAAAAGGGCAGATTTAAGAGAAAAGGCAGAGATATTTTACAACAGTACCTCCAAAATAGAACAAATTCTAGAAGCCGGTATGTACTGTTCAATAATTTTATATGCAGCTCCTAAAGACTCACAACTAAACAGAATGCAAAAAAATAAAGACTTGCCAGAATTTATTGAAAAAATGCGATATGAGTCCTTCATTAAAGCAACCACCAAAAACAGTGCGTTGAAATTGTCATCCCTCGTTCCCACAGTGGATTCTCTCAACGAGCATAGTAAAAGATGCTACTACCAAGTTCAAGTTTGGCTTGGAAATAACAACATTGATCCAACTGATTGGGGGTGGATTACAGTAGAGGGATCTTTGCAACCCATCAGGCTCCGGAGCAATTCTGCACCCGACCAACTTTTGCAAATTATATTTGCAATTGCAAAAAAGGATGCGGTGGGTCATGTGGCTGCCGTAAAGTTGGACTTGTTTGCAACTCTACTTGCGGTGAATGTGCTGGTCAGACTTGCCAGAATTGTGCTCCAATAAAAGGATTTAGATGAGGAAGAAAACGAAAATACCGATATTGACGATGACGATGTCTTTTAATTTAATTCAATTTTATGTATTGACTCATTTAGTTTTTTTTACTTTTATGTAAAATAAAATATTACACATTTAATTAAATACATGACATCAATTTTTCATTAAAATTTTCCTTCTATGCATTCCAATTTTTTGTATAAATATATCCTTAAATGATTTTCTTCAATTTTTTTTGTAAGGGTTGATTGATAAGGGTTGGAAATTTAGATACGGTTAAAGATGCTTTAACCGAAATTTAGATACGGTTAAAATTCTTTATAAATAATGTATTTAAAAAGTTATTAAATTTTTTTCCAATTTTATATTAACAGGAGTGCTATATAAGGGATAAAATAAGTCAGAAAGGGTTGAAAAATGATAAATAGTGTATTGAAGCATCGAACAACCTTAATTCTAGCCCTGTAAGTGTTTTTTTAACTTATTATATGCTTCAATTCCTAATTTTATTGATTTTTTGCAATAAGGGGTAGTTTTCACCCTTCATAATAATAAGCACATATCGGCATAGGGTAGATTTTGATCTGAAGGGTAAGTAGAGCTTATTTACAAAATTTCATGAAAATCGATGCATCTTCATGGAAATCGGAGGTTATACCATATTTTTACCTTTGTTGCTTGGACTACTATACGGACCCTAAAAACGAATAGAGTATGTGCAAAACGTACAACAAAAATCTCAGGGAAGTACTTGGGTCCAAGTACTTTTTAGGGTTTCATAGATGATTAAGCAGTAAGCATACCCGTGATGTATATATGATTTTTTTTCTTCGATCTTCACGTCCCTGGTTCGATCCCCCGGGGGGTCACAATGTTTTTTATCGGTAATAACAACAAGATAAATTACATTTTTTCATGAAATTTTCATCGCCCCACCATAAGGTATAACCATGAATTATTTCGAAATTTTAGGACCAGCCGTTATATAGTGGTTGGGGGGGGGGGGATTTTTTTTGGGGTATACTTTTACTTATTTAACCAACAATGAATGCAAAATTTAAAAAAGCGTATATATATATTTGTAACCTACTATCCAGCAGCTTTCATTTAATACCCCACTCGAAAATTTAAAAAAAATATAAATTTTTGAGTTTACCACATTTAGGAGGTTTAGGAACCTAGTACCGGCCCAACATTAAAAATTACCTGAGAGAAAATAAATACAAACAAATCAGTTTCAGACTATTCTAAAACCAAATCCGGAAAAAAAAACCATAGATCTATCTTTGTCTATGTTTGTATACATATTTGTGTTTGACAAAATATTGTGTGCGCCTGCCAGGCTCACTTAAATTCTAAACCTATTTGCGTGCGCTTTCTATTTATTCGATGTAGCTTTCGGTCTATAGATGAGCATCAATTTCAAGAAAATGAAGTGGAAAGCGCAGTATAATTAAACTTGACCTAAGCACCAGTTGAAGGGGCATCCTTATTAATGCCCTCATTACATACCAATATGCAATACTTCTTAATCTGCTTTGCTTATTACTTCCATGAAAATGGAAGTATGGTGATACCCTCCAAAACGTGATTCCGAGATCTCTGTGAAGGAGGGGTCTTACGGACCCGGGGGTATCATTGAAATCCGTTTCATATACATGTATGTCTGTGCGTACGTATGTATGTACGTACGTACGTTCGTTCGGAACTTAAAACCTTTATAACATCGCTTCAAGACATCGTATTGAGATGCGGTTTTCGGCATTTTTTAGAACTTTGGACGGAAAAACTGATGGCGCTAACCCGAACATCGTAGCTTACGACGTTTCGGAGCTACAGTCACTTAAGCACGAAATCGGTCTGTCGACGATAACTTTAGTAGGCTTTATTTGATTTCAATTTCCTTTGGGGTATATATGTGTCCTATATGGTAGATTGTACCTATACTTTTTGAGCAAAATCGGACAAGCGGTTTGGGAGATATTGGTATTTTAGTGTTTTTTTAAAGGTTTTTTCGGAACCAAATTGCGGCTAAACTGAAAGTCGTATCGAAAAGCGGATAACACCAGTTTAACCAATTTTAAATAATCTACAACTTTTGTCATATGACTTTTTGTCGTAGGACCATCCCTTCTACCTTGAATAGTAATTTTTGTTAAATTTTCGACTTTGAGCTCTTATATTATTCGAAATAATTGACCGATTTATTTCGGAACCAAATTGCGGCTAAACTGTAAGTCGTATCGAAAAGCGGATAACACCAGCGGTAACTGATTTTAAAAGATCTACAACTTTGGTCCTATGACTTTTTGTCGTAGGACCATCCCTTCTACCTTAAATAGAGACATGTTTTTCAGTTTTTTGTTGAATTTTCGACTTTGAGCTCTAATATCGTGTGCAATAATTGACCGATTTAATTTCTGATTGGGGTGCTTAAACCGCACATTAATGCCCTTTAAAACGAGTATTTATTATTGTAATTATTTGTAGTACTTATAAAGAAGAATCGAAATTTAAAAGTAAAAAAATACCGTCTTATTTACTTTGTAAACAATCATTTTTATCGGCTGATTTTAAATTCTTTTATTATTATATTCTTATACTAGCTGGGTACCCGTGCTTCGCTACGGAGTGTTATTATAATTAGATAAGTTTATAAACAACCATAATGAAACATACAAATTATATTACTATGCAAGAATATCTAGATTCTATCTCTCCCACCTATTTCTATACCCCCTCCTCTTTGATAAGCTAATTTTAAAATATCCTAAATTCCCCCCCCCCCCCCCCCCCCCCCTAAAGTAAAATATGACAAAACAATACATAAAAACTATTACTCTACTCTTAAAGAGCTTTTGCATCATCAATGGTATTCATTACATTGACCCCATATTCATTACTTGTACCACACCCCTGTGTACCAAATTTAAATTTCCAAAATGCATGTAGGCTGTCATTTTCCCCTTGCTTTGAAGTTCAAGGGGGCAAATTTTTATCGACATCGAACTAAAACTGTAGATTTGTATAAAGAACATACACCCACATACGTTGATTTTTATATATATATAGCTACTATAAATTTCCATTTTACCCCCTCCTAAATAAAATTGTGCATAACAACAATTAATTTTCTCTTAAAGTGCTTTTCAACGATATGCATCATATGAAGGGAATCCATTACTTTGACACTTTTACACCGTACCCCTTTGTACCAAAATTTAAATTTCGAAAATTCATGTAGACACTGATCTCCCCCTTGCCCCTTGCTTTGAAGGGAAAGTGAGTAAATATTCATCAAATTGGGATAAAACTGTAGATTTGTATAAAAGACATTCTCTCATATAGATACTCTTCTTTTTATATATAGACTAGCTGGATACCCGTGCTTCGCTACGGAGGGTTATTATAATTTGATAAGGTTATAAACTACCATCAAGAAACATTTAAAATATTTTAATATGCGAAAATATCTAGATTATATTCCTCCCACTTATTTCTATACCCCCTCCTCATTGATAAGATAATTTGCAAATATCTCAAATTTACCCCCTCCTAAACGGAAATATGATAAAACTGTACATAACAACAATTACTGTACCTCTTAAAGAGCTTTTCAACGATTTGCATTATGAAGGGTGTTCATTACTTTGACCTCGCATGCATTACTTGTACCCCGTACTCCTGTGTACCAAATTAAATTTCAAAAATTCATGTAGACAGTAATTTTCCCCTTGCATTGAAAGCCAAGTGCAAATTTTCATTGAGAGCGCACAAAAACTGTAGATTTGTATAAAATACATACACACATACGTTGACTTTTAGATATATTTTTCCATTTTATCCCCCTACATGTACGTAAAAACAATTACTGTACTCTAAAAGAGCTTTTCAACAGTATGCATCATGACGGGTTTTCAATACTTCGACATTTGTACCCCGTACCCCTGTGTACCAAACATTAAATTTCAAAAATTCATATAGACAGTGACCTTACCCTTGCTTTGAAGGTCAAGTGTGCAAATTTTCATCGAGATCGAACTAAAACTCTTGATTTGTATAAAGAACATAAACACACACACACACATAACACGTTGACTTTTATAGATATAGATATCAATTTTAATTTTACCCCCCTCCTAAATGAAAATATGAAAAAACCGTACTTAACAACAATTACTGTACTCTTAAAGAGCTTTTCAACAATATGCATCATGAAGGGTTTTCAATACTTCGACATTTGTACCCCGTACCTCTGTGTACCAACATTTTAATTTCTTAATCTCATGTAGGCAGTGACCTTCACCTTGTTTGGAAGAAAAAGAGTGTAAAAATGCATCAAATTGGGATAAAACTGTAGATTTTAATAAAAGACATTCTCTCGTATAGATAATCTTCTTTTTATGTATATAGATATACTTATATTTTCCATTTTATCCCCCTCCTAAATGAAAATATGACAAAACTATACACTAGGCATCGCGTGGCTCTATCATTGAAGCGAGCGTATTGCAATGAAATACTGAGTATTGAAATTTAATAATCATGATGAATGTCATAGTTGAAGATAAGTGTAGATGCGGCTTTAGAGGGTAGTGTAGGGAAGAGTGGGGGTACTCGGTACAAAGCTTTACTTCCTAAACAAACCATACACTATACGACTATAACAATCTTCACCACCCGCGGTAGCTTTTAAACAATTATTATAAATGTATCTCGTCACTACGCAAAGAATTTTGCTTGTATCAAGGTGAAATTTTGCATACCTGTTTCAATTGTGCATTAGATGGTGTATATGAAGTTTTATTAAAATCGTTTCGTTAGAACGTAAGATATCGGTAAAAAGGTTGTTTTCTCTATTATAAACGTTTAGGTCCGCTTTAATAGTTTTAGCGATCTTTATTAAGTCATAGCGGTGTCGCTGTTGGTTTTAGTAAAAAATGTTATTTGAAAAAAATGTTCGTCTCATCGAGTAGATGATGATAGAATCTTTTCCCGTCCTGAAATTCCAATTTAATTTTTGTACCTCTCGTTTACGCGAGCGTTGCTCGCGAACTCATGGACGGATCACGCTGTCCGACGAACTTAGCCTGAGTATTAGTAAGAGGAACATGTATACCAAATTTCAACTAAATCGGTCAACTTTTACTCAAGTTATCGTCACACGCGTAAACGTTACTGACAGACAGACAGACAGACAGACAGACACGGAGCATATTTCGTTGAATGTAGGAAGCTCGCTACGCTCGCTTCAATAACAACAATTACTGTACTTTTAAAGAGCTTTTCAAAGATATGCATCACGAAGGGTATTCATTACTTTGACCCCGTATTCATTACTTGTATCCCGTACCCCTGTGTACCAAAATTTAAATTTCGAAAATTTATGTAGACATATTAATTTTCCCCTTGCTTTGAAGATGAAGTGTGCAAATTTTCATCAAGATCGGACTAAAACTGTAGATTTTTATAAAGAACAAACTTATATACACACATACGTTGACTTTTATATATATAGATTAGTTCTATTTTTATTGAACCTACTTCTTATAATAATACATTTACACATATTCGTATAAAATAAGATGTGTTATAATACCTTTCAAGAAGATAAGTTTTGATGAGAAATTGAGAAACTTAAAAACAGTAGTTTTATCAGGATGATTTGCAATATTGAGAGATCTTTAAGGTCGAAATAGCAATGACAAATGTGGTAGAGGAGGGGGTGAGCCAGGTGAGCGTTCAAGTTTAATCCCTGGCCCTTATCTTTCTCTTAATTGTCAGTCATACTACCTAGTATGACGTCACAAAGGCGCCCGTGAAACTTTGCCATTACATTTATTAGAAAAAGGTAACAATTAAAATTGATTTAAGTAAGCGAAAACCCTTACGTCACACACACCTAGGTTAACTTGCACCTTGTCATCTTAAGTTTACTTGTATAAACCTTCATTTCTAATGGGTACCTATCAATTACTTTGACTTTGGACCCCGTACTCCTGTGTACCAACATTTTAACTTTATAATCTCATGTAAGCAGTACACTCATAGACACTCTTCATTTGTATAAGATAAAAGACACTCAGACACTCTTCATTTATATAAGATGTAGTTATACACATTTTTCCATTTTACCCCCTCCTAAATGAAAATATGACAAAACTGTATATAACAACAATTACTGTACTTTTAAAGAGCTTTTCAACGATATGCATCATTAAAAGTATTCATTACTTTGACATTTGTACCCCGTACCCCTGGGTACAAAAATAAAAATTTCGCAAAATCCTTTCTTAGTGGATGCCTATGATATGAACCGAGTATATCCTGAAAATTTCAAGTCTCTCGGTTAAGCAGATTTTGCTGTGCGTTGATTCTATGTCAGTCAGTCAGTCAATCAGGACATTGCCACTTATATTATAGACTAGCTGAATACCCGTGCTTAGCTACGGGGTGTTTAATTTTCAATTTAATGGATTTATAAACTACCATCAAGAAACATTAAAATTATTTTACAAAGCGAGAATATCTAGATTTTATCCCTCCCCCATATTTCTATACCCCCTCCCCTTTGATAAGATAATTTGCTAATATCCCAAATTAGTAATTCATTCCGACTACATTTTTAAAAAGGAAAAGCAGTGGTATTTTCCTTCTTTATCCCCCCCCCTCCCCGTGTCATTTTACATCCCTTGGTTGAAATTGGAATTATCTTTTATTAATATACATGCTTACATCCAAAATATGAGCTCTTTCTCAAGTATTAACTTCCTAACTTTTGAAGATCGGTCTGGGCTCAATTCCCTTTCTTTTCTTACTCTGTCCTTATGTTCCCCTTAGGGATAAAATTTTAGAAAATCTCTATTGGCAGATATCAATATAATTTAGAAATTATTATACGACGTATACACTCGTAGATTTTATTTTAGAATTTTAAAGAAGTGGTCATGATTAAGTTAGTAAAGGTTTAGGCACGGTAAGGCGTGATTTATTAATTATTGCCTTAATATCTAAAAATAAATCTAAATATTTTTTGACAGTGATTGAAAAGTAATTTCTTTAACAGTTCTTCCTGCAGAAATTTCCACAAAACATAAAATATGGTCAGTAGTTTCTTCTGCAATTTTTGTTAAATACATTTTTTATGAAAAATGAAATAAGAATTTTTAAGTCTATTTAGAAGCCCCGTTCTCAGCTCCATATAAAGCTACCAAATCGTTTTATATCCTTTATCACCCGCAGAATTAAGCTTAACATTGTACCCAAGAACCTCCAAAATCTATTCAGCCATTTGGACGTGATTGACGCACAGACAGACAGATATAAACTTTTCTAAACTTAAATTCGTTGTCAGGACTACTCATTCAGTGGAAATACCCCATATTCTCTCTCCAGAGCTCGGGCCTCCATGTTCTCTAGTCTCTAGTGGAGAGATAACCTTATGTGGAGCTAAAATGTAAAATCAATAAAATAGATAAATTGATGTACTAAAATATTATTTATGTATTAATAAGTTTTATTCAATAAAGGTATTTTAAAAAAATAAAATAATAATAATAATAAAAATAAAAAATAAATAAATAAATAAATAAATGAATAAATAAAAAATTTTAGCCCAATCGGATAAAATGTACAGACACAACAATTATTAGTTTTTTATACATAGATATAGATATATTTTTCCATTTTACCCCCCTAAATGTACATAACAATAATTGTACATCACTCTTAAAGGGCTTTTCAACGGTATGCATCGTGAAGGGTTTTCATTACTTTGACATTTGTACCCCGTACCTCTGTGTACCAAAATTAAAATTTCGAAAATGCATGAAGTCAGTGACCTTCCCCTTTTCCCCTTGCTTTGAAGGTCAAGTGTGCAAATTTTCATTGAAATCGGAATAAAACGGTAGATTTGAATAAAGAACACACATACACGCGCCCGTTCGCTTGCGCGCACACACACTTACGTTGATATTTCCTTTTTACCCCTCTCCTAAATGAAAATAACAAAAACGAATGACAAAAACGTACATTACAATTACTTTTCTCTTAAAGCGCCTTTCAACGATATGCATCATAAAGGGTACCTATCAATTACTTTGACATTTGTACCCCGTACTCCTGTGTACCAACATTTTAACTTTATAATCTCATGTAAGCAGTACACTCATAGACATTCCATTTATATAAGATAAAAGACACCCATAGACACTCTTCATTTATATAAGATGTAGTTATACATATTTTTCCATTATACCCCCTCCTAAATGAAAATATGACAAAACTGTACATAACAACAATTAGTGTACTTTTAAAGAGCTTTTCAACGATATGCATCATTAAAAGTATTCATTACTTTGACATTTGTACCCCGTACCCCTGGGTACAAAAATAAAAATTTCGCAAAATCCTTTCTTAGTGGATGCCTATGATATGAACCGAGCATATCCTCAAAATTTCAAGTCTCTCGGTTAAGCAGATTTTTCTGTGCGTTGATTCTATGTCAGTCAGTCAGTCAATCAGGACATTGCCACTTATAATATAGATATAGTTATATTTTCAATTTTACCCCCCTCTTAAATGAAAATATGACAAAACTACACATAACAACAATTACTGTACTCTTAAAGAGCTTTTCAGCGATATGCATCACAAAGGATATTCATTACTTTGTCCCCGTATTCATTACTTGTACCCCGTACCCCTGTGTATCAAAATTTAACTTTCGAAAATTCATGTAGACATTGATTTTTCCCTTGCTTTGAAGGTCAAGTGTGCAAATTTTCATCGAGATCGGACTAAAACTGTAGATTTGTATAAAAAACCTACCCTCATACAGACACTCATCTTTTTTTATAAGATATAGCTATATTTTTCTATTTTACCCCCCTCCTAAATGAAAATATGACAAAAGTGTACATACCAACAATTACTGTACCCTTAAAGAGCTTTTCAACGATATGCATCATGAAGGGTATTCATTACTTTGACCCCGTATTTATTACTTGGACCCCGTACCCCTGTGTACCAAAATTGAAATTTCGAAAATTCATGTAGACCTTGATTGTTTCCTTGCTTTGAAGGTCAAGTGTGCAAATTTTCATCGAGATCGGACTAAAACTGTTGATTTGTATAAAGAACAAACACACACACACACACACACACACATACGTTGACTTTTATATATATAGATTGTATTGTTAAAAACAAGTATAAAGAAAATGTAAACAAACATTGAATAATTAAGTTTTGTGTTATAAAGGATTAAGATTTATAAATTTGTTTTGTTTTCGCATAAACTCATCTAGAACTCTAGATGTAAACAAACCTCCTTTCTCTCTAATCTTTTTACATTGTACCGACATTATTTATAAGGTATCATTTCATTTTATGTTAACTATATATTTAATTGTGTTTATTATAAATATTATTTTCTTTAATTTTGGATTTTTGTTGCAAAACTATAATCGATATTAGCTGTTTGTACGATGTAGTTTATACTGAGTTCTCTCTTGCTCACGTATTGACACCACAACATTTCATGGAAGTCATGTGTGGGATTTCCACACCGGTACTTTATGTGGGAATTGTTCTCAGACGAATTTAAACAAAGACTCTACGGGAAGCCAGATGATAAAATGTTCGATATCCACAAGGTGATGAACCTCGAGGTGAAAGAGAGAATTATGACATCAGCATCAGCGTTGGTATTAAGAGCTGATGAATGGGCTCAACATCTGTTGATCATTTGAATAGAACAGAGCTGATATCCTGTAGAATTATTTTGGTAAATTCGAGGTTCGTTACCTTGTGGATGTCAAACATTTCATCATCTGGCTTCCTGTAGAGTCGTAGTTTAGAATCTTCTGTAAACAATTTCCCCCAGAAAAAACATATATCTCTAAAATTGAAAGCATCAATTTTTGAACGAGTCAAGTTCGCAGGCACAGTTAATGATTTAAAAACCGCTGGTGATTGGATTTCCTTTACTGCTTGCTGCTCTCTAACAAAATTTTTTACACCTTATTCTTTAACAATTGTCTCTCTAATAAACAGGTCAAGTGTGTGCTAGTCAGCACACAGCGAGGGTCCGTAGTCAAGTGTGTGCTAGTCAGCACACAGCGAGGGTCCGTAGGCCACACTATATAGTGTTTCACTGTAAAGTGTATAAAAAAATATTTTTTTCGAAATTTCCAAAAAGTGGTATCTTTACTTTTGGTCGAAGAAAGTTCAGGAATATTTTCAGATTTTTCGCACTTCACATAAGCGAGATAGAGGGGGGAGGGGGGGACACGTTTCACACCCACTTCAAACTTGCCTGCACTCGCCCTATCAAAGTTATATCCAAAGAATTATATATTTTTGTAATCAGCTCGACATACCCTTTCATATCATACCCCTCACGGTGTCGAAAAAATAGATTAGATATGGGAGCGTCTATGGAGGTCATCTTAAGGAAAAATTATGAAGTCTCTCCACGTATAATTAACTTATTAATAGCCAAAACTGCTTATAGAGATATCTGACGTCTGACGTGAAGTAGACCGACCTTTCACGGCTTTTATTCTTACTATGTAACTCTATTTATTCTTTATTTCGGCACTGATGATGGCTGAAAGCTGCTTTGGCTATTAAAAAGTTAATTTTACGTGGAGGGACTTTTCCATTTTTCCTACTTATAGACGTTCTTCAGCAAATATATACGAAAAATGCACAAACAACAGTATTTTGTCCAAACACAACATATGTATACAAACATAGACAAAGATAGATCTATGGTTTTTTTTACGGATTTGGTTTTAGAATAGTCTGAAACTGATTTGTTTGTATTTATTTTCTCTCAGGTAATTTTTAATGTTGGGCCGGTTCTAGGTTCCTAAACCTCCTAACCCCTCCCCCCCCCCTTCATCAAAATAAATATGGCACAGCAAAAGTCGTGAATGGACAGCGTTTTACGCTGCAATAATTAAATATTTCTTCATTACATAACTGACTTACTTCACCCCCCCCCCCCCCCCCTAACAACCCCCTCTCCCATGAAACACTCTCCCGACCTTACCACACCTTTCTAAAAGCGATTTAAGACTTTTGGCGAAGTTTTAAAAGCCTTAGACCGACATTACAAAGTAGTTCAATGTTTAAAAGCTTAAAAATATGAGTTTTTTTTCGATTTTGGAAAATTTTAGCAATTTTCAAAGTTCTGTAGAACCAGTAGAAATTGGAGAAGAAATAATTTTGACCAATGCATTTGAAAGGAAATTTTGTGCTCTTTAATTTTGAATAGAACTATTTTGTCGACAGGACCAGCCGTTTTCAAGTTATAAGCGAAAAACCGAAAAATGTGCAAAATAATCGTAGTTTTAAGCCCACAAAAAGTTATCCGCCCTGATTTAGAGGTCGCAAATTTGGATTTGACATCTCCTAATCATGCCTGAGGACACAAAAAATAAAATCATTTCCTGCACCAAACGCACAGTGGACCCCCTTTTTGAACCTCTCGTAACTGGACTAGTTATAATTTTTAGGGTTTTGTAGATACTTCTCAAAACCCTTATGCCGAGGGTGATGTGTCTGTCTGTCAGTCGCTCTTTGGTTCATAGGGCCTGAACCGTTCGCGATAGAGATTTGAAATTTAAAATACTGGCGTAACTTTTTGACCCAAACATAAGAAAAATATAGAGAAGGTTAAAATTTAATATGCGCATGTGCAGAAAGCAAATATGGGCTAACCTCAAATATTTATATTTTTTAAAACATTTTGAGATGGGTATCAACTGAAAGCCACTGAAGAGTAGATTACTAATATATATATAGCTTTTTATGACTACTGTGCTTTTTACCGCCAAAATTGCGTTTTTAGCGCCAAAATTTTACTAGAACAATTCCCCCCGTTCCTCCCATTAGGGCTAGTCCTAAAATTATGGAATAATTCATGCTAATACTGTATAGTGCGGCGATAATACTATCGGGTTGGATTAGCTAATAATGGAGTACACGAGCCGAATAATCTACGAAACCCTAAAAAGTACTTGCTTGATGCAAGTACTATGATTTTTTAAAAATTCATCAGAGAAATTTTTTAATAAAAAAAACAAAAAAAAACTTTAGTTTACAAATTCGGACCGACTTGCCGACCTCGAGGATACTTGAAATTTGGAACATGGGTTATAATGTTAATTGCACGATATATAAACCATCAAAATCATAAAACAAACTGGGGCTAAAACTGGTTAACATTGGGTAGAAAACCCCGACTTAATTACATATTGACCATTTTTACGCAAATCGCTTTTACCCGTCGTAACTCTCTTCGGAAACCTATTTAATGTTCAAAGTGTGGCCAAAAATACTTTTTTAATCATGGATAAAATATGATACAAATTTCTATTGAAAAAAATGTCTATTGATTTGCGTTAGATTTATTATAGCCCCCCCCCCTCCCCCCCCGTTGGGAAACTAAGCCTAAGAACTACATACCCCTATTACTTGATATTTTTCTTGACACTTGACACCCCCGTTTGATAATGCCTAAGGGCCATGTACAACATGAGAAGGATGCAACATCTCATCTCGGTAAAATTCCCCTAAGCACCGTGTGCTTCACAATCAACAAAGTTTTTTATCATAAAGTTTGCTATTGACCGAGCGAAGCGAGGTCTATGTTTTAACTTTTTTGTTCCCCAGTCTTGCCCAGGTACTAGACCGATTTGCATTTCGTCTGAAAATGTTTGTTACGCGCTTACGGCTAAACGCTATATTCGACTTTCTTCAAATTTGGCATAGATGTTCTTTAAAGTCATAAAAAACAACGTATGGGTTTTATATTTAATGAATTTCATTTTTAAATTTTTAAAAAATAAAACAAAAAAGGGTTTTTCTAATTTATTTTTTGTTTGTCTTGAAATGTGGCATGAATGTTTCTTCAAGTTCAATAAATATATATAGTTGTTTTTTTATAAAAAAAAAATGTTATTAATTTTAAAAAAATGGTTTTTAGACTTTTTTTCAAAAAAAAGAAGAAAAATGTTTTTATTTTTTCTTGAAATTTGGAATAAATGTTCCTTTAAGACATTAAAATCGATGTATATGGTTTATTTGTTTAAAACATGTTTAGAATTACCATAAAAATAACCTTCCCTGCAGGGAATTGAACCCGGCCTCTCACTGTCCGCTTTTAAAATTATTTTCTCAGAAGTTAGATTTTCCCGGGAAAACGACTTATACCGTTAAATCCGTATTTAAATAGACAACATTTTTTTAAAAAAATAATTAAAAATCGTCGGAATAGTTTTCGAGAAATAATGTTTTTTTCAGAGTTTTTGAGGGGGAGTGCTCCCAAATTTATTGCTTAAATTAATTTCTCGATTTCACCTCGGGTTCTCATTTATCCTCTAAGTAATTGAAATCGATTTTTATGGTTTATTTTCGAATTAAAATTTTACAAATACCATAAAAATAACTTCGCCCCAGCGGGGAATCGAACCCCACCTCTCACTGTCCGCGTTTAAAATTATGTTCACAGAAACTAGATTTTTCTCGGGAAATCGAGTTATACCAATAGATTCGTATTTAAATAGACCCTCTGTCACGTTTAAATTTATTTCTAATATCCGCGAGGTCTACTGTTCACAGAACTACTAGTCATAATAAAGCGCAGTTTAAGACTGTATATCGATAACACCAAACTATGTCTCCAGGAGGAAATAAGTTCCACGAAGAAACGTTAGTCACTCTATTTAAAGCGCGCAATTCCAAATTTCTGTTCGAAAGAGTAGGTGGTAGCCCGTCTCCAATAAGACTGATCAACTATAAGATAGTTCATTCAGTTACTTGGGCAATGGTAAGTGGCCGGTCTGTCGTCTTCACTCGTCTAACATCGGTAACAGAAAACATTCTAAATTCTTCGTCTAAATTGGGTAACAGGAAAACACTGGTTGGTTTTTTGAAAGCCGGACGAATTAATATTTTATCACGCATTTTAGATCACGGCGGTGTATTTTAGATCACGGCCGTGTATTTTATTAAATCTAGTAAATCTATGTTGACGTGATATTTGACCTTTGCAGTGAATTTGATGTTGTTACAATATTGGGAGCAGTGTGGTGTAAGGACAGACAGGCGAGATGTAGACGTGTGCAGCGCTGCTGAATCAGCAGGCGAGATAACTGACTGCGGAGCTATATAAGATAGAGCTGGGGGTGAGAGCCTCCAGTACTAGTTGGTTGTGTAGTTCCGTGCTAGCTGGCTACTCTCATCATGAAGTTGATCCTCCTGTCGCTCTTCGTAGGTCTGGCTGCAGCCCTCAGGGTCCAAAAACCTCACGGCCACTATCCCCCGATTGAATTTCCTCCAGGTAAATCTTACAAATATTAGACAGAGGTATCTTGACGCCACGGTTCAATTCGTCGCGACATTGTTAACGTTATTTTAGGGCTCGGTATCGACAGATGCATTTTCTAGTGATAACTATCCAACTTGATATACAGGGTGGTCCAAAAGTCTCCCCCCCCCCCTCTTAACTTTTGAACGGTTTAAAATAAATGAATGAAACTTGGGGATCCGAACCATATAAAGGGAAGTTTGTTTTCAGGCAAACAAACTACATCCAACTAGAGTGCATATTTTTGATATCATATTTTGATTCTACGGTTAAAAATAATTAAATTTTACTTGAAACTTATTTTTCTATCTCCAATACTTTGCCCTACTTTGTACGCAAAATTGTTATGAATTTTGTCAAAATTGCTCAGAAAATTAAACACTATTCACAAGTGTTAAAAAAAAAATAAATAGGTCAAGTGTGTGCTAGTCAGCACACAGCGAGGGTCCGTAGGCCACACTATATAGTGTTTAACTGTAAAGTGTATAAACAGTGTTTTTTTTAAAATGCTAAAATACTTTGAACCATTCTAAGGGTCTGATATTCTCAAAACACACTCTGATAAAGTATTTTATCTACGATTGATACGAAATATTAACATTGTATCTCTGTTTAGATGGTAGAAAGTAATTCTTTACGTACTTGTATTCATTGCGCATGCGTGTCTCATAGTTCTGAAGAATTCCTCTTCTTTACCACGCTAGCGCGGTAAAGAAGAGGAATTCTTCAGCTTTACGCTCGATTAGCGAGTTTGTTTACATTTAACAAAACTAATTTGCTGTTCTTTTATTAAAGTAACTGTTTATATCGAGTTTTTAGTGAAAGACAATGAGTGAATCAAGTGACTTTGACGAAAATGAGGAGAATAATACTCCTCCAGAAATAATTAATTTGGCACAAAAAACAACTCAAGAATTAATGCCATCTTTATCAAGATACAGATACGAACTTACATACAGCAAGTTTATTTTTTTCTGAATTTATTATTTAAATCTAACAATCGTAGATAAAGTACGGTACGCAACTCGTGCGAAAACGGCATTTTGCATTGCTCGTGTGGTTTTACTACCCTCGCTGTCTCTCGGGTTCAAACTCCACACTCGCATGCAAAATGCTACTTTCTGCACTCGACGCGTAATGTACTATTTTTGCCACTGGTCCGGACTACAATCATAAAAATACATCGAAAAGACCATAATTATAAAAAAACGCATTTTTTCAATAAAAAATAAAATAATATTTTTTTCGAAATTTCAAAAAAGTGGTATCTTTACTTTTGGTCGAAGAATGTTCAGGAATTTTTTCAGATTTTTTGCACTTCACAATAAGCGAGATAGAAGGGGGGGGGGGGGGGAACTTCAACTTGCCTACGCTCGCCCTATCAAAGTTATATCCAAAGAATTATATATTTTTGTAATCAGCTCGACGTACTCTTTCATGTAATACCCCTTACGGTGTCGAAAAAAATGAAAAAATTTTAACCCTTAAGTTTTTTTACCCTAATTTTGTTGAAATTTATTTTTTTTAAGTCGCTATATTTTTAAAATATGTGGGTAGGTACAAGACACATACATGCCAAATTTCAAAGTGATCGGACGAAAGGTGTAGCCGTGAGAGCACGCGAGAGGACGGACGGACAGACACACGCAGGAAAATATAAGGAAGTATAAATATATCCTTGGTTTTGCCTACGGACCCTAAAAATATTCGCGTGGCCATTTTGAATTTGAACACTACGACGACTCGAGTTGCGCAATCAAACCACGTAGAGAGTAAAGTGAGTTTTAACCGACAGTAGGCCATGCAAACACCCGGTATTTTTCATATTTGTGTATCTACGTCCCTGATCAATGCTATGTCATGTCTAGTGATTCTAATAGTGATGAGGACATGATTATGCAGTTTTATTTTAAGCCTCGGGTGAGCGCGGTCTCAGACACGAGGAGGCGCGGGCTGTTTTATATGCCCACACAATAGGTAAAATAAATATAAACTTGAAATCATCAAACGTATTTAAACTGGTTTTATTATTTTCTTAATTTATAAAAAAAACCGTTGTTTAGTCTCATAGTTTATAAGCACAAAATTAGTCAGTCTCAATTATAATTTTCAAATTTTGAATTTTTACTTCCATGAAAATGGAAGTATGGTGATACCCTCCAAAACGTGATTCCGAGATCTCTGTGAAGGAGGGGTCTTACGGACCCGGGGGTATCATTGAAATTCGTTTCATATACATGTATGTCTGTGCGTACGTATGTATGTACGTACGTACGTTCGTTCGGAACTTAAAACCTTTATAACATCGCTTCAAGACATCGTATTGAGATGCGGTTTTCGGCATTTTTTAGAACTTTGGACGGAAAAACTGATGGCGCTAACCCGAACATCGTAGCTTACGACGTTTCGGAGCTACAGTCACTTAAGCACGAAATCGGTCTGTCAACGATAACTTTAGTAGGCTTTATTTGATTTTTTTTTTTTTTTTTTTTTTTTATTAAATCGACAATCAAAAAAAATTAGTTACAAAAACAAAATAAAAATTACACTTGTCTACTTCCCCAAAAAAGCAGAGCTGGAGCTTGGGGAAGGAATTTCAATTTCCTTTGGGGTATATATGTGTCCTATATGGTAGATTGTACATATACTTTTTGAGCAAAATCGGACAAGCGGTTTGGGAGATATTGGTATTTTAGTGTTTTTTTAAAGGTTTTTTCGGAACCAAATTGCGGCTAAACTGAAAGTCGTATCGAAAAGCGGATAACACCAGCGGTAACTGATTTTAAAAGATCTACAACTTTGGTCCTATGACTTTTTGTCGTAGGACCATCCCTTCTACCTTAAATAGAGACATGTTTTTCAGTTTTTTGTTAAATTTTCGACTTTGAGCTCTAATATCGTGTGCAATAATTGACCGATTTAATTTCTGATTGGGGTGCTTAAACCGCACATTAATGCCCTTTAAAACGAGTATTTATTATTGTAATTATTTGTAGTACTTATAAAGAAGAATCGAAATTTAAAAGTAAAAAAATACCGTCTTATTTACTTTGTAAACAATCATTTTTATCGGCTGATTTTAAATTCTTTTATTGAAATCCCGGATTGTATTGCAAAACTATAATCGATATTAGCTGTTTGTACGATGTAGTTTACACTGAGTTCTCTCTTGCTCACGTATTGACACCACAACATTTCATGGAAGTCATGTGTGGGATTTCCACACCGGTACTTTATTTTATTTTTAAACCCAAACATTTTGATTAGCGAGTCTGTGTATTGTTTACGGTGGGTCAGCCTAATTATTTTTAGGTTATTTTTAGGGTCCGTAGGCAAAACCAAGGACCCTTATAAAAATATTTTTCAAAACAATTAGGGTAAAAAAACTTAAGGGTTAAAAATTTTACATTTTTTTTCGACACCGTGAGAGGTATCATATGAAAGGGTACGTCGAGCTGATTACAAAAAGATAACTTTGATATGGCGAGCGTAGGCGAGTTTGAAGCGGGTGTGAAACGTGTCCCCCCCCCCTCTATCTCTCTTATGTGAAGTGCAAAAAATTCCTGAACATTCATCGACCAAAAGTAAAGATACCACTTTTTGGAAATTTCGAAAAAAATATTATTTTATTTTTTATTGACAAAATATGTTTTCTTCTAATTATGGTCTTTTCGATGTATTTTTATGGTTGTAGTCCGGTTCAGTGGCAAAAAAATACTTTATCGGAAGTTTGTTTATGTGTTTTGAGAATATCAGACCCATAGGATAGTTCAAAATAAGCTTTTTAGCATTTTAGAAAACACCATCAATAGGGTACTACTTCAAACTATACAGGGTTGCCTACGGACCCTCGCTGTGTGCTGACCAGCACACACTTGACCTGTTTATTTATAATTTTTTTTTTATAAAATTGTCAATAACTTTGGTTCTACTCAATATTTTTAGATGAAACCAAGCCTACAAATTGCGCAACATGTTTGCGCTCACCCCTGAAAAAAAATTAATCGATTTCATTTAGCCAGTTTGGCGCCTATAAAGTCTGACTGGGGCGACAGACATACACTCATCCACACATACACGAAAAAAGTTAAGCCTGGATTCGGTTTTTGTGATTTATAAAATGAAAAAGCATCCAAAAAATTTTCAATTCTGATCAATGTATAGACATAACTTTAATTTTATATATATATAGATAAGACGTCAATTTAGTTCAACTAGAAGAAAGGGTTAAGAATGCCGAGGCACCCCAATGGTTGTTGTCACTTACGATAAAACTGTAATTACAAAAGATGTAAATATGCAAAAAAAACAACTTTTTGGTAAGGCCTCAAACTACAACATTTTCCGGAAAATTTTGAAAATATCATCTCTCAAAATAGCGCTTTTATGATTTTCTGAGGTGGAATTGAATATGAGGTGAATAAAAATAAACAGGTCAAGTGTGTGCTAGTCAGCACACAGCGAGGGTCCGTAGGCCACACTATATAGTGTTAAACTGTAAAGTGTATAAACAGTGTTTTTTTTAAAATGGTAAAAATGGTGAACTATCCTAAGGGTCTCATATTCTCAAAACACACTCTGATAATAGTTATTTATGTCACTAGGCGCACCTGTGCCCCCCCCCCCCCCCCCCCGAATACGCCGCTGATACCATATAGCCGCATGGCTAACTGACTCACTGACTGACATTAATGTTTACGCGTCCATATTGTGTACCAAAATAATTATACAAAGTTCACTTTTCCCCCTCCTTCTCCCTGGTTTTAATATTGTGTCGTATATCATTTGAAAGGCCTTGATATGTACATTAAAGCTATTTTATTTGTTTATTTATTACAAATTTTGTACACGTACTTTTGACCAATTTATAATATTGTTGAAGTTTAAAGGGTTTAAATAATAGTTTTTTGTTATTAGGTTTTTTATTTATATTTATTAATTAGTTAAATTTATGCCCTTTAGTATTGTTTGTTTTTTAAAAAATATAATTTTGTTAATTCAAAGTACAGGGTACAAATGTCTGTTGTACCCCAGAATTAATTCTGTCTACAAAAACTGTTTGTGTTGTGCAGATACCGTTCCTAGCAAGCAGGAGCAAATAGACGCACTCTGGCCGATGCTGTGCGGCGGCATGTCGACACACCCACGCGAGCCCTTCACTTCCGGTCAAGAGAGATACTTCCAGGTAACCTCACAGTCCACTTTCACTCTTTGTACTCTAACAAATATCAAATATATTTTTAGGGTTTCGAGGTCATCCTAGAAACCCTTATTCGTTTGGTAGTTCGTCCGTATGTATCTTGAGATTTGAGATTTAAAATTTGGTATACAAGTTAAAATGTTTTGCCCAAAAACAGGAAAAATATGGCGTGCTTAAACACTCGAAATTTCTTCGATCAGCGAGCAATTGCAAACTGTTTGCAATATTATATACTTTTTGTAATTAGTAGGTGGGGTATCGTTTCAAAGGTGTTGAAATGAAGATCACAAATATATATCGCGGTTCCTAAATGGTGGCTATTTTACCCCCGAAATTACAAAAAACAACCACCAAAAATTTGTCCCCCCCCCCCCGCTGCCCTATAACAACAGGTCCATAAATGTACATAAATGTACATCTCTGTTGTA